>LPNX010593287.1:310425-447925 GCA_001517045.1 Pseudotsuga menziesii | reverse complement strand
TTTTCATTTTGAAGAATTTGAAAGTATGGCACGTTGAGTAGTCATTGTAGTATTTCTTTTCAAAGTATTTTTCTTTTGAAGTCTCTATATGTTTGCAATAGTTTTGAAAATATAGTTCCATATTGTTTTGCTTGGGATCACTTCATTTTGTATAAGTAGGAACCAAACCTCTTTCCCTTCCTTAAGTAGGGCATTTTGCGAAAAGTGAAAGTGAAAATATTTGCATGAGCATCATTACATGGTTTTACTTTTTCTATACTCACCTCATGCATTCACCTAACCACAAAAGACAAAATAAAGCGTTATTTTTAGGTTAAAATTTGTAGAAAGGTGTGATAGATTAGAGACATGTTTCGACGTCTTTAAATGTAGGATCTGTCATTGTTTTCCTGCATTGCATCTCGAGGATAATGTGGTTCTTCCACGTATTTCTGGTATATAGAATGACCTTTCATGTACCCTCGATATATATATATAAAGGTACTTCACATACTCAGTGGTATATAGGAAGGCCCCTTTCGAATGGTTATGCATTAGACAACACTACTACGTAGTGGAGCTCCCACATACCTTGTGTATATCATGAGGCACTTTTAGGGATCTCAAGACCATCTGAGCATAGCCATTTGACCTTCCTATCACCACAATACACTGTTAATAGCACATAGGGAGATATATACGCACATGTTATACAGGTAGTCGGGTGTTGAGGAAAGGGTACGGTAGCAATACTCCTTTTCGTGTTTCACTATTGGACCTTGTGGTATATCGCGAGTTGTGGTGGTTTGACAATAATATGAGGATCCTGACCTTTTTACCACTCCTATCACAAGTTTTTATTTTTTCTTTAGCTTGAGTAGTGTTTGATTTTCCTGATTAGACAGAGGTTTCATTTTTTAGAAAATTTTGACCTTTCCAAGCTGGATGATTTTTCGTGGAGAACATCTCATCGGTTACAAGGGTTATCACCTGAAAATCCTTTAAATATTGTGACCCATCCTCCCATGGAGCGAGAGATGGATACAAATTCCAAGCAGATAGTGGTCCTATACTTGAATTGGAAGGATTTTCAGTTACAGAAGGAGGAGGTGAATTCTCTCCTCCTGCCAATGTGGGACATTTCTGATCTTTCAATACCACCTTTAGCAGAACAACCCTCCTCTTGAAATACATATTTTTCCATCCCAACTCCTTATGGAACTGAACTTAATCAATTTCATCCTGATAAAAGGGTGGCCCCTATATTTGGATTGAATTCTCCATTTCAAGAAACTGCCCTTGGCCAAGCTATCTCCCAGTTTGGTTCTACTAGTACTGTAATGTGTCAGCTATGTAGATAAATTTGAACTATAGAAGGCCATTACCCTACCTTTTACCTAGTGATATCTTGAGTAGATCATTGAATGACCCTTCTAGTTCCATTCTAGATAATGCTCCTTTTGCACTTGTAGTGGCTAGACTTACCACTCTTGTAAGAGTGCTAGAGTCTGTTCAGAATCTGTTGTCAAATTCTCAAATGGGAGGAACTTCTATTCCTCCCATAGCTTTACCAAATCTTGGAAGTCAAGTTTTTCCCTCTACATCCCATGCAGATAGGAAGTCTTATGTACCTGTTTTACATCATATTTCACAACCTCCCCCTCCAGTTGTTGGACCTAGTGGTCATGCTAGTTATGGTCCTATTGGTACTTCTTTGATGCGTCTTACATCATCTTGGGTTGCTCCTAAATGGCCCAATATTGGTAATTAATACCTTAGTGAGGCACACTACAATAATCCGTTATATGTCCCTTATTTAAGAGGAACTACCAATCAGTGAACTCAACCTACTTACGGACCCCAAATCGGACATAACCAAACACAACTTCCATTTATGGGTCAAAACACTCCCAATTATCAATAGTTTACTGGGTACTATGGCTAACCCCCAACTACCTATGGTCCTACAAGGGTAGTATTACCTTATTGATATTATAATTACCCACAACCCAACCGGCAGCTTCCATTTTTGGATACCTTGTATTTTCCATACTTATACAAGTTAATAAATGATCTCATTCAACATGACCCTTTTTGGCCAACAATTTTGGTCAAACTACCATCAGACATTCCAAAATTTGATGGGAAACAAGGAGAAGATCCAAAAAACCATGTGATGAATTTCCATTTGCGGTGTTCATCTAACTCCCTATTAGATGATTTCATTCATTTGAGGCTCTTTCAAATAACATTGACTGGTATGGCCGCAAAATGGTATATTGAACTTCCATAACACTCATTTTTTTTATTTTAATTCATTGACAACTATTTTTCTTACTCATTTTCAGTTACCCATCAGGTATGAGACCAGTACAAATATCTTCGAAAAAATAATTATACTCACATATCCTATCATATCCATGAGTGGAGAATACATCGAAGGTTAATCAAAGATATTATTACAGATCAACTGTTAGCTGGTTGGTTCACCAAATCCTTGTTGTCTCCTATTTCCCGTGATGTAGCTATGGGAGGTGTTGTCATGGAAGAGAAGGATATTAGTCAGGATTAATATTTGAACTTAGTTTATCCTCAGTCCAGGAATTTGTAAGATTTGATTCCCAATTCTCCCCCTCCGAGCACTGATCATACCAACCCACCCACAAAGACTCGTATAGATGGTATTGTTGGTTTAGTCCAACCTTCATCCATATCTAAGCTTTCTAAACTCCATAGTACTTCTACAACAACTTCTTCCACTCCTACCACTTCCACTAAGGTGCATGTGATCCAATCCTCACAAACACCCAATAATAAGAAGAAAGGAAGAGGTAGAAACAAAAAATCCTAGAAACCAACAGGAGAATACCAAATCTGTGACTCCATATACTAATGCAAAACCTAAAAGAAAGGATAAGTATCCTTGTTTCTTGTGTAGAGATGATCATTTCACGAAGGAGTGTCCTTTTCGTGAAGAGATCAACAATTTGATGAAAAGTAGTCCCACACCAGCAGTGTTAACTGACCCTTTCCCTTCCCAACAATAATTGGTTGATCATACATCTTGGCATGGTCCCTCTTCCTCTACTGAGGACATTAGAATGATATCCACCGAAACTTTTGCATTAACTACTAGAACTCAAACATATGATAAACCTCTGGAGAAGAAAGATGAAGGTGCTTCTTTCAAGAAGACTCCTCCTGTTAACCCTTCTCCTCCACCTTCTTCTAATGGTCCTCTCACTATCAATAAACCTATTTTTGACACAATCTTGTGGCCTCCTAAGAGTATGATCCGTTAAAAAAATTTCAATCCTAGTGCTTGAGCTACTCAATTTTACAACATTTTAAAGGATTTATCCCAAGCACCGTGCGTCATGTCCATGATGTAGGTACTCCAAAGTTTCCCTACACAGTGGAATAATTTTTTGTCAACCCTAGGGGACTTAGATTGTGAGAATTCCACCATGAGTACTTTTAATGTGGAGAATTATAAATCAAGGTTATCCCATCAACTCACGTTTCAAATCATGACTAGAGTGGTGGGTAGAAAATTTCATCAAACTGTATTAGACAAAGGAGCTTCCACCTTGGTATTGTCTATGTCTTGTTGGAGGGCCATTGGTTCTCCTTAACTTAATAAGTCACTAACAATTTTGAAACCTTTCGACAGACGAGGTTTCCAACCCCATGGGTTTCTACTGGATCTATCCATCGAGTTGGGGGCAAGAATGTTTCTATCCAGGTAGAATTTGTCGATGCTCCTTTGGATTAAAATTTGTTATTAGGAAGGAATTGGTTCTATGCTGTGATGTCCATTACGTCTTCATTTTTCCACATGCTCCAATTTCTACATAAAGGGAAAATTGTAACCATTGATCAAATCGATTACTATTCACCTGATATAACCACTACCACAACAAATAATGTTCATATGTTAGGGGATTCCCCTCCTCCCTATCAATCTGTAGAAGTTGGAATTTTGAAAGATTCATCCCTCATGGGAGTCTTTCCATCTGCTCTTGCCCCACCTTGTACGGAAATTGCCACGGTAAACATGATATCATCCATGACTAGGGGCATATCACAAAGGTAAATAGGTCATTAAATTATCTTCTCTGAGTCCACATGAAGCCTTGCACAATTCCATCCAATCTCTTTCTGATGCCTGCATAGATTATCAACATTTGGTAGCATTAGATCCTTACCATATTCCCTATTGTCTAGATTCCCTTCTCTTGACTCTAGATTATCTCTCACATACTTTTCCATCAGATGAGTCCATTATAGAGATCATGAGTCTGGATGAATATTTATGGGAAGACTCTCATCATTGATCTTCTTTTCTTCCTAATGCCAATTTGGTAGATTCATATTTTGTTTCTCTTATCAATTTTGATATTGTCAAGTATCCACAAACACCTATATTATTACAAGCTATTTATTCTGAAGGGAATATATGCAAAATCACTAAAATGATTCCCATCGACATATCAGTGAAGCTAGGTGTTGTTGAGCATGTTCACATTGTCCAAAACTATTCGACAACAAAAATTGAGGAATATCGAGCTCTTTTCAAGGAATTTCATGATGTTTTTTTCTGGAGTTATGAAGAAATTCCCAAGATTGATCCATCTATTATTGTATATGAGATCAAAAATTACTCGATGGAGAAATGGGTTAGGAAAAAACTTCACCAGATCCACCCAAGGAAAGATGAAGCCATTAATGTTGAAGTTCAAAAACTTTTAAAAGCTAGTTTTATCTACCTCGTGCCTTTAACTGAGTGGGTATCTAATATTGATCCCATTCCTAAGAATCAGGGCACTATTAGGGTTTGTATCCATTTTCAAGACTTGAACAAATCTTATCTAAAGGAAAACTTTCCTACCCCTCACATGGATCAAATCATTGAAAACTATGCTAGAAGTGTCTTCTTTTCTTTTATGGATGGTTTTTCTGGTTATAATCAAATTAAGATATTGTATGTCGACCAGCATAAAAAGATATTCTTTTTCTTGTGGAAAACCTTTGCTTATCCCAAGTTACCTTTTGGATTGAAGAACGCTGGATCTACTTTACAATGACCCATGTCTTATTCTTTTCACAATATAAAAAACAAAGTAGAACCATATCTAGATTACCTACCTACTCATTCACAGTAGAGATAAGATCATTCGATGCATCTTAGACACAATTTCCTTCAATGCCACCATTACCATATCCGGATTAATCCACACAAATATGTTTTTTTTGTTGAGACTAGAATCCTTCTTGGTTTCGTTGTTTCCAAGGATGGAATTCAAATTGATCCCTTGAAAATTGTTTCCATTGTGACCTTACCCCCTCGACCAATATAACTAAACTCCAAAGTTTACAAGGGAAATAAAACGTTCTTTGCCGCTTCGTATGCAATTTTGTGGGGAAAACACATGGCTATATTCATTTGTTGAATAAGAACACTCCCTTTCTTTGGGATGATCAATATCAATGGGATTTTGATAATATAAAGCATGTTATAACACTCACCTGTGTTGCACCCTCTGAATTATTCAAAATATTTTATGCTCTATTTTTTTTCCTCCACTACTACCATTGGTATGGTTCTAGTTCAGGAGGATTTGAATGGTCAAGAGCATGTAATATACTATCTTAGTAAGATTCTTCTTGACTCTGAAACCTGATACTCACATGTGGAAAAGCTCACTTTGGCTACAGTCATTGCTGCGCAAGGTTTCCATCATTATATCTTACTTCACACCACTATTGTGCTTGCAGATCAAAACCATATGTACTACATTTTGACTCATTAGGTACTAGTGGGGAAATATTCTTGTTGGATTGTTATCATACAGTAATTTGATCTTGAATTAACTAACACCACTTCTAAGAAGTCCTTGGTCTTTGGGGAGTTGATGTGTGACCTTCCTCATGATCTCATTGGAATTGAGCCCAATGCTTCATTTTCGGATGAGTTCATGTTCCTGATTAGCATGATGCATCCATGGTATGGAGATTTGATCATATATCTCCAAACTCAAATGTTTCACCCGAACCTATCCTGCAAAGATCAACGATATATTCGCCACCACGCTAAGTATTATCTCATTCTCAATGATACCCTATACCGGAATTGTATTGATTCAATCCTCCAACAATGTATTACTCACAAAGAGGATGAAAAAGTCATGAATGACTGCCACTCTTGAGCATGTGGTGGTCATATTTCTGGGATGGCTACAACTTAGAAAATTATTCACACTGGGTACTTTTGGCTCTTGATCTTCAAGGACTTCCATGAAGCGGTTAAAAAATGCCCACCATGTTAGCTATTTTATCCTAAAAAGCGCACCCACCCTGCTCTGTTGCACCCCTTCATTGTCGTAGGCCCTTTTTTCAAATGGGGTATTGAATTTATGCATTGTACACCTACCTCATCTGGGGGGCATGATTACATTATTGTAGTTGTCGATTACTTCACGAAATTGGATGAGGAAATGCCTACATATGCAAAGGATGGTAATACTTCCACCCTCTTCCTATTTAATCATATCATCGCTAGGTTTGGAGTTCTGTAGGCCATAGTAACTTATAACAGATCTCATTTTCGTAATCATATGATGGTCAACCTAAGTGCCAAGTTGGTTTTTCATCATGAAAACTCAACCCCATACTATCCACAAGATAATGGCCATGTTGAAGAAATTAACAAGGTCCTTAACACAATGCTTTGTAGGATGGTTGGAGATCATAAATCCAAATGGAATTTAACTCTATTTTCTACACTTTGGGCCTATAGAAATTTAGTCACATAAGTCACATAAGTCACATAACTCTATTTTCTACACTTGTCTAATGAGTCACATAAGAAACGAATCAAGGATCAGTATGATAAATTAGTTCAACCCTGTGTTTTCAATGAAGGAGATCTAGTTCTAACCTACGATCAAAAACATGATAAAATTGGGAAATATAAGTTAGAATCAATGTTGTATGGTCCCTATATCATTAGCAAAGTATTGGAAAAAGGTGGGAAAAAGGGGCCTATGATCTTGTTGACTATGATGAGAAACCTTTTGGGAAGCCTCGCAATGGGATGTACCTAAAAAGGTACTATGCTTAGGATATCTTTGCATTAGTGCCTTTATATATGTGTATATTTGACTTTTAAGTGTGGTTTTGTTATTTTAAGTATGGTTTTGGGTTATTGTCCAATACTTATTATCTCATGTTTTTATTTAAATTATGTAGATGCCTTTCGATGGTTTTGTTGATGGTGCTTATTGTCACACCCTGAATCTCACTTCAGCTTCCTAGGTATTGTATTCCCAAGCGAATGACTTAGTTAGTTCAAGTGTGGTTTGTAGAGGTTCGAACACCAACAAAATCGTTGAGTATCACGTAGTGATAGGGTTTCTAACTGAAGCTACATCTCGTGATATCGATCAATTGGTTGTCTTATGGACTCTCAACTTGTGGTTTCTCACTTGAACCATGTTTATGCCATCTGAAATCCGATGCTCCTTCAGATTTTTCGAAGGGTACATTTGTTGTTAAGGTCATTTGAATCTATTACTTATCAACATATCCCAAGATCCTATAATATGGTTGCAGATTCACTAGCCAATTATATGTTAGATTGGTACATTGCTCATTCTTGACATTGATAAGTAAATTCACATGGCACATTGAATATAAACAATAAAAGACATAAATCACATGTAAATAACATTCCATTATTAAAAAAAATTAGGCCACAAAAAAATGATTATATATATAGATAGATAGATAGATAGATATAGATAGATATATAAGTGTTTTTACAAAAAGTATGGTCTCGAGACCCCGACTGAAGCACACTGGCTTTCAGAACTACAAGATAAAAAAATACTGAAGCTAAGAGATTTTAGTGTATACATCACGCAAAACCCTAATGGTGATTCAGGTAACACATTATAACCCTTGCCACTCTGTGTAAGAAGCGGCCAAAGCAGCCTGATATGCCCATAGTGTGCCTCTGCTACCTCCTAGGGAGGTCATCTACTGAGATGTCTGGAATGTCTAGAGTGAGCCATTTCAGATTCTCTTCCAACTTGGGAATCTCGTCATCACCACGGTGTGCAAATATATATATGAATTTATTTTCTATGGGATATGATCCCCCAGTTTACACTAATCCCACATCCGCTTGATAAGAAGTAGATATCGTCACCACACATAAAAATCATAAAATATAAAAAATATAAAAACATGTATATCTTAGTGTTTTACTCATCAAGGTCACCCCACTACTCGTCTACCAATGAGGCTAGGTATGGATCCCCTTGGAAGTCAGTACCTGCATATTTTTAGTCCTCAATCATGAGTAGATGTTCATCCAGTCATCGAAAAATGCACGCCCATACTTGACTCTCGATCCTGCACCACCATGGAAGGCCATAACCTCTACCCATATAAGCATGTGAGGATAGTGTGATTTGAGCTTTATAAAGGCCACCTATGGCCTCAGGTGTGGTACCCTCTTAGAAAAGAATGACACTAGGATCATTCCATATCCAAATTGTTTTATCTCTCCACATTGACACTTAGCTAGCTACTCTTTAAAAGTGACTAGTAGGCATTCTGCCCAGTTGAAAAATGTGGGGGAATTTTCCTCCAAGGAATATAACATGTGGGATATGGATTCCTAGTGATCCCTTGGCTCCCTGAGATATGTTTCATAGTAAACAATATCGTCCGAAGAGGTAAATCCATCACATCCTTAATAGGTTTCTTCTTTCCACACATCTTTGTGCATCGAAAGCATTATTGGTCTATGAGACCCTTTGTCATGATGTCCCCGCCTCGAGGGCCAGTCAAATAAATATGCGCTCCTCACCTAGAAAAACTTGTAAGGAAGTAGATCTCTTCTACCTCCACATTCAGAATATGGGCCCCTGCCTCAAAATATTGCTACTCAGGATTCCACAACCTGAAAATATACTACAGTAACCTAATGTGTGATCTCATACTTGGCACATTAAATAATTTTAACAATGTGAACCCACGAAGAGAAGCTACAGTCCCTACATCGTTTCCCCCTCTTATATCATCAAGCTCATGCTTCCTCTCCTCCAAATTACCATTTTTGCTGAAATATCCTACCAAAAAATTAAAATGGAGTATTAGAACTCATATACAATCATTTAAATTACTTCAAAATCATTATTTTGGCTTATATTTCAAGATTCTTAGGGAAACTTGTAGCACTGTTGTCTTCCCTTTAGGACAGAGCGGTGCCACCATTTTTTTCTGTAGTAAAAAATGCGATGTCACTTGAGCACCGGCCTTCCCGAAAGGGAAAAGAGAAGTACCTTGAAAATGAATTTCCCTCTCAGGAAAATCCCTCAAAAACCCTAAAAAATGGATTAAATAAAAAATGGAAACTTTGAAAAAGATACGAATGGTCTTAAGAATTACCTAGCTCTGACGATTCGAAAAATGTATGACCGTGGGATCCGCAATATACACCTAGAATATGCACTCAAAATTGTAGTTTCTAGTCAGCATCATATAATGATACACACATTTCTCAATCATCATCATATAAGGAGATCCACACATAGTGGAGTCTCCAATTTTGTTAACTAAAATACACACATTTTCAAACAAAATTTGTTTCCCTAGCCTGAAACACTCGAATCTAGAACAAAGAAGTCACAACAAACAAAAATACTTTCCCTAAGATCAAATAGATGCCTTCAATAAACTGTAACATCTCCAAATTCCATAAATAAACAAAAAATTATTCAAAGGTATAACTGCAATTACATAATGTAATAAACCATACTAACCTCTTCATATAACATTTTCTCTGAGTTATCACTTCACTTATTGAACAAGAAGACTTAGTTACGACAACCTTAACAAAACAACTTACCACTAAACTGATGTAGTTTGCTTGTTGTCAAGTCATCAAAGGAAGTCATGTTTATTTAGTGACATCTATAGTTAGTATGCCTACTTATAATTTTTTGAAAATACTGGTTATCCCTATTACGATGCTAGGAGGATGGGATTTCAGGTCTTACTTAGCTTTGAAGCTAATTAATTATTCATTTGCAGGTTGTAACGGAGGATAACTTTCCTTGCTTGGTCATACCCAAAATGCCTATGTAATGTTTAACAAAGCATAACTAAGCTCAGGGAAGAAAAACAACTATCCCTAATCTTTAAAAAAAAATCAATGGGCTATGCGATGCTATCTACCATAAACAAGAATAAATGTTATATGTGATGGCATTAAAGGTGATCTCAATGGTTTTTGAAACTATAGTGTTTAGGTAAAATATTTAAACTTAAGTGGCTCTTAATGAAGCCGTGTGGAGGCTTAATTCCTTCCAGCTGTAAAGCACTAAGATGCCTCTAAGAACCCTAAGGGTTTAGCTTGTCCCTGCATCATGTTAATTTGTCCTTACTCTTTGACCTTTTCCTCTACACAATGAAAGGTAACAGAGCTAAGCTCTTGGATTTCAGGATTTTTGCCTTAGCCTCCAGCCTCTTGGCCTTTTCCCTACTCTACGACACAATCTCAACTTCGTAATTTCACCAATCAGGTTGTAACGATTTTGCTCCTTGTCCTGCAACGATGGTTTCCTTCAACATTTGTTTTGATGGACTGTCTATAAGGATATCCTCACCAACATCAAATATTTTAAAGGCAATTCAGCTCAAAAATTGTTAAAGTTCTTTGTTGTTCAATATTATCTTTTTAAAAATATATTTAACCTTTGAATTATTTGTTTGTAGGAGGTTCTCGTTGGAGTTGTTGTATTAGATAGGAACTAGTCTCCGTGGAGGTGGGTGCATGGTCTGGTAAGACTTGATACCCCACAACCCTTTCTCCTTGTGGCTCTATGGCTCTAAATTTGGGACAACATTCTCATGGGTTGGTGTCGTTTATCTATTTCCTTCCATTGAACTGGTAGACCCTCATGTGGTTCTGCCCTATGGTGTTTTTCAGTTGGTTGTTTATTTGAAATAGCTCACCCTCAGACTGTGGAGTATTAGGGGAGCTATAATGTAACACAATATTTAATTTTATTATGGATTTTGAGCTCTTTCAGATTTGGGTATACAAAATGAGTAGAACCATTTTCCACGGTGTTTATATTTTCGTGACTTACTACATTTCGGCTGTAAATGAATGTTGGTCTTTACTCCCGTCATATTGCTTGTATTTTGATTTATGGTTTATTATTGTATTTTCCCTAAACTATAATTTTTAAGGCCGTGAGGCCATGGTGTTGCCAAATTTGTTCTCTAGTGTTTTTCTTTGATTACATTATTGGCATTGTGGTTTTATTATTATAAGTTATGTTTTAGAAACTAAATTAGGGTTGTGAGGCCACTACACCTTCATATTCACTATTCTATAGAATTTACTATGTGAAATAAGATATTTTGAATAATCTGGCATAAGTAGATTATGTTGGGGTACTTTTGGTATTTTGATTTCATCATAGTTTTTGGAAAATTCCTTGTAATCTTATATACTATTTAATAATGGTTTTTGGGTTGATTCACAAGAGGTTTACGATTGGTGAAATCTACAGACTACTGGGTACATGGTTGAATTACTTGTTGACAGAATCTCCCTTACAGGATTCAAACTCTTGATTTAATAACGTAGTGGTTTGGATATTTTAATAAGCAATTTTACTACTGCGTGAAGAAATCGATGAATAGTTTTAAACTTTCAGCTAGGACCGTCATCTATTTGGATTTTGATAATGTTAAGTAGATTAAACTTTTGTTTTGACTGAATAGCCTCAACAGGATTTGTTCCAGTGACCTATGCAAACTATACGATACTAAACTTGCTATATATGTGTGTGTGTGTGTGTTGTGAATTCTGCAAGGGTTTAGTTTTACTGTGTTTTTAAAATGTTTTATAAAAGGAACCCTAACTCATTTCTTGAAACGTTTTCTAGTTTATCAACTAAAATATAACTATTTTGTTTTATTTAATTAAATAGGCCTATAGGCCGTATTAGTGAACAGTAGTAGAATTTATAGTTATAACTCTATCCCTAAGGTAGAACTAATAAAATATGGTGCGTTGTTTACTTAACAATGATAATTTTGAATGTAGACAATATGAAACTTAAAGAAATCAATATCCCTTCAAATAAACTCATGAACTGTTTATAAATAGTACATGTATGTATATACAAGTTTTCCTTTACATAACAATTAGGAGAATCTAAATTTTGGTAATTAACCTTGTAAAATAAATAACTGTAGCATATTTTACAAAATATTATGCAGAAATAAGATCTTTCTAACTTATTCTAATTCAAAATTAATGAACAACTTTAGAAATTTCCTCGGCATTCATAAAACATTTAGATACAATTAGGAAAATGAAATTCATAGATAATTAGACAAAACATCTTAGAACCTGAATAACTATAGAAGGTGGAAAAACACTCAAAGAATACCATTCCTCCCAACCGTCTCCTGGAAGCAGCCAAGTTCAATTGATTTATGACCCCCGAGCCTGTTCACTAAACCACTAGGATGAAGATGTTGTTTAACATCCCACACATAAATCTATGGAAATTAGCACCTCACTAGCAAACTTAGCTCTCAATAATTTCACTTTAGCTATCCCCTCATTGAATTTCCTTTTGTGTGTTTGACTTTTCAGTTTGCAGCAATTCACAAGGTTCTAATCACTTGGAATAGAATGTAATGAGCCTCCTGCTGAATTCAATGGTGTTTATAAGATTGCCTAGGTCTTTGGGTAAGTTTTGTAATTAAATGATCCACCTGCTCAGTTCCTCTTCTCAGGGAGCATGACCACACTTTTAGGGATTTTTCCTCCTGCAACAGCTAGAAAGTGAAATGTTAGTGTTGCCACTTGTGATTTGTCCTTCTACAACTTCTCATTCCTCCTAGTGGATCAATGAACACTCTTCAATAGTCTTATTTGGATAGGTTTCTCTTCTTTTTAATTATTTAAATAAATAAATATTCAATTACAGTCATCCTTGACCATCCTTGGTCGTAAAAAATTTACAATAACTTTTAGCATAATGTTTTTTCTCAAATAAATAAAAATATTTATTCTTCAGTTCTAGGTGGGTTACAATAAATTATTTTACCCGTCACAAGTTGTAATAAGCTATCCTTTGGATTGTTTGATCTCCTTAGATTGTCCTGTAAAAAACACACAACAAAGCACACACACAAGATTAGAGTAACAAGTTCAATCTATGATCTTATGCTAATGACTAAGGAGTTCAAAAATGAAAGCAATCATTGAGACACAATAGAATTCATGGAAAATGAAATTTTATTTGCATAAATGAAATAGAGAGAGAGATTACAACCAAATCCTTATTGTTGAGAAGCTCTTATCAAGTAAACATTTCCTCAAATCCCAAACTTCTCTACCAATTGCTCACTCTCTTGGTTGGATTTGGCCAGAGTTTTGATGTTCTAACATAATCTTCCTCCCTTTACCCATGGGGGGAGAGCCTACATTTAAATCCATGGGAGGATAGAGTAGGTTGAGGATATCATGGGTGAAGTGGAGGGAGGATCCTATAAGGATGGATCTTGAGCCCAGGTGGTCCTGAAGCTTAGGGATTAGACTCCATGAAGTCAATCTTCGAGAATCCTCTCGAATATTCTCTTTTTTTTCCTTTAAAACTCAAGCACTGCTATTTATCCAAGGAGATAGAGCATTACCAATGGATAACCACTAATTGTATAAAGGTATGTGGCGGTGACACCCTTTACTACTCAAGGAAAAAAGGTGTATGCATAACGATACTGCACCTTGACAACAAGGAAAGTGCAGTGGTGGACAAAGGTGTAATTTCACTAATACTGGCCTACTTTTAACTTCACAACTTGAGGATTTGAGGAAAATACTAATACTTGGATCTCATTATATGATGATGACAATAAATGTGTGTAACAGAATTTCCCCCAAAGCATGAGGCTATAGGGATAGGATAGGTGAAGGATTTGAAATAATAAGTTATCACTTCAACGAGAAAGTTCACTGATTAGAGATATCCAACAACCAAGATTATTTTGCAGTACATTTATACTTTGATATTTTTCCATATGACATGGGGCATGGATGCTGACCAATACAATGCAGATCCATGCCAGACATAAACAAACATGGATACTAGAATACAACGTAGATCTAATTTGAAAATAACTCAAACTTGGACATAACTAATAGATGTACAACACAGATCTATGTCATACAGACGCAAATTTGAGCTCATCCATGACCATACAAATGTGGATCCATGCTAGGACTCATAAAAATATTCCATCGCAACCTAGGGGAAATAAATGAGCGCTTAACACATACTCAGGGTCTTCGTCTCATCTTCAACAAAGTACGATTTTATCTATGTTATTACATATCTTGATGTCGAACATGGTAGAAACCACTTGATTACCGGTCAATGACAAAAACCATTGATAAGTGAGACGGAGATCACCATTGATGTCAATGATCCCCTAGGTACTCCAATACATCCCTCCAAGTGTGAATAGATGATTTGATGTCGAACACTTGGTTAAATATTTTGATCAAAGGTCAATGGTGTAAACTTATTGTCGAAAGTGAGAGAATTTGACATTGATGTATACAGATATCAAGGAACCACTTTGTTTCTAATACTAATTCCGGATGATGAGCTGGATTCGACATGAATAGTCTCGTCGAATGAGGGCCATAATGAATCCCACATCAATGATGCGAAACTAGGAACAAAATTATGGAATTTGAGTATAAAGGAACCATAGGACTAACTCAAAGGTAACTGACACAAAGGTAATTTTGACTACAGATGTAAACTCTCAACACAATTTCCCTTTGAACACAGAGTGGCATAACCAAAGACTTGGTAGCATTGACTCAAGGAGGTAGATACCAGGTCATAACGCAACAATGGACAATGCATTCTTTGAAAGACTCAGTGGAGTGACATGACTCATGAAAGTGGATCGACTCAGAAGCAAGTTGAATACTGCACCGACTGAAGGAAATGTAGACAGGTGCCATGTTCAAAGGTGACAAGAAACTACCATTATTGCAAATGAAATATAGTTCCCTTCCCTTACTTTGCCCATCATGCTTCATAAGTGCGTCTTTTTTTGTTTTTACGAGTTCAAAGAGGGTAACAAACACTCATTTCAGCTTATCATGAGATAAGTCCATTCTAATATGTTTTCTGAACCTTAGAAAGGAGGGGTTTGTTCCTAAAACAGGGTCTCTTAGTGTTTAGTGTAACGAGTCCATTGAAAGTAAACTCGGTATCATTCATGTTTAGAAAGTCTGAACAAAACAGAGGAAGACTCCAAATTTTCTTTTTTCGTACAATTTAGTCTCCAAGGCCCAAAAAATTATAAAATAATACCTTGGAGAACTCTTCTAATCAATGACTAAAGTATACCTTTTTCATAACATAGTCAATCCAAACCAAAAAAGGGATAAACTACTGTCGAAAAGACAACTATTCAGTTCCTTTTACAAGAGTGAAGAAGAAAAGTTCACTCGACGATCTTTTCACATTTTAAGAGTATGAAAAGAGATTAAAGAGGACTCTATTAGGGTTTCTTTTTTCGTAAAAAGGCTTAACGAGTCCAAAAAAGAGGTAAAATTTGACTCGAAAACTTAGTACTAGGGTTTAATGAGCATGACTATAGTTTTAAAATAGAGCTTGGAACTTTTTTCATGTTTTAAATCTAGAGCATGAAAAAGTGATAAAGTAAGCTCAAACCATCCTTCATGTTTTAATCAGAGCATGAAAAATGAAAATTAAGCTCAACACCATCTTACTCTTTTTAATGAGCTCGAAGATGAGTTGGAAGAATGCTCAACAACTAGTTTGAGTGACATAATTTCACACTCAATAGGTAGAACAACTTCCAGTCCATATACCAATTAAAAAGGTGTGAAACCAGTTGTTCTTTTACTGAAGTTATATAGGACCAAAGTGCACAAAATAGATTTAAATGCCAATTGGATTTATGATCTCCAACCATCCTATGAAGAATGCCTCGTTTACCTAATACAAACTGTAATAGGTTGGCCTTTGGATTTCTTGATATCCATAGATTGTCCTACAAAAAAACACACAACAAAGAACACACACAATATTAGAGTAACAAGTTCAATATATGATGTTATGCTCATGACTAAGGAGTTCAACAATGAAAGCAATGATTTAAACACAATGGCATTCATGGAAAAGGAACTTTTATTTACATAAATAAAATATAGAGAGAGATTACAATCAAATCCTTAGTGTTGAGAAACTCTTCTTAAGTAAACCTTGCATCAAATCCCAAACTTGTCTAGCAAATGTTGACTCTTCTTGGTTAGATTTGGCCAAAGTTTTGATGGTGTAACATAATCTTCCTCCCTTTACCCATGGGGGTGATCCTATATTTAAATCCATAAGAGGATATAGTAGGTTAAGGATATCATGGGTAAGGTGGAGGAAGGATCCTATAAGGATGGATCTCGAGCCCAAGTGGGTCCTAAATCATATGGATGAGGTTCCACAAAGTCAAGCTTCGAGAAGCCTCTCAAATATTCTCTTTTTTACCTTCAAAACTCGAGCACCTCTCTTTGTCGACAAAGACAGAGCATTACCAAGGGAGCACCGTTCATTGTATGAATTTAAGTGGTGGTGGAACCGCTTATTGCTCAAGGTAAAAATCCATTACGCATAGAGGTACTGCACCTTGACCACATGGAAAGTGCAGTGGTGGCCAAAGGTGTAAAATCAGTGATCCTTGCCCATTTTTAACTTCAAAACTTGAGGATTTGAGGAAAATATTGTTACTTGGATCTCATTATATGATGATGAAGAGAAATTTGTGTAACACAACCACATCAACATCATCAGCAAAAAGTGATGGGACCACAACCACATCATTGACACAAAGTGCCGAAACCACAACCACATAAACATCATCGACACAGAGTGTTGGAACCACAACCACATAAACATCATTAGCACAGAGTGATGAAACCACAACCACATCAAAATCATATGCACAAATTATTGGGACCACATCAAATTCAACATCATAAGCACAAAGTGTTGGGACCACAACCACATCATCAGTACAGAGTGTAAGAACCACAACCACATCATCATCATAGAGTGTTGGAACCATATGAAGAAGCTTAATGGTGGGCACTCTGGTAGTCCCAACTAGCCTTGTCTAGCTTACTAATCCTTTTAGAACAACCAATCCTAGCGAGACATACCCATATAACTGGAGACCAAACAAGCCTTTCCTGAATTACTAACCCTTTCAGGCCAAACTGCCTAGTCAAACATGTTATTCCCCCTAGGATCAACCAAGCCTTGTTAGTACTGATGTAGCAATCCCAATGGGATCAACCAGGCCTTATGAGGATGACATACCATCCTATACTGAGCTACCACACCACTACAATAGGAAACACTACCACATTTGCATCATCACTCCCTCATTCTAAGGAGATCCTTACAGAAGATTGTATCGAAAGTATTCAAACTTTACACAAGACAGATGCATAGTCAATACATTGGAAATGTGTTCCTCAATAGGAATATATCAGAGCTATACACCTCCCTTATGCACCATGTATTGAATATAAGGGAACTTTATCTCTATGTGTTTGTACATTTCATGAAATACAATGTTTTTGTATGGAACAATCTTGTCAACAAGTTGTGAATCCAAACTGCTTCAATACAGGATAAACATGAAACAATGTCTTCAACCTCTACTGTATAGAGATAAACAAAAGTTTGGTTTTTGTTTATCCACGAGATCACACCTGATCCCAAATTGAAACAACAACTTTAGGTACTCTTTTTGTCATTGATGATCCCATCCCAATATGAATCTATATAACCATAAAGTCTAATCTCACCATTTGCTACATATCTGAGGCCACAATCTAGTGTACCCTTAAAGTACCTCATCACATGTTTTGTTGCAGCTAGGTGAACATGTTTGGGCTCCACCATATATTGACTCAGTGTGTTTAAAGAAAAACATATATTTGGTTGGGTATTCATCAAATACATCAGAGATCCAATAATATGTCCATATAGTGTAACATTGATCATATCTAAGGAATCATCATTCAACAACTTCAAGTTGGTCACCATCAAAGTGTTCATCGCTTTGCAATCTAGCATCCCAAATCTCTTTAGTGCTTGAACAACATATTTACCTTGGTTTAGGAAAATATCATTTGGGAACTACCATATTTCAATACCAACAAAATAATGCATCATGCAACCATCTTTAATTTTTAATTATGTTGCAAGCTTCTTCTTACATTCATCAATAAGCTTTTGTTCACCTATCAGGAAAAGATCATCAACATATAGCAATATAATAATGATATCTTCATCAACCTTATAGTATAGGTTAGAATCTACTTTACTTTTGGTAAATCCCAAGATCATCAGAAATACATCAATTCTTCCATACCACACTCTCAGTGTTTGCTTTAACCCATATAGTGCTTTCTTAAATTTGCATACATGTGAATTTATGTCATGGGTTTCAAAATTGGAGGTTTCTCAATCTATACTTCTTATTCTATCACACCATTTAGAAATGTTGTATTTACATCCATTTGGTGTATCCCCCATTTTATCTTGGATGCTAAGGAAAGAATAGTTCTTATTGAGGTATATCTTGCTACTGGTGCAAAAGTTTCTTCATAATCAATTCCTTCTTTCTCTAAGAATATTCGAGCTACGAATCTTTACTTGTGCTTATCAATACTTCCATCTGTCGATTGTTTTTTCTTGAATATCAATTTTGAAGAAACAATTGGATTTTCTCTTGGTCTTGGTACTACATCCCAAACATCATTCTTTATGATCGACTGGTATTCTTCGAGCATTGAATCCATCCATTCCTTCCTATTTGTAGCCTCTTCAAAATAGGTAGGTTATGTATCAACAAGATTACTCATCAAGGCCACATAGTTGGAGTGGGTCCTTCATCTCTTGCTTCTTTCTGGAGCTCCATATTTTTTTTCACCTTGAATAACATCACAAGCCCAATATGGTCTTATTTTCTGTGAGATCATGTCTTGAGGTATCCATAGGAATTTTAGGCTCTGACATATCATGGTATTGTGTTATATGTTCTTCTTCAACATTAGAGTCTGACATTCTATAGGTTTCTTCAATTCTAGGAGCTTCATGTTCTTATTCTTTATCTTCATTGATATGGTTCTTTATGCACTTACGGAAAGCTACATCTTCATCAAATATAACATCTCTGTTGATCTCGATCTGGAGATGACCTAGAATGTATACTCTATAAGATTTCGATTGATCATTTATCCATCAAATATTCCCTTATTCTTTCCTCCCTGGGAACATGTATAAACATAGGACAAAAAAAATATCTTGGTGATTGACTTCAAGATTCTTCTCGGTAAACATCTCTTCTAGAGGTTTGTTCCCAAGAGAACTATGCGCAATTATGTTCTGAACATATACCATTGTTCTAGCTTCTTCAACCCATAGGTGCATGGGTAATTCTTGGTCATGAATCATGGCTTTCACAGATTCCATAATGGTTTTATTTTTTATTTCTCCTACTCCATTCTATTGACAATTATAGGGTATGGTGAGCTCCCTCTTAATCCCATCTTCCTTGAATAAATATTTGAATTCATTAGAAGTGAATTCTCCTCCATTGTCAGATCTCAAGGTCTTGATATTATTTTTAGATACGTTTTCCACAAGAGCCTTGAATTCTTTGAATATTTCAAATACTTCATCATTTCCTTTTAGGAATTAAATTCCAGTCTTGCGGGAGTAGTCATCTATAAATGAGCATAATACACATACCCTCTTAGTGAACTGGTTGACATTGGACCGCATACATCTGAATGATCAATATCCAATATTCCTTTTGATTTATTGTTGCCACTTGGAAATGGGTTCTTGGTTTTCTTCCCTTGAGAACATCCTTTTCAAACTCTTTCATGTTGATGCATTTGTAACTTAGGAATGTATTCACTTATGTATTTCATATATTGTATTTGATCAGTCCCTGATGTTCCTATTGGGAGAATCATTAATGTAAACAAGTCATGTAAAGTCATAGAGGTTAACCCTCCTTGTTGATCAGGGGGAAAAGTCCCCGCAGTTGTGGGGCACTAGGGTTATTAGAATCTCCTAGAGAAGTCGTACCTGGTGAGTTAATGTCAAGTAGGAAACTAGTATAAATAGAGAGTGAGCCTCTCTATTTTAAAACACACACTCACACTCAGTTGTAGTGCATGAGTGAGAGAGAGGAGAAGTTGGGATAAGAGAGAGAGAGACAACTGTTGTCAAGAGATCATATTTGTATATTTGGTTTTACTTTTGGTGCTCATTCTATCTCTAAGGAATTTGCGGGGTTTTCTCCTTTATGGTTTCCCCAAGAAAAATATTTGTGTCCATTGTCTCTTGTGATTGATTTTTGTGCTTGTTATTCTCTTAGATAAGATCCTAAGATCATATTTCTTAAAAGATAAAAATATAACATGGTATCAGAGCTAACCTAAGAAGAAGACACTGTGCAGCTACCGAAGCTAGGCCTTCTTACTTTTTGGGTCTCTCTCCACAATCCATCAGCAAAAGGAGGCTTGGCTGAATCTCCATTGAAGGGTGGATCTTTCTATCGAAGTAGAATCTGATTCTCAGCACTTTCAGTTTTTGACCTACCACTACATCGGGAAATTATGGATTTTCACTGAAGAGGAATTTTTGAGTGAGCCAAGGCTAGGATTTATCTCCTCCTCAAAATCAATTTTTAGAGACAAAAATTGAGGTTTTTGGTTGAGTAGAAATCCGAGAAATTCAAACCCTAATTTTCCCTCGAACCAAAAAACCAACACTGCAGAAGATCAGGTCCAGATCCAGTTTTTAGCTTCTCAAATTGGTAAGATCTAAATATTTTGTATTTCCATTTGAGGTTCTCAGTTAAGATGTCTCATCGCACCAAGCTTGATGAAAATCTTGAGGGAGCTTTTAACTTCATATCCTGGAAGTATAGGATCTCCATGATCCTAGAAGAAAATGGGTTGGACTCTTACATCAATGAAGAGATTCCAGTTCCAGAGGGAGATGATTCTAAGGCCTTACATAAAAATAAATTGGTCATGGATAAGAGGATTATTGCTGATTCAATAAAGGATCACCTCATACCACAGTTGTACTCCCTAAAGACACCAAAATCAATGTTTGATTCCCTGACCAAGATATTTGAAGGGAAGAACATAAACTAGAAGATGACTTTGAGGAACCAGTTGAAGAGTCTGAAGATCCAGAATGCAGAGACCATACAATCATACTTTACAAGGGTCTCCTAGATTAAAGAACAACTTGAAGAAATGGATGAAGAAGTGGAGAATGGGAAATTGTGATGACCACCTTGAATGGTCTCCCTAGGTCATGGGACTCTTTCATTCAAGGGATTTATGCTAGAAGAAAGCTAGTCACCTTTAGTAGGCTGTGGGAGGAATTCTCTCAAGAAGAATCTCGAATACTAGCTTGAGAAGAAAAGATGGGAAATGAAGATCAAGCTCTCATAGTACACACCAAGAAATACAGAAGGGACCATCATCATCCTAAATGTAAGCATTTTCATCCTAGAAGAGAAGTATTTAGTATTAGATGCTACACATGTGATGATCTAATGGACACATCTCCAGATACTCTCCTAGAAACAAAAGTGGCTCTCACAACAAGAAGGGAAGCAATAAAAGACATCATGATCACACTGCAGAGGATGGTGAACCTCCCAAGAAGAGAGCCAAACAAGAAAGTGAAGATTCTTCAAGTGATGAAGAATATGTTTTGACATCTTCCCTTATGGGAATAGTATCACATGGAAGAAATGATTGGCTCATAGATAGTGGAGCTTCCATGTTAGTTTTAAAACATTTAAGCTAGCATTATATGGATCTTTAACTGAGAGAACAACAAGGACAAAAATCAAACACAAGAGATAATGAACACAGTGTTTTTCCTCAGAGATAGAATCAACACAAAAGGTAAAACCCTAAAACAATAAGATGCACTCCCAACAGCAGTAACCTTCTTCTTCTCTAGCCCCAGTGTCTTCTCCTTCCTCAACTATGTGCTACAGTTGAGTGTGTATGTGATGTGTGCTAAATAGAGAGTCTATCTCTCTATTTATACTAATCCTGACATGACTAAAACCCTACTAGGGCTGACCTCTACTAGGAGAGTCTAATAACCCTAGTGCCCCTGAACTGTGGGGACTTTAACCCTTAGACAATCGGAGGGTTACCCGCAATGACTTGAAATGACTTGGTTAAATTATTGATTCTCCTGATTGGAACATTGGGGCATGNATCGGGTTACAATAGATAAGAAATACAAGTGAATACATTTCGAAGTTACAATTACATCAACACTCCCTCTTAACTAGGAAGGTATTCTCTCGACACAATTTTTCATCACTGGTCTTGTTCTCTATATATTCTCGTCATCTGCATCTCCAAGTCACCTTTTCTTCAAGTCATCTTTATCTTCATGCCATCTTCATATGGATCTGGATCATCATAACTAGATCATACTTGATTTGAAACATCACTGGATCATACTCGATCTGGAACATATTTGGATCATACTCGATCTTGGACATCACTATATCATACTCGATCTGGAACATCATCAATGGATCTGGATCATCACTATTGGATCTGGATCATCACTCAATCTGGATCTCTCGGAGTCATCATAATTGGATCTGGATCATAGCTTGATCTGGATCTCCTCTGGTCACCATCATATGTGCTATCTCATGATTCTTCTCATCACAGGAAGTTCTACAGAGCCAGCCTTCTTTCATGCTGGGTGTATGCCTACCTCCTCATAGGTCTTTGGTAGCCCTTACATCTGACATACTCATCAGAATGTCCAACACTCACATCTGACCTGCTCGTCAAAAAGGCAGTAGCCCTTACATCTGACCTACTCGTTAGAATGTCCAACACTCACATCTGACCTACTCATCACAAAGGTGGTAGCCCTTATATCTGATCATATAGGACCTAATCCTACAGTCACATCAGAATGGCCAGCACTCACATCTGGCCTACTCGTCAGAAAGACGATAACCCTTACATCTATGTAGGAGCTCATCCTACATCATAATGGCCAGCACTCACATCTAACCTACTCGTCAGAATGGCCAGCACTCACATCTGACATGGGAGGAACTTAATCCTTTAGCCATGATAGAATGGCTCAACCCTTACATCTGACCTACTCGTCAGAATGGCAGTAGCCATTACATATGACCTACTCATCAGAATGGCTAGCACTCACATCTGACATGGGAGGAACTTAATCCTTTAGCCATGATAGAATGGCTCAGCCATTACATCTGACCTGCTCGTCAGAATGCCTATGGATCTCACCACTCATATCTGGCATGGAAGGAAACAATCCTCTCACCATGACAGAATGACTCAACCCTTACATCTCATTAGAGGAATTTTGGGGTCTAAAATGGGTCTCCTAAGGAAAATAATAAAATAATAGTTAAAATAATAAAATAATATTGATTAATTTTGGAGGAAGAAAGAAAAAAACTACTTTTTGTGTTCGTATTTTCGACATATCTCCCTGTGTTTGTACTCAAATTTCGATCAGCAGAGCTCGTTGGATGCGGAATTTGATTCCGCATCCAACGAGTGCCCACACTGCATACTTTTGACGGACCCTGCTACCCCAAAAATAAGAAATACCTAAAAAATATGATGATGACATCATCATCACATTTTTTCAGGTATTTCTTGTTTTTGGGGTAGAGAGGTCCATCAAAAGTATGCAGTGTGGGTACTCGTTGGATGCAGAATAAAATTCCGCATCCAACGAGCACTCCTAATCGAAATTTGAGTAAAAACACAATGAGATATGTCGAAAATACGAACAAAAAAAGTAGTTTTTTTTTATGACAAATATGTCAATTCAACCATTATGGTTGACTTATTTTATTGAAATTCTATTGGTTCTTGAATTCCAACTCACAAAAACTTATTTTGGCACGTTTTCTTATAAGGCCCATTTTAGACCCCAAATTTCCTCTAATGGACCTGCTTGTCAAAATGGCTTTTGGACTCGTCACTTCCCCTTGGAAGGGACCTCAATCTGGAGAACACCAAGCTTCTCCCTGAAGTGCTTGAACTTCACTCTGGCTAGTGGCTTCACCAACACATCAGCTATCTAATTGTCTGTCGCAACATACTGGAGCTTCACTACTCCCCTCTGCACCATATCCCTGATATAGTGATACTTGATCTCAATATGCTTCGACTTGTCATGGAACACTGGATTCTCTGACAACTTCACGCAACTCTGGTTATCACAATGTATACAAGTAGCATCCATCTGGAGATCAAATAAATCAGACAGTAGCTTCCTTATCCATACTACCTCACAACTAGATGAACAGGACGCGACATATTCTGCTTCAGCTGTACTCAGTGCTAGACAGGATTGCTTCCTGCTAAACCAAGAGATCACACCTGATCCCATACTGAAGCAACACCATGAAGTGCTCTTCCTATCGATGGAACTGCCTGCCCAATATGAATCAACATAACCCTCCAGGTTAATCTTCTGATTCGCATCGTGCTTGAGCCCATAATCAACTGTACCCCTCAAGTACCTCAGAACATGCTTTGCAGCAATCAAGTGAACATTTCTCAGATCTATCAAGAACTGGCTCAAGGTGTTCATAGTAAAGCAAATGTTTGGTCTTGTGTTCGTTAGGTACATCAAGGACCCAATCATCTGACGATACATCGTAGCATCAACCAACTCTGATGAAGCATCACTCAATAGCTTCAGGTTCGATGCCATAGTTGTGGCCATAGCCTTGCAGTCCATCATCCCAAACCTCTTTAGGATCTCTACTGCATACTTCCCTTGTCCAAGAAAGATTCCATCTGCACTCTGCCACACCTCCATACCTAGAAAATAATGCATCATTTCCAAGTCCTTCATCTCAAACTTGGCAGCAAGCTTTCTCTTTGTATCACCAATCAACCCATCCATACCTATCACAAATAGATCATCTACATACAGTAGAAGCATCACTGGGTTTCCATATTCAACCTTGTAGTAAAGGTTGGAATCTGCTTTACTTTTGGTAAAGTCCAAACTAGATAGAAAGCTGTCAATTCTGCCATACCATGTCTTGGGTGCCTGTTTCAAACCGTACCGGGATTTCTTCAATCTGCACACATGAGACTCCCTGTCATGTGTCTCAAAACCGAGTGGATGTTCTACGTACACTTCCTCTTCCACTACACCATTCAAGAAAGCAGTCTTGACATCCATCTAGTGTATCTTCCATTTCATCACTGTAGCCAGAGAAAGTACTGATCTGATGGAAGTGTATCTGGCTACAAGTGCAAAGGTTTCTTCATAATGTATAGCTTCTTTCTAAGAGAAAACTTGAGCCACAAATCTTGCCCTATATTTTTCTATGCTACCATCTATAGCATGTTTGATCTTGTAGATCCATTTGGAAGTTACAACTGACTTCCCTTTTGGTCTTGGGAAAACATCCTAAACATCATTCTTCATGATTGATTGGTATTCTTCGATCATAGCATCCTTCCATTCTTTCCATTTTGTCGCTTCTTCATAAATGGAAGGTTCTTTATCAATGAAATCACATAGTAATGCTACATACCCGGAGCAGGATCTAGTCCTCTTTCTTTCTCTGTGATTCTCTTCTGGAGCCCCATATCTTTCCGCACCTTGGATAAGTTCTCGTACCCAAGCAGGTTTCCTCTTATGAGGATTCTTCTCCAGAGGTGGATCTATAGGTCTTTGTGGTTCTTATAATTCTCGATCTTCTTCTTGAGCTTCTTCATTCATGGTTGTATCATGAATTCTTGGTGCTTCTACTTATTCAAAGTCTTTAGTAGGTTTCTTTCTGGATTTGTTGTAAGCTGTATCTTCATCAAATGTCACATCCCTGCTAATGTCAATCTTCTTTAATCTTGGGAAATATATTCTGTAATCCTTCAAGCTTTCAGAGTATCCCACAAATATACCCCTCTTTCCTGAAGGATCTAATTTAGTCCTCTTCTCTTTTGGAATGTGTATGTACACAAGAGAGCTGAATATTCTAAGATGGATGACTTCTAGTTTCTTGTTGGAGAAGACTTCTTCAGGAGTCTTGTTCTCGAGTACTCTATGTGGAGTACGGTTCTATACATACACCACTATTCTGGCAGCTTCCACCCAAAGATGCATAGGAAGGTCTTGATCATGAAGCATTGCTTTTGCAGCTTCCATGATAGTTTTGTTCTTTTGTTCCACAATCCCATTCTGTTGTGGATTATAAGGAGTAGACAACTCCCTCTTAATCCCTGATTCTTTGCATAGCTCTTTGAACTCATTTGAAGTGAATTCTCTGCCATTATCTGATCGAAAGGTCTTGATATTCTTTTCAGTGTGGTTCTCGACCAAGACTTTGAATTCCTTGAACTTGCTGAATTCTTCGTATTTATTCTTCATGAAATAAACCCATGTCTTCCTAGAAAAATCATCAATAAAAGAAACATAATATGCATACCTGCTTAGTGAGTTTGATGACATAGGACCGCATACATCGGAGTGGATGATTTCCAAGATTCATTTTTCTTTGCTTTCACTGCTTGGAAATGTCTTCTTTGTATTATTTCCTTTCGCACATCCTTTGTATACCCCATCATGTTTTGCTTGGATTTCTGGAAGACCTTCAACAAATTTGTTCGCAATAGGTAGTGCTCTGTAATGCACATGTGCAATCCTTCTATGCCAAAGTTCACTTGGTTCTATTGTGTCATGGACCAAGGCTTGTTTTGGATGACCCTTTAGTTTTTACAATCCTCCTTCTTGTTCTCCAATCACCACTGCATCATCGATAGTCTTTCCTTTTGGCCACATGATGACTTGACCATCTATGAATGCAACTCTCATTCCTTTTGCATCTAATGCCAATATGGAGAGGAGGTTCTTCTTAAGTCCTAGCATAAACAATACTTCTTTCATTGTTAGAGACTTTCCAGAGTCTAGCTTATAGGAAGATTCCCCACTACCTTTTATTAGATATTGGTAGTCATCTCCTAGCTTCATCTTGTGAGGTGATTCATGTTCTGACAGTCTCACAAAGGATTCCTTGAATCCTGTCATATGTTTGGAGGCCCCAATTTCTATAAGCCAATCATCACTTCCATGACTAATGTTACCTGTGACAGCAGAAATCAAAACATATTCATCCTCACTTGAAGAGTCTTCACTTTCATATCCGGTTCTCTTCTTGGATGGTTCATCATCCTCTGCAGCATGAGCATGATGTCTTCTTTTGCTTCTCCTCTTTGATAGCTTTGGTTTCTTAGGACAATTCTTTGCATAATGTCCTGCTTCATCACATGTATAACATATGGCCCTAGACAAATCTTTTCTAGTGTTATCTTTGTGATAGTTCTTACCTCTAGGGTGACGAGATCTTCTTTTGGTTTCTCAGAATCATCTTCCGGTTTATGTTCTTCCCTTCAAACAATTTGGTTAGGGAATCAAACATAGCTTTAGGTGTCTTGAGAGAGGAAACCTGAGGGATAAGGTGATCCTTTATAGAATCAACAATGATCCTCTTTTCCATAACCAAATTCTTCTTATGCAAGGCCTTATCCTCATCTCCCTCGGGAACTGGAACCTCCTCATGGATGTAGGAGTCTAACTCATTTTTTTCCAGGACCAGGGAGATCCTATACTTCCAAGCTCAGAAGTTATCAGCTCTCTCAAGATTTTCATTAAACTTGGTATGATGAGACATCTTAACTGAGAACCTCAAATGGAAATACAAAAGATTTTAGATCTCACCAGGTCAAGATGTCGGATCTGAATTTTGAGCTGAAATCCTGCAGAGCTGGTTCATGAGCAAATTAGGGTTTTTCTTTTCCAGAGTTTTGTCCACCCAAATGCTTTGAAATTTATCCCTAACTTCGATTTTGGGGAGGAGATCAATCTAGGCCTGGCCTCACTGAAAAAATCCTCTTCTATGAAAAGCCCTAATTTTTGGCAGCAGTGTTGGGTCCAAAACTGAAAAACCTCATAATTGGATTATGCTTCGACAGGAAGATGTGCCCTAAGGAGGAGAGTTATTCCACCTTACTTTTGCTGAAAATCTATGGAGAGAGATCCACAAAGTAGGAACCACTAGTTCCCACAGCTGCATCGTGTCTTCTTCTCAGGTTAGCTCTGATACCATGTTATTTTTTCAACATTTAAGCTAGCATTATATGGATCTTTAACTGAGATAACAACAAGGACAGCAATCAAACACAAGAGACAATGAACACAGTGTTTTTCCTTGGGGAAACCATAAATGGAGAAAACCATGCAAATTCCTTAGAGCTAGAATTAGCACAAAAGGTAAAACCCCAAAATAGTAAGATGCACTCCCAACAGTAGTAACCTTATTCTTCCCTAGCCCCAGTGTCTTCTCCTTCCTCAACTATGCGCTACACTTGAGTGTGTATGTGATGTGTGCTAAATAGAGAGTCCAGCTCTCTATTTATACTAATCCCGACATGACTAAAACCATACTAGGGCCGACCTCTACTAGGAGAGTCTAATAAACCTAGTTCCCCGGAACTGCGGGGACTTTAACCCTTAGACAATCGAAGGGTTACCCACAATGACTTGACATGACTTGTTTACATTATTGATTCTCCCGATCGAAACATCGAGGCATGACATGATACCATCCTGAAATAAACATTGGGTTACAATAGATAAGAAATACAAGTGAATACATTCTGAAGTTACAATTACATCAACATTCCAAGCATATGACAGTATTCAAAGAATCCTTTATGAAACTATCCGAACATGAGTCACCCCACAAAGTGAAACTTGGGGATGACTATCAGTATCCCATAAAAGGTAGTGGTGAATCCTCCTATAAGATAGAATATGGAAATTCTATTAAGATGAAGAATGTATCGTTTGTACCAGGACTAAAGAAGAACCTTCTCTCCATCTATGCATTATATTAAAAAGGCATGAGGGTTTCATTTGTAGATGGCCAAGTACTTACGTAGCCAAATGGAAAGACTATAGATGATGCAGTTGTGATTAGAGAGTAAGAGGGAGGATTATACAAGCTAAAGGACCAGCCAGAATAAGCCTTGGTCCATGATTCAATAGAACCAAATGAACTTTGGCATAGAAGGCTTGCACATGTACACTATAGGGTACTACCACTTGCAAGAAAAGTTGTTGAAAGTCTTCCAAAAATACAGGAAAAACATGAAAGTTTATGCAAAGGATGTGCGAAAGGAAAGAACACAAAAAATACATTTCCAAGTAGCGAGAGCAAGGAAAAAGAAATCTTGGAAATCATCCACTCTGATGTATGCGGTCCAATTTCATCTAGTACTCTAAGAGGGTATGTATATTATGTTTCTTTCATTGATGAATTTTCTAGGATGACATGGATATATTTCTTGAAGAATAAGGATGAGGTATTCAGCAAGTTCAAGGAATTCAAAGCCTTAATCGAGAACCACACACAAAACAAAATCAAGACCTTTCAATCAAATAATGGCAGAGAATTCACATCAAATGAATTCAAGGAATTATGCAGAGATTCAAGGATTAAGAGGGATGTGACCACTCCATATAATCCACAACATAATGGAGTTATAGAAATAAAGAATCAAACAGTTATGGAAGTAGCTAGTGCAATGCTTCATGACCACGATCTTCCTATGCATCTATGTACAGAAGTTGATAGGACAACTGTGTAAGTACAGAACCATACTCCTCATAGAGTACTCGAGAACAAGAAACCTGAAGAAGTATTTTCTGGCAAGAAACTAGAAGTCATTCATCTCAGAATATTCAGCTGTCCAATGTACATACACATTCCAAAAGAAAAGAGGACAAAGTTAGATCCTTCAGGAAAGAAGGGTATATTTGTGAGATTTAGTGAAATCTCGAAGGCTTACAGAATATACTTCCTAGGATTCAAGAATATCTACATTAGTAGAGATGTAACATTTTACTAAGAATCGGCTACAACAAATATAGAAAGAGACCAGCTAAAGACCCTGAAGAAACAAAAGTACCTAGGATTAAAGATACAACTATGAACGATGCAACTCAAGAAGAAGATTGAGAGAACCTATAGATCCACCCCAAGAGAAGAATTCTCACAATAGGAAACCTGCATGGGTATGAGAGGCTATCCAAGGTGAAGAAAGATATGGGGCTTTAGAAGAGATACATAGAGAGAGGAAAAGAACCAAGTCCTGATCTGGTTATGTAGCCCTATTATGTGACATCATTGAGAAAGAACCTTCCAATTATGAAGAAACGATAGAAAAGAAAGAATGGAAGGATGCTATCATCAAGGAGTACGAGTCGATCATGAAGAATGATGTCTGGGATGTTGTTCCAAGACTAAAGGGGAAGTCTGTTGTGACTTCCAAGTGGATCTACAAGATCAAGCATGCTGTAGATGGAAGCACAGAGAAATATAAAGCAAGGATTTTGGCTCATGGCTTTTCCCAGAAAGAAGGAATAGATTATGAAGAAACTTTTGCACCTGTAGCCAGATACACTTCCATCAGATTAGTACTTGCTTTGGCTGCAGTAATGAAATGGAAGATACACTAGATGGATGTCAAGACTGCTTTCTTGAATGGTGTAGTGGAAGAAGAAGTGTATGTGGAGCAGCCACTCGATTTTGAGACAAATGATAGGGAGACTCATGTGTGTAAATTGAATAAAGCCCTGTACGGTTTGAAACAAGCACCCATGACATGGTACAGTAGAATTGACAGCTTCCTGACTAGTTTGGGATTTACCAAGAGTAAATCAAATACCAACCTTTATTACAAGGTTAAAGAAGGAAACCCAGTGATACTCCTACTATATGTAGATGACCTGTTTGTAACAGGTGAGGATGGTGTTATTGCTGACATGAAGAGGAAGCTTACTACCGAGTTCAAGATGAAGGACTTGGCTATGATGCACTACTTTCTAGGCATGGAGTTCTGGCAAAGTGCAGATAGAATCTCCCTGGGAAAAGGGAAGTATGCAGTAGATATCCTGAAGAAGTTTAGGATGATGGGCTGTAAGGCCATCACCACACCTATGGCACCGAACCTGAATCTATTGAGTGATGCTTCATCAGAATCAGTTGATGCTATGATGTATCGTCAGATGATTGGGTCCTTGATGTACCTAACGGATACGAGACCAAATATTTGCTTTGTTGTGAACACATTGAGCCAGTTCCTGACGGATCCCAGACATGTTCACTTGATTGCTGCAAAGCATATTCTGAGGTACATGAAGGGTACAGTTGACTATGGGCTCAAGTATGAGGTGAATCAAAAGATTAACCTGGAGGGTTATGTGGATTCTGATAGGGTAGGCAGTTCCATTGATAGGAAGATCACTTCGGGGTGCTGCTTTAGCATGGGATCAGGTGTGACCTCTTGGTTTAGCAGGAAACAGTCCTATGTGGCACTGAGTACAGCCAGAGCAGAGTATGTTACAGCTTGTTCAACTAGTTGTGAGGCAGTATGGCTGAGAAAAATATTGTCTGATTTTTTTGATCTCCAGTTGGATGCTACTTGTATATATTGCGACAACCAGAGTTGTGTGAAGTTGTTGGAGAACTCAGTGTTCCATGACAAGTCGAAGAAAATTGAGATCAAATATCACTATATCAGGGATATGGTGTAGAGAGGAGTATTGAAGCTCCAGTATGTTGCGATAGACGAACAGATAGCTGATGTGTTGACTAAGCCATTAGCCAGAGTAAAGTTTGAGTACTTCCTGGAGAATCTTGGTGTTCTCGAGATAGAGGTTCCTTCCAAGGGGAAGTGATGAGTTCATGTGCCTTTTTGACATGGTGTTAGGATTAGTTCCTCCCATGGTCAGATGTAAGTGTTGTGCCTTTCTGACATGGTGGTAGGATTGGTTCCTCCCATGGTCAGATGTAAGTGTTGTGCCCTTTTGACATGGAAGTAGGATTAGTTCCTCCCATGGTTGGATATAAGTGTTGATGATACATCTAGTATGAAAAAGGACTGGCTCTATGATGATACATCTAGTATGAAAAAGGACTGGCTATGTGATGATACATCTAGTATGAAAAAGGACTGGCTCTGTGATGATACATCCATTATGAAAAAGGATTGGTTCTATGATGATACATTCAGTATAAAAAAGGACTGGCTCTGTGATGATACATCCAGTATGAAAAAGGACTAGCTCTGTGATAATACATCCAGTATTGAAAAGGACTGGCTCTGTGATGATACATCCAATATGAAAAAGTACTGGCTCTGTGAAGCTACACCTAGGATGAAAAAGGGTTGGCTCTATAGAGGACTACACCTAGTATGAAAAAGGACTGGCTCTGTAGAGTTACATCTAGCATGAAAAAGGTTTTTCTTTGTCGATGAAGACCTACATGGAGGCTAGGCCTACAAACAACATGAAAAAGGGATGGCTCTGTATAACTTCCTATGATGAGTGGAATTGAGAGATAGCACCATTTCTTTGAAAAGATGAAGCAGTGATGAAGACTTGTGCTGATGAATTGTGTCGAGAGAATACCTTCCTAGTTAAGAGGGAGTGTTGATGTATTTGTAACTTCAAAATGTATTCACTTATGTATTTCATATATTGTATTTGATCGATCCTCGATGTTCCTATTGAGAGAATCATTAATGTAAACAATTCATGTAAAGTCATAGAGGTTAACCCTCCTTCTTGATCAGGGGACAAAGTCCCCGCAGTTGTGGGGCACTAGGGTTATTAGACTCTCCTAGAGAAGTCAGCCTTGGTGAGTTAATGTCAAGTCAGAAACTAGTATAAATAGAGAGTGAGCCTCTCTATTTTAGAACACACACTCACACTCAGTTGTAGTGCATGAGTGAGAGAGAGAAGAATTTGGGATAAGAGAGAGAGACAATTGCTATCGGGAGATAATATTTTTATCTTTGGTTTTACTTTTGGTGCTCATTCTATCTCTAAGGAAGTTGCAGGGTTTTCTCCTTTATGGTTTCCCTGAGGAAAATCTTTGTGTCCATTGTCTCTTGTGATTGATTTTTGTGCTTGTTATTCTCTCAGATAACATCCTACGATCATATTGCTTAAAAGATAAAAATCTAACATTTCATGATTGACTTGAAATTCTAGTAAACCTGTGACAACCTTGCTCATAATTGGTAGTGCTTTGTAGTTCACATGAGAAATTATTTTGTGCCATAATTCACATGGGTTGATTTTACTTGTTGTTAGGGTAGAGTTGGTATGTTATTTTAGATTGTAATTTCCTCCTTATTCTACACCAATCACAACTGCATCATCTATTGTCTTTCCACTATCTATGAGCCACTATATACGAGGCAAGTTTAACTTCCATGTGATATTGATCTAGTCAGAGCTGATATCAAAAAATATTCTTCAATAGAGTCTTCATCTTCATTGTTCCTATCTTCAGCTGGTTCATTTTCTTTGGTTGCATGAGCATGGAACTTCTCCTTGAGTTTTTATGCTTTGAGTGGACGATTTCTTGCAATGTGTCCCATCTTGAGGCATGTGAATATTTGAAAGGATGATTAGTCTCTTTTGGTTCTTGAATTCCTTTGAAACTTTTGATTTCTTCTCAAAGAATGATCATGAACCTTTCTCTTATCTGATCCTTTCTTTGTATGGGATTCCAAGGCTTGATATTCAACATAATTTAGCTTTTCTTCTATGTTGGTTATCCTTCCTTCTTCCTACACACACTCATCCCAAAGTCCTTTGAACTTGGTAATATTTATCCTAGCACATATACCTCTAATGAAAGATTCCCAACCCCTTGAGATTCCATTTAAGGTGGTCATCAAAACTTATGTTTCCTCCACCACGTCACCTATAGCCTCCAATTGTTCTTTGATATGAGATACTCTTGTGAAGTATGACTACATGGTTTCTCCCGTATGAATCTTTACTCCCTTGAGTTGATTTCTCAAGTTCATTATTATGTTAATGTTCTTTCCTTCAAATAGACTTGTCAAATAATCAAATATTTCTTTTGGAGTGTTCTTTGATGATACTTGAGGGATAAAATGATCCTTCATGGAGTATGTTAGCACTTAGAATTTACTCCCAGTTGTGAAAGAATAATCCCAAGGTAACCACAAAACCAAGATTTATGAGGAAAGATGGCTTCTTTCCTTCCATAGAGGGATCTCTCAAATAATAAACTCAAGGCCATAAATGTTTTGAAAAGAAAAAAAAATTAATCATAACAGTGGCTGAAACTAGTGCTCATTGGGCATGGAGTCATATATGATAGAAAACAATAGCAGTGTTGATGCAATGGAATTTTAGACAGGGGTAGGGTAGCTACTTCTTCATAGTAAAAAGGATGGTTGTCTGGTGATAAAAAGGAATGTAGAAACATTCCATTAATATGGGAATATAACAAGGATGAATCTAATATTAACTTTAGAAGAACAGTTTTTTGAATACTTGAAAGCAAAGGATCAGAGCATATGAGTATTAATTCTAAACCAATACAGACTCAGTCAAGTATGAAAAATATAACAGAATGAAAATATTAACATGAAACACATTCACATAAAGAAAGGGAAAGTATAGGCTATAAAGTAAATAACACAAGAATCTCTGTAAAATTCCTGCTCGGCTCTGAAATTTTATTGATCTTTAGAACTCTTTTACAATATCAGTTTTTCTCATGTGTTCCAACCCTTGTTACATTACAAAATGTTGGTTTTATATATCAAACCTCCTTGAGATGATAACTACCAATATGCTAAAAATAGGCATATGTAAATTATTACATTTTTCAGTTAACCTTAACAGACTATTCCTATCTTCTAGGACACAAATCTAATCTATATACCAAAAATAGAATTAAGTTGCAATAAATATGGAAAGGATTCCATGTAGATTGAGTGGTTGAATGTGCCCTACTAATTGTTTTCTTAAAGTCCTGAAAATGATCCAAAAATGTTTCTTTAGATGATCTGCTATCATTCTAGTTCCTATTTTGAAGCCATCAAGCTGATTTTGTGCCATGAATAGAGATATGATTGCTACATCTGTCCTACCCTTATGACTCATTTCCTGCTGGAGCTGCTGGAATTAAAACTGTTTGCTTAAAATATGGCAAGGAACCTTGACCTTTTATCCTCTAACTCCTTTGCTTCTTTGAAAGCTGAATGCTTTGACACCTCCCCTCAAAAATTGATGAATCAGTGCCCTAATTTGGTGAAAACATGCTTAAATTCCAACTTTGGAAAAACCTCATCAAATTGTTCTTAAACGTTTCCATATTTTAGTTTTATGAATTTAATAAATGAAATTCCACAACAAATTCCAAACCCATCCACGGTTTCAGCAATCCATGCCTTGTTTTGTTTCTTTATTTTTGCATCTTGAATGTAATTGTTTATGGATTTCATAAAGTGAAATTCAAAAAACAATTTACCCAAAATAATGAAAATTTATAAATAATTTTTTATTTGTGTGTAGATACCATGTCTTGTTTTTTCTTGATCTTGGAATTTGAATTTAATGGTTTAAGAATTTCATAAAATGAAATTCAAAAAAAAAATTCTCCAAATAAATGAAATTAGTAAACAATTTTCATTTTCCTTATGAAAACTATCCACTGGTTTGAAAACCGTGTCTTGTTTTGAATTTGGAGCAAGTGTATTCAGAGGGAAACTTTATAACATAAGGTTTGGGACAATAGGAAAATTTCGCAGACGTAAAAGTTTATACAATATAGATTATTCCACTGAGATAAAAAGTGGCCTGAGAAAATGGTATATCTCCTAGTGGAATAAACATAGGAGTGACAGGTAGTAAAAACATAAAAAAATGGTAGTATTTCACTACCATTTCAAAAATTACCCTTCGAGCTAGTTGAGTGAGCCGAGTAAATGGTGGTGGCTCATCCAAACTTTAGTCCTTTCCGAAATTAATATGGTGTCTTTGGAAATTTGTGCCAAACCATATCACTTTGGATTTAAATGTAATATAAATTTATAAAACATTTATATTAATAATAAACCATTTTCATGTTTTTAATAAATTATTGGGTAATTTTGGGGGTTCTTTTATTATTTTGTCCCTTATCCAAATTTAGGATCGCTATTAATTCAGTAATTTGCTCAGCTAAATATAGATTTTTCTCGATTAGTTCTTGGTCATGGCCTTAGGTCCCATTGTAACCATTGCTCCTTTGCTTTGTAAAATGGTGTGCAATTTCTCTAGGAGGATCACTTAACAACCGATAATATTATTCACCTGCAATCCTGATCGTTAATCAATGATGATCTTTTATAATTCCACTGATTTTCACTTTTCCATCTACCATGCATGTTACCCTAAGGGAAGCCATCTCTGTCATCGATCTTATCCATCATCAATTTTCATCGTCGATTATTGTTGAGTTTAAAACATTTCATCGATTATGAAAATTTTTCCTCCTGCACATCTTTCACCAGCAGACTAATCTTACACCATATATTTCTTTTACATGTTCCCTTAACTGTAGATATAGGATGATCTGTTAATCCTTTCCACTGATCACCAATTTTGATTTTTTCCTTGGAACTTTTGTTAGTGGATATATTGCTCACTGTAGATCTTTCCTCCCAAATATCTTGACCTTCAAAGTTTTAAAACATTTAACACAAGCGCCTTTAGTATCCATTCTATCATTCATGGTCATATTACATAGGTTTTTTTTTAAACTGTAGCTCTCCATTGGAACTTAACTCCTTCTTTTCACCTACAAGCTAAAATGGTGCTAACAACTGGATCCAACTGGGGATTCTATCCTCCCTGCAAGGTAGAAAATAACCCGTAGAAAAAGTTCTTGATCCATTGGGTTGTTCCAAAACCTTAATCTGTAACATATTTGAAACTCTGAAAACTTTGAAACCTTACTGAAACCCAAACTAAAAACTAGAATTTGTACTAAAAATAAAATGTTAAAAACTAAACCAAAACTATTGCATCCTTTGTACAAGCTGGGAATTCAAAATAAAACCAAATTTATCACTGCTAAATTTAAACTGAAAAAACAAACCAAACTGAGAAAGATGCTTGATGTTCAAGCTTATTTTTCCCACTCTTACTTTAACATACTAAAACAACTACAAAACCATGTGATAACAGGGTGATTCTATGAAGATGGGTAACACCTTTTTGCCAAATTTGGCGATGAAAACCTAATTTTTTACTCATGTGCTAGATAGAAGCCCTCAAAACGCATATATGCCATGTGAATTTTGACTTGCAGTAAAAAAACAAATTGTAGAATATTATGTTGGCTTCATAGTGATATTTTTAAAAAAATATTCCGATGTCATTTAATGTGTGAATTTTTGCATTTAATGAACTGTGTGACCTTAAAAATTTGAAGAAGCTAATAAGTGGCTCGTGTCCACGTAGAGTAATTCAATATTGCATTAATAATTTAAAAAAAATAAATATATGAGCATGATCTACATAAAATGTAGTGTGATGTGCATATTTTTTTGTTAATTTTTTTCCCATTATACAATTATTTATTATTTTTCGAAAGTGACCACATTCGATTTCAGCATCGTTTTAAACACATATTTGTCCACGTAAAGGAATTTTTTCTATTTTTTGAAAAATTGAAAAACCAAAGATATCCTTTTGAATAGGACACGTCGATATGTGATGTGTGCATTTTTAAGAATTTTTTGGCTGTGTAGTTTTAACTCTGCAGATTTTTCTTTGAGCTGCTTTGAAGTTGCAGTGTGGTTTTCTAAGTATAAGTTTTAGAAGTAATTAAAAAATAAATATCATATGAATGCCAAAATGCGTGTATGATACCTCAATGGATACAAGATTCGTTGGTGAATTTATCGGTATCAACTCCGCTCAGTTATGTGCTAGGAATGGCAGGGTTTACACCTCTGCAAGGCACAGGAAATTTTCCATTTGTTTGAATGAGGGCTAAGTCTGTTTTTTTAAGCCCTCCACCGAGGTATGAACCTCGACCGAGGTATTTAAATACCTCGGTCGAGGTATTTAAATAACTCGACCGAGGTTTTGTAAATCCCGCAATACCTCGGTCGAGGTATTTAAATACCTCGACCGAGATATTTAGATACCTCGGTCAAGGGCTTAACAAACCCTCGGATGAGATATTAAGACCTCGGTCAAGGGCTTAACAAGCCCTCGACCGAGGTGCGTTTTTCTGTGTTTGCCGAAATTCACTTGCCAAAAAGTGTTACCCAGGTCCGTGGATTCACCCAACAGAGATCCAATTCATCCAATCAAGCAAATGGCCACTTGAATGATTTCTTCTTTTACTTTTCTCAAGCAGAATGAAAAATATGAAAGATAGGAACTCAACACAACATTTGAAAATATCTCCATGGTTTATGAATACCATCAAATCCATTTCTACTGATGATTCCAACAGTATTGCAAAAGGATCCTTGAGAACATAAGAATTTACTTGTTGGTGAGCAAAACGAAAATGATAAATTTCTCCCTTTACTGTTGTTTGTTCTTGTATTATACCTTCAAATTTAATATCACATTCAAAATAGATGACACAAAGGTGTTGTTTCTTATCATTCACATCATCTACATCATAAAAAGAATTTGTATGTTCCTAAACAACAAAATCTAACTCATTTTCTTGATGAATATCCATAAATATTCTCCATGCAATTCAACAGAAACCTCATTTTGATATTCACAAGTTTATTCTTGAAAAAAAATAAAAAATGAATAGTCTGAAGAAACATATGAATGATTACCCTCATACTCTTTATCACACAAATAATAGCAAGGATGGTGCAAAATTTCATCAAACTCAATTGATGGAACATGGTTTCCATTAATTGGCTCACTGCTTTCATAAATAACACCTTCATCTTCATAAGGGTTCAATGCCATAATATGATTTTAAAATTTTCCCTCTAACTCTAATTCATAAGCGTCACTTGTAAAGGCCAACTCTTATTTTAAAGTAAGCTCACTATTTTGAGTTTCCATACATGCAATTTCAGAAGTCTGAATTTGATAAGATTCTTCATTTTGAAATAAAGTTTTAGAAAATAAATGGTCTAAAGGGAAATTTGAATAACCTTCCAGGTCCTTATCTTGGTCACTTAAAATATAAATATCTTCATCGAACTCAGGGAAAGGAACATGAATTTCTACATCAAGATGTTGATCTATTTCATTTTCAACCAAAGGGAGAGCTACTGTTTGTTGGGAATTCTCTTGAATATCTTGACAACTACCCTCTAACATTCCTTGTCGAAGATGAAAATAATCTTCATAAAACTCTTTAATTTCTTCATCCATTAATTCTTCATCACCATAATCATTTTCCATGTGTTGAATGAAATTTTCAAAATCTACTTGACAATAGTTTTCAAACAGTGATAAAGATGGGTAAATTTCCTTATAATTTTCATAGAATGTTGAATGAAAATATTCCAGGGTATTCTAATGATCTAGCAGCTGGTAAACTTTCATACCATGATCTTGCCTTTCCTTCCAAAGTGGCCATGAACATCTTCATCAATCAATCTTCATTCCATTCAACATTGATCTTATGTGAATGCATATGAAACTTAATTAAATGTATAACAACATCGTCTCCTTCCTCATCTTTAAATTTGGGAAAACATGTTTGCCAATCTATACAAGGGATTCAATTTGGAAAACCAAGAATATGAGCACAATTCATAGGAGCATACCTTGCAGATTATGAATCCATATTGAGATAGTGGATTCGTCGGTGAAACTTTAATTTCTGGATCTTGCTTATAATGGAGTCGTATGGTGAATGATGTACAACTTTATTTGCATCTAACTACTGTTCATCTTTAGAAATTAGATATAATATTTGTTGTTCTTTCCCAGTGAAGATTTGAACTCTCGTTCCCTAGCAGCAGCGCCAAGATGTTAGCACTCAGAATTTACTCTCGGTTGTGAAAGGATAATCCCAAAGTAACCACAAAACAAATGTTTAGGACGAAAGATGGATTCTATCCTTCCAAAGAGGGGTCTCTCAAATAATAAACTCAAGGCTAGAAATGTTTTGAAAAGAAACAAAATTTAACAGTAATAGTGGTTGGAACTAGTGCTCATTGGGCATGGAGTCATATATGATAGCAAATAATAACAATGTTGATGCAATGGAATTTTAGACAGAGGAAGGGTAGCTACTTCTTCATAGTAAAAAAGATGGTTGTCTGGTGATAAAGAGGAATTTATAAACAGGTCATTAATATGGGCATCTAATAAGGATGAATCCAATATTAACTTTAGAAGAACAGTTTTGTGAGTACTTGAAAGAAAAGGATTAGAGCATATGAGTATGAATTATAACCCGGTACAGTCTCAGTCAAGCATGAAAAAGATAATAGAATGAAAAGATTAACATCAAACATGTTCACATAAAGAAAAGGAAAGTACAGACTGTAATGTAAATAACAAAATAATCTATGTAAAATGCATGCTCGCCTATGAAATTTTATTGATCTTTAGAACTCTTTTACAATATTGGTTTTTCTTACGAGTTCCAACCCTTGTTACATTACAAATATTTTCTTCTATATATCAAATCTCCTTGAGTTTCTAACTACATATATGCTAAAAATAGGCATATGTAATAGCCTTATTACATTTTTCAATTAACAAACCATTCCTATCTTCTAGGAAACAAATCCAATATATATACCAAAAATAGAATTAAGTTGCAATAAATATGGAAAGGATGCCAAGTATATTGAGTTGTTCTTGATGTATTTGTAACTTTGAAATGTATTCACTTGTATATTTCTTATTGTATTTCATAATACCCTGATGGAGATTTTTGTTCCTTAGATCGGGAGAGTCATTAATATAATAAAGTCATGTAAAGTCATTGAGGTTAACCCTCCATTGTAAGTCGAGGAAATAGTCCCCACAATTGAGTTGAGGTTAACCCTCCATTGTAAGTCAGGGAAATAGTCCCCACAATTGAGTTGTATTAGGTTTGTTAGACTCTCCTAGTGAGGTCGGCCTTGTATAGTAATTATCAAGTGGAAAACAAGTATAAATAGAGAGTGAGACTCTTTATTTGAAACACACACTCACTCAACAATAACGCATGAGTGAGAGAGGAGTAGCTTGCACAAGTGAGAGAGAGAAAACAACTGTCAGAGATCATATTTGTATCTTTGGGTTTTACTTTTTCTATTGGTGCTCATTCTATCATAGAGGAAGTTGCAAGGGTTTCTCCTTTATGGGTTCCCCGAGGAAAATTCTTTGTGTCTCTTGTCTCTTGTGATTATTGTTGTGCATGTTATTCTCTCAGATAAGATCCTAGATCATATTGATTAAATGATAAAATTATAACAGTTGTTCACTGTGCCATGTTGATTGTGCTCTTGAAATCCTGAAAATGATCCAAAAATGTTTATTTAGATGCTCTCCTATCATTCTGGTTTTTATTTTGAAGCCATTGAGCTGATTTTGTGCCATGAATAGAGATATGATTTCTACATCTGCCCTTCCCTTATGACTCATTTCCTATTGAAGCTGCTGAAATGAAAATTGTTTGCTTAAAATATGGCAAGGAACCTTGATATTTTATCCTCTAACTTCTTTGTTTCTCTTAAAACTGAATTCTTTAACACCTGTGCTCAAGGATTGATGATTCACTGCCCTAATTTGGGAAAACCCATGCTTAAATTCCAACTTTGGAGAAACCTCATCAAACTATTCTTAAACTTTTCCATATTTTAGTTTTATGAATTTCATAAATGAAATTCCACAACAAATTCCAAAACCATCCACCATTTTAGAAATCCATGCCTTGTTTTGTTTCTTTATTTTTGCATCTTGAATCTAATTGTTTATGGATTTCATAAAATGAAATTCAAAAAACAATTTACCCAAAATAATAAAAATTCATAAACAAATTTTCATTTCTCTGTAGATTCCACACACTGGTTTTGAATACCATGTTTAGTTTTTTCTTGATCTTGGACTTTGAATTTAATAATTTATGAATTTCATAAGATAAAATTCAAAAAAAAATCTCCAAATAAATGAAATTGGTAAACAACTTTTCATTTTCCTTATGAAAACTATCCACTGATTTAAAAGCCATCTTGTGTTTTGAATTTGGAGCAACTGTATTAAGGAGGGGGATTTTATAACATAACATTTGGGACATTAGGAAAATTTCACAAACATAAAATTTTATACAATATACTATATTCTGGGAGATATGATTCCTCCAAATCAGGGTTCCAGCCTCCTCCATAATACAGTCATAAACAGGTGACCTAGGTAGATTTTCTATATCTCAGGCTAGGAAGGTACAAACAAAATTTCATAAGATGTTGCAGATAGAGAACAAACTATACTTTCTGTGGTAAAATGTTTATACCTCGAAGGTGACACAGTGACATGTGTCAGTCCATACAAGTTTTCTATTATGAACATTCCTGAAATAATTCACCTTGGGAAAACGTGCATAAGTCCCAATTGGTGAAACCAATTCTTCTCTAACACACAGTGTTAGAAATAGGATAGAAAAGTCTATCTCAGTGCAAAGTTTCAGACACAAAGGAGCACCAATTTCGGATATACCGTAGAAACAATATTAGGAATTTCTATAGAAGAAATTGGAAAAATAGGGCTTCTTGTTCTGGGAGCTTCCCTCCACTATTTTCAGAAAAGGAGCACATTGGACAAATCTCCTTGAAGAATCCCATCTTTCGATCCGATCGAAAGTTTGAAATTCCATGTTTTGAAAATTAGGGTTTCTCTGACAAACCCTAGATCAACCAGCTCCAGAACCAGGACGGACACCTCAAATCGGTAAGATCTAAATTTTTGCTATTTACATTTGAGGTTCTCATTTCAAAATGACTAATCACACCAGATTGATGACAAACTTGGTGAAGCTGACAAATTCTGAGTATGGAAATATAGGACCTCTATGGTCCTTGAAGAAATTGACTTGGATCACTATTTCAGTAAGAAAGATCCAAGAACCAAAGGGGGATGAGGATAAGACTAGATCTAAGAGAATCATTATAGATTCTATTAAATATCATCTCATCCCTCATGTGTCATCCTTGAAGACACCAAAAGGAAGTGTTCGTTGTTATGACGAAACAATCAAAGAAGAACAAGATATTGTCATAACCACCTTGAATGGCCTCTCAAGATCATGGGATTCATTCATTTGAGGAATGTGTGCCAAAAGGAAGTGATTACCTTCAGCAGACTATGGGAAGAGTGCACACAAGAAGAAGCTCAACTCATAATAAGTGAAGAGAAGATGGGAGCAACTAAAGATCAAGATCTCATGATTCAAAGAAGATCCCTCAAGCGATGAGGAATATGAAGCACTCAATTCTTGAAGGACCTCTTATCCATCTTAGCATTTGGATAAGAAATGATGATGTCATGAATGAAGAAGATGAAGGCGCAAGAATGAGTCTACCCATGAAACAAATAAAGATAAGTATTTGAATTGTCTTTTCCTACATATCTAGTTGTTTATATGACATTGTTTAGTTGTGAAATGTATTATGCATGATAGAATGTCTGCATTAATGAAAAATATACTACTAATATGCATGTTATGGGTAAGTAGCCTATAATTCTATACAACACTCCACTGCTACTTATCTAGGATGAAACCTCTTTGCTGATATATTGGGATTAGTGTACAATCTCAATAATGTTATGGTAGAGATGGAATGCATCTAAAAAGTTTCTTTGTATACGAGATATGGATGAATTTTGTATTGGATAAAATAGTTGCATGATTATATCTTTATGCATAAAAATTCACCATTTTTAATATGCCTTATGAAATGTTTTTAACCATACAACTGGTGCATTTGACTTGTAGGAAAGATTGCGTACAATCACCTACGAAAAGAAGGACGAGACTTGTTCCAAAGAACAAGTGACGAAAATTCAAGAAATAATCCAAAATGAAGAATAGTATGACGAGACTTCAAGAGGTCTCAGACACACTCTAGTTATGTGACACTGTTGAGTGACATCATTGATGCAGAGCCTTCCATCTTTGAAGAAGTAGCCAAGAAGAAAGGGAAGGAAAGCACCAGTTCAAGAAGAATGATGTCTAGGATGCGGTATCGAGACCTGAAGGGAAGTCCATTGTGTAATCCATATGGATCTACAAGATCTGTCATGCAACAGACGGAAACATCGTGGGATACAAGTCAATATTCATAGCATGAGGCTTCTCACAAAAAGAAGGCATATACTACGAAGAGACATTTGCATCCACTAGGAGTTGAGACACGTGACAGGCATACTCATGTGTGCAAATTAAAGAATTCCTTGTACGAGCTTAGAAGGAACCCATGGGATAACACCTACATGAGGAGCTTGAAGATCACCTAGAGTGATGAAGATATTAACCTTTTCTACAAGGTTGAAGATGAAAGCCTATAGAACATGACAAGCTCATAGATGGGTGCGAGAAGAATTTTTCAAAAGGTTCAAGATAGCGAATCTTGGTATCCAGTGACCCTAGATGGATATGTAGAATATTAGTAGCAGGGGAATCTCCTTGTCACTCCAGTACATAATGTTTCAATACATAGAGTACAAAAGGAAGAGGGAGAATGATGCTCCACTTCAGAGGGAGTGACTGCAGAACATGGATGATTTTAAGGAACCATACTTATTTAAAAGTGTATAAATGTTGGAGAACCTTATCAATTCTTAAAACACCAACTACAAAAATTTTGGCGATATTTTTCAAAAAATATTTTAATTTCCAAGGATTTTATATCATTTATATAATAAATTGGTGATTTTTAGGGTGAAAAAAGTTCACCCCATCAAAATTCAGCGAAACAGGGCTTCAAAAATTGCAAAATGGCGAATGTTTTTTGGAGAAAACCCCCTAAAAATAGCCCATGGGATAAATTTCACCCCTAAAATTATCCCTACTGTAGAAGATCTTGAGGTTCGACATGGTACAATAGAATGAAAAAATTACTGATGGCTCTAGGATTTACTAAGAGTATAACAGATTCCAACCTTTTCTTCAAGGTTGAAGGAGGAAGACTAGTGATGCTCCTATTATATGTCGATGACCCATTCCTGATAAGAAAATAAAAACTCATTAAAGATGAAAGAAGGAGACTGGCTGTCGAGTTCGAGTTAAAGGACTTGGGTATGATGCACTACTTTCTAGGCATGGAGGTGTGGTCACAGTGCGGATGGAATATCCTTTGGATAAGGGAAGTATGTAGTGGAGATCCTTAAGAGGTTTTGGATGATGGATTGTAAGGCCATGGCCACACATATGGCATCGAAATTGAAGCTATTGAGTGATGTTTCATCAGATACGGTTGATGCCATGATGTATCATCAGATGATTTGATGTGCCTGGTGAATACAAGACCAGACACATGCTTTGCTATGAAGGACTTGAGCCAGTTCCTAATGGATTCGAGACATGCACACCTAGTTGAAAATAATGAATTGAGGTACCTGAAGGGTACAGTCAATTATAAACTCAAGTATGATATGAATCAGAAGACTAACCTGCATGGTTATGTTGATTCAAATTGGTAGCACCCTTGAGAAGAAGAGCACCTTGGGTTGCTTCTTCAGTTTGAGATCCAATATGGGCTACTGGTTTGGAGGGATGTAGTCCTTAATGGCATTGAGTACAGTCGAGGAAAAATATGTTGCCACTTGCTCAGATATTTGTGAGGTAGTATGTTTCTTTTGAAAACTATTATTTGATTTATTGATCTGACTTGCATTTTTGTATGATGCAGAGAGGAGCAGTGAAGCTCTAGTATGTGATCCAGATTGAGATCTATTGAAAGAGGGAGTGATGAGTTCTAGCATATCCTGTGATACAGGTTGTATGAGCATAAAATCTTGGCGAAGCTTGTAGGTTTCTCAAATGTAATCAGTCATGTAGGTTGTCCTTGGATGTAATCAGTCCTAGCGAAGCTCGTAGGTTATCCTTGGACATAATTAGTCCTGATGTGATTCTATGCTAGAAATGGCTAGAGTGAAGTTTGAGTACTTTAGAGAGAAGCTTGGTGTTCTTCAAGATCGAGGTTCCTCCAAGGGGAAGTGATGAGTCCGAGAGCCTTTCTGACATGGTGGAAGGTTATTCCTCCCATGGTCAGATGTAAGTGTAGACCCTTTCTGACATGGTGGCAGGGTAGGCCTCCCATGGCCAGATGTAAGTGCAGATCCTTTATGACATGCTGGCAAGTTGGGCCTCCCATGGATAGATGTAAGTGAAGATCCTTTATGACATGGTCGCAGGTTGTGCCTCCCATGGTGAGATGTCAGTGCAGAGCCTTTATGACATGGTGGCAGGCTGGGCCTCCCATGGTCAGATGTAAGTGCAAATCCTTTTTGAGATGGTGGTAGGTTGGACCTCCCATGGTTAGATGTAAGTGCTGGGCCTTTTTGACATGGTGGAAGACTGGGTCTCCCATGATAAGATGTAAGTGTTGGGCCTTTCTAAAATGGTGGCAGGCTGGGCCTCCCATGGTCATATGTAAGTGCTAGGCATTTCTAACATGGTGGCAGGCTGGGCCTCCCATGGTCAGATGTAAGTGTTGGGCCTTTCTAACATGGTGGCAGGCTAGGCCTCCCATGGTCAGATGTAAGTGTTGGGCATTTCTGACATAGTGGTAGGCTGGTCCTCCCATGGTCATATTTAATTGTTGGGCCTTTTTGACATGGTGGCAGGCTGGGCCTCCCATGGTCGGATACAAGTGCTGAGACCTAAATCCAGCATGAAAAAGGGATGGCTCCGTAGATCTTCCTATGACAAGTAGAATTGAGAGATAGCACCATTTACTCGAGATAGCGAGAGCAATGATGATGATGATCCAATGATGATAATGATCCAGCTTTGATGATGATCTAGTAACGAAGACTTGTGTTGGTGAACTGTGTTAAGAGAATACCTTCCTAGTTAACAGGAAGTGTTGATGTATTTGTAACTTTGAAATGTATTCACTTGTATATTTCTAATTGTATTTCATTATACCCTGATAGACATGTTTGTTCCTCCTATCGAGAGATTCATTAATATAATAAAGTCATGTAAAATCATTGAGGTTAACCCTTCGTCGTAAGTCAGGTAAATAGTCCCCACAATTGAGTTGTATTAGGGTTATTAGACTCTCCTAGTGAGGTCGGCCCTATATAGTAATTGTCAAGTGGAAAACAAGTATAAATAGACAGTGAGACTCTCTATTTGAAACACACACTCACTCAACAATAGCGCATGAGTGAGAGAGGAGTAGCTCACACAAGTGAGAGAGAGAACAGTTTTCGGAGATTATCTTTGTATCTTTGGGTTTTACTTTTTCTATTGGTGCTCATTCTATCTCTGAGGAAGTTGCAGGGTTTTCTCCTTTATGGTTTTATCGAGGAAAATTCTTTGTGTCTCTTGTCTCTTGGATTATTGTTGTGCATGTTATTCTCTTGGATAAGATCCTAGATCATATTGATTAAATGATAAAATTCTAAAAGTTGTTGACTGTGCCATGTTGATCGTGCTCTTGAAGTCCTGAAAATGCTCCAAAAATGTTTCTTTAGATGCTCTCCTATCATTCTCGTTGTTATTTTGAAGCCATCAAACTGATTTTGTGCCATGAATAGGGATATGATTGCTACATCTTCCCTTCCCTTATGACTCATTTCCTATTGAAGCTGCTGAAATGAAAATTGTTTGCTTAAAATATGGCAAGGAACCTTGATATTTTATCCTCTAACTACTTTGTTTTTCTCAAAACGGAATTCTTTGACACCTGCGCTCAAGGATTGATAATTCAGTGCCCTAATTTGGGAAAAACATGCTTAAATTCCAACTTTGGAAAAACCTCATCAAATTGTTCTTAAACTTTTCCATATTTTAGTTTTATGAATTTCATAAATGAAATTCCACAACAAATTCCAAAATCATCCACCATTTCATAAATCCATGCCTTGTTTTGTTTCTTTATTTTTGCATCTTGAATCTAATTGTTTATGGATTTCATAAAATGAAATTCAAAAACAAATTACCCAAAATAATAAAAATTCATAAGCAATTTTTCATTTCTTTGTAGATTCCACCCACTGGTTTTGAATACCATGCCTAGTTTTTTCTTGATATTAGACTTTGAATTTAATGATTTATGAATTTCATAAAAAAAAATTCAAAAAAAAAATTCTCCAAATAAATAAAATTGGTAAACAATTTTTCATTTTCCTTATAAAAACTATCCACTAGATTGAAAACCAAGTAGTGTTTTGAGTTTGGAGCAACTGTATTAGGGAGGGAAAGTTTATAACACAGGGTTTGGGACATTAGAAAAATTTCACAGACATAAACCTTTATACAATATACTTTATTCCACTGAGATAAAAAGTACTTTAAGAAAATGGTATAGCTCCCAACAGAATAATAAGACATTTATATTAATAATAAACCATTTTCATGTTTTTAATAAATTCTTGGGTAATTTTGGAGGTTTCACTATTATTTTTTCCCTTAGCCAAATTTAGGAGCTCTATCAATTTAGTAGTTTGCTCGGCTAAAAATAGAAAATTTCTCCATTAGCTCTTGGTCATATGCTTAGGTCCCATTGTAAACATTGCTCCTTTTCTTTGTAAAATGGTGTGCGATTTCTTTGGGCGGATCACCTAACAACCACTAATCTTATTCACCTAAAATCCTGACAGTTCATCAATGATGATCTTTAACAATTTCGTTGATTTTCACTTTTCCATCTACCATGCATGTTACCCTAGCAGACCCCATGTCTGTCGTTGATCTTATCCATCATCGATTAATGCTGAGTTTAAAACATTTCGCTGATTGTGAAATTTTTTCCTCCTGCGCAACTTTCATCAACGAACTAATCTTGCACCGTAGATTTCTTGTACATGTTCCCTTAACTGTAGATCTAGGCTGGTTTGTTAATCCTTTCCATTGATCACCAATTCTGTATTTTTCCTTGCAACTTTTGATAGTGGATATATTTCTCACTGTAGATTTTTCGGCCCAAATATCTTGACCTTCAAAGTTTTAAAACATTTAACACAAGCACCTTTGGTCTCCATCATATCATTCATGGTCATATTAGAAAGTTTTTTTTAAAACTGTAGCTCTCCACTGGAACTTAACTCCTTATTTCAACCTCCAAGCTAAAATGGTACTAAGAGAGTCATCTACGATCCTTTTGGCTTTAATCATGTCGTTCTTTTGCTTGGTCTTTGCTTCATCTCCCTCTAGCTCCTTGATCTCTTCTTTGATGTAGCCTTCTAGGTCATTGTCTTCAAGGATAAGCATGATTATGTATTTCCATGCTCTGAAATTCTCTACTCCTTCACTATTTTCATCAATATTGGTTTTGTTTGTCATATTCAAGGAATGAGAACCTCAAATGGAAATATAGGAAGTAGTACTTAACAATTGAGGACTACTTCTGGAACCTCCTCTAGGATTACCTAGGGTTTCATGGTTAAACCATGATTTTTCAGCTCAGATCACTTGTAGGGATGAATGGTGGAAAAGATGCTCCTCGCAAAGGAAAGCTAGTTTGTATCTTTCTTTTTCTGAACTTGGTGATGGAACCTTGAAAAATATGAAGACCTAGTTCATCCCGGTAGTAGTCACAAATCAACAATTGAAAATATTCGGAATTGAGTTTTTCCACCACATAAATATGCGCTCTCCTAGGGCGAGTTGAACTAACCTTACTTTTCAGCAGATCTAACAAGGGATTTTATTGGAATAACAAACCCTATATTTTTGTACTACGGAAAATTGTTCCACAATGTCTTATTTCAGGTTGGATCTGATACCATGTTAGATTTTTTAAATTTTTATGCACAATAAGAATAAGATCACTGAAAGAATGACATGCAAAGAAATACAAAGAAGACACAAATATTTATCCTGGGAAATTCTCGTGCGAAGAAAGCCCAGCAAAATTTCCTCGATATAGAATCCAACCAAATGCAATGTAAGACCACAAGACTAAGATAGGTTGATTCTCCTCCTCCAAATGGACTTCTCCTTGTCTCTATAGTGAACTTGCTTCAACTGTGAGTGTATTCAAATGAGGAGGGTACCTCACTTATTTATGCACACCAATTGTGAAGTTTAATAACCCAAGAGGGTCGACTTCACCTTCCCAACAAGGTCGACTTGACTTAGGTGACATAAAAATACATTTTAATAATTATTTTATGGGTACTATTGACTCGAATTACAATGGAGGTTTTACCTGAAGACTTTACATGACCAATTACATCAATGGAATCCCTAATCATGTGCGCGCGCACACACACACACAAACACACATATTCACCACCAATGCTTTGAGTTGGTATTAATAATATGTGTCTTCTATAAGACACCTCATTTTGATGCAAATTCACGCCTTTAGGAATATCATGGCCTCAACCAATAAAATTCAAATGGATTTTAAACATTCTTACCCAACAGAATGTTCCACCTGTATGGAAACCTATACTAAACAATTCAATACTTCCATGAGATATGGAATTCTCAACGACTCTTCTTTTGACATACTAGGCACATTTTCAGAAGAATTATGAACATACACGACTACCCTTATTGTAAAATAAAATTGATTTGTGTTGTGCACCCAAATCCCATGCATTTGAATGAGTCTCTTTCTTCCAATATCAACAAAACAATCATCTCCCAATGAGGGAGGACTCACATCTGGGCTAGATCCCATGTAAAACCATTGCTTGATGAATACAAGGGAATGTTTTTTTGTGATATTCATGTGGCCCACTTGAACAGAACTGTGATTTTATTCTTTTTTAAATGAAGGGTGGTCCAACATAAGCTTTCCACTTTCATCCACATACACCATTTGAATAGGAAAAGCGTCATCCATACTATGTATCCATGTGCAATGAGTACCAATAGTGTAAAGAGTTAGATCATTACCACAAGGATCCAAGCATGCCAACTTTACATTTCTTATATGGCACTCATCAATCAATTTGGAGATAATGATCTTTTCTAAACCATTTTCTATTTGAAGAAGAGCCACTATATCAAAATTTGGAACATTGACCCTATCACACTACATAGATGAACGACCCAAGAATTGATACATTATTTCTCTCTTATTAAGCTGGCCATGAACATCATTATCATTATACACTACTTCATCATCACTCAAACAAACATTTTTAGCAATTCTAGATAATTGTCATGACTTAATCATCATTGTATAGATATTTGTTTATTCATTTCTCATTTAACATCCTCTTCAACAAGTATTTGAAATGTTTCTTCCATGATTTCTAGAGGCAACGACTTCCATTTTTTATGTGGAAATGGATTAGGTTCTGGTCATGAACATCATTATCATTACACACTACTTCATCATCACTCAAGCAATCATTTTTAGCAATTCTAAATAATTGTCGTGACTAAATTGCCATTGTATAGATATTTGTTGCTTCATTTCTCATTGTTTCTTGAGCAAGTATTTTAATTGCTTCTTCCATAATTTATAGAGGCAATAACTTCCATTTTTAGTGTGGAAATGGATTAGGTTTTGTACTAGACATGATTAATTTTATAAAAAAGTTATAATATGTGATAATGACAAGATGCCCAAATGGGCTACACGGATTATAGATGAGATATCCTAATTGGAAAGCAATTAATCTATTTCACTAGGATTATGAGAACCTTTAGTGAGAACCTTTGATTTATTTTCTCTTTGCAACTAGAATTATGACACTACATACATAACAGAATTGATGCTTAAAGTCTAATAGGATTTATGCATCAAAACATTAGGATTTATGCTTCAAAACATTAAGGGTAATAATAGTTACTATGCATATACAATACAACATTTGGTAAGTAAATTTTACACCCTTGTTATAAACAAGAAAAATGCACAACTAAAATTAGAAAAGAAATGTGACAAGCCTTATAAACATATAAAAATGGAAAAAATAAAAAATATTAAACAATTACATTCATTAAACAACATCAAGACACTTACATAACATTACTCAATATCCCTAAGATAAATACAGTTATATATATATATTTGTGAAAAAAATATAGATTTGAAGAATATTAAATTTAATATATAAATTTTATTAAACTTTATAAAAAAAAAGTGTTTAGATGTCAAATGAATCGACCAAATTTTACTTAAATTCTCAGGAATAAGTAATATAATCTGATACAAAAGGATTATCACAATCAAAATATATGTTCAAAGCTCTTACATTACGCTAATGAGATCAAAATATATCTATAAAGATCTTATATTACACTAGTAAGATCAAGCAGCTTTATAATGTGATGGTTCTAAGTATTGTAATTGTTCTGATTTACTGCCCATGATATATGCTTGAAAATAAAAGTATATACTTGGTTTCATGTCCACCGCTTTGTCCTACTGAATGTGTTCGAGGTGGCGTGGAACAGGTTTAATATCCATTTTGCAGTCATCAATTAACGATGCGGGGCTACTCAGATTTGTAATATTAAGATGTGATCTTACTCTAAATTTAACTGTGCATATCCTTGTTGATATGGATATTTAAGACCGTTAGTTTTGTGTATATTTTGTATAAACCCACCATTATAAGTGGGCTGGTGAAAAGTAATGGCTAAATCTCCCTATTTCACTAAACAAACCATGTGAATCAAAAGTTGAAAATAAGAATAAAATCATGTGAATCAAAAGTTGAAAATCAGAACCACACTAAGATCGGCTGAGCTGTGAGCTAAAAAAAAACACAGCTGACAGTATACACTAGTGGTATACACTATTACTTCTGGGCTATGTTTCAATCTTTCTACAAAACCATGGAGGTGGTGATTAGTCTTCAGGACTGAATTCTAGGTGGTTTTCAATTATATTTTAATTAACTTTTAATTTAATTATTATTAGTTTATAGGCATTTAGATATTATGTCCATTTTTGGACTTGCTTGATTAGATTAATCTAGGTGTAACAAATGTGTCAGCAAAGAGTCATTTCATGGTTGTGCTTAAATGCATCTTGATTAAGATTTAAATAAGCTTTAGTTAAATGGTAGTTAAAGAAAAGAGTAACAATTTGTTTTTGTCTTTTATATGTTGTTGTATTTTGTTTATGAAATAGTATAATTTGTTTTGTGCTTATATTAACTTTAACAAACTGGTATGAATAAAATAAAAATTATATATTAAATAACCTTTTTTTAATAGCTAGCTATCTTCACAAAACTAAATGGTTGGTTATGTCTATCCACATTCACCAGTCACTTTACTTACTGAACTACATCAAGCTCAAGCAAGCTTTTTGTTGGTAGTGTGAAAGAGTCAGAATGGAAGAATGGATAGAGAACGTAAGAGAAAATGTAATGTAATGTATATTTTATAAATGTAGAGATGAATTACATAATAGGTGCCCTGGTAACAAGGGGGCTTCACTTGTTGACCAATATCTTATCACGTTAGTTCATATTGTGGGTTTTAAAATTATTAAAAATGGAACCAATATATTGCAGGTATTGGGGGGATGAGGGGTTTAAGGTGGGGGTGGGTAGGGTGGTTTATAAGGATTAAGGTATAAAAAGGGGTGGGGAGGAGGTTTTAAGTATTGGGAGGGGGTTTCAACAAAAAGAGTTTGGGCCAATATCTCTGGAAATTAAGGGTATTCTTTAATATCCCATGATTGCACGTGCTATGTGAGATGTTCACTAAGTGAAGTCCCCGTGCCCAGTAATTTATACCGTAAATGGGGAAAGTCACCTCTTAGTTTATTTACGTTAATTAACCTAGCTTAATAATTAAATTTGGATTTCATTAAATTGTCTTTCCCTTAAGGAAGCTTTGTTCTCAAAACTTAATTGACGATAATGACTACGTGAACTATCACAACGTCTCCGATGTGGATATCTGTATGGGTTGTTACTGGTAGGTTTTATCCCTGGTTCTATTTCGATTATTTGTTCAGTTTTTCTGTTTGTTGGGAGCGCCTTAGGTAACTCTTGAAACACCTTGCGATGTTTTCGAATTAGCTCTTGGGTCTCTGGTTGTTTGTCCATATCTCCTTCACTTGTTAGAATCTCCATTTCTCGACATTGAAGTATGTATGTTGAGCATCTTTCCAACGTAGCTTTTCCATTTGATGTGTTGTAACTAGTTGTGTTGGAGGTGGTTGAAACCCATATAATTTGTGTGTTTTCCCGAATACATGGAATTCAATAAAATGGTCTTAGTGATTTGCAGAGTATGTACCCAAGGTTTGTAACCATTGTATTCCTAATACTACGTCGATTCCTCCCAGTGGTACCGCAAAGAAATCTGATTCTAAGTTATATTCTTGCATTTGTAACTTAACCTTGTGACATCTTCCCACATTGTCAATCTTTTTGCCATCTGCTATCATAACTGCCATGTTAGGTACTAGACGAATAAATAGGTTAAATACCTTAGCAAGGTTGACATTAACGAAGTTATGGGTGCTGCTAGAGTCGATGAGAACTATGACGTTATTATTTTTTATATGACCTTTAATCTTCAATGTTTGCAGTTGGGAGATTCCAGTAATAGCAGTTGATGATATTTGTAGGGAGTCGTCCTCAATTCCTGGGTTGTAGTCTTCTTGCCTATTTACAACGTTCTGAATTGGTTCATTGACTTCTAGCTCTGCTTCACAAGCATATAATTTCTTTTGTAAGCATCTGTGCTTAGGATCCCATCTGTCTTCACAGAACTTACATTTTCCTTCTTTTATTCTCTAAGCCTCTAAATTGGGCTTTGTTCCTTCCCTAAGTTGAGGCGGTGTATACCTTGGATTTCCTATGTATCCTGAATGGAGAGGGTTCTTTTTGGAGTCGTCTTGGTCGACATTTGTATGAACGGATTTGCTTTCAATAATCATGGCTTTATGTCGTGCTTCCTCCATGGTAGAGATGTTGTGTAACTCTAGTTCGTCATGGATGTGTTGTTTTAGACTGTGTATGTAGGTCTGTAGTCATTGGTCATCGGTTAATTCTGGGACTCGAGTTGACAGCAATTCCCATTCACAGGTGTACTCATCGACATTATTTTTTTGTTGTAACCTTATGATTTTGGAAAACAAGTATTTTTCTTCAACGCCTTGGAATCTTTTGATGAGGTCGTTCCTGAAGCTAACCCAGTTGTAAGAACATATTCTCGCAGTATTCTTCCACCATAAGTACCAGTTGTAAGAGCTTCCTTTAAGATGCATGGAGGTGTATTTAATTTTCTCACCATCATAATGGATGTTGTGGATGTCTAGGTATTCCTTAGCTTTGCTAATACACGATATGCATTGTCGTTCGTCCCCATCGTATTTGGGTAACTCGACTTTCACCCGTATTTGGCGTCCTTGTGTACATGCGTTAGAGGACGACATGTTGAATAGAGGATCTAGCTGTTCCGATGTTCTGGGAGAGTTTGGTAGCAATTCATTTGATATTTGTAATCTGTCCAAGATGGCGGTTAAAACTGCTTGATTTTTCTTTTGGTCTTCCTATAGAGTGGGGAAGCTATTCTCAATTCATGACGTAAATTGTGTCCGCTTTGATGTCAAATTGTCACTGGTTTGTTTGATCTTTTCATGGAGTTCCTCGTGGTTCTTGTTAATTTTCTCATTGATTTGATTGAACCAAGCGTCCATTGATCTGGTGATTGTTGGAATTTTCTCGGCGCTAAACGTCGATTTATTTTTATTCAATGTACGATGCCAGCTCGCCACGGTTCTCTTTTTTTTTGAATAATTGAATTATAATAGTAATTATTATTATAATATAGTTTTTTTTTAAATTAAATAATAATATTAATATTAATAAATATAATGTTAACAAATATTATTAAATGATATTATAAATATTTAAAAATTTTATTTAAAAAATTTTAACGCAAATGAGTCGCCGAAGGAGAGTAATGACGATGGCCGGGGAAGGATGGGGTGGAGGTGGGGGTGGAGCAGGCAGCGTGGAGGGTGATGGAGGTGGCGGGAGGGAGAGCAGCGTGGAGGGTGATGACAATGGCGGATGGAGGGAAGGCGCGGAGGTGATGGAGGCAGAATGGTGAGTGGAGATGGAGGACGAGCAGGTGCACGAGGATGGTGCAAGTGCACAGAGGTTGGAGGGCGCAGGAGGATGGAGAGGTGGAAGGTGGAGGATGGAGCTAGTGCGCGGAGCGGGGTAGGCGGAGAGGGAGGTGGCCGAATGGAGTAGGGAGAAGGAAGGGGAGGGGAGTGGAGTAGGATGGAGGTGGCAGGGATAGCGGGGTGGTGGAAGTGGTGGTCATTTGGGGGCACGCGAGGTGGAGAAGAAAATGGCGTGAGGTAGGGGGAATGTGGCAGCAACAAGGCGTGGTGGGTGTGTTGATGGAGGAGGGAAGCGTGGGCAGTGCAGCAAGGGAGGGAAGGGTGAGCTCGTGGAAGGAGCGCGCAGGAGGGAGTAGCCTGTAGGTGGAGGAGCGTGAAGGCTAGAAGGGAGTATGGGAGTTGTGGGAAGTGGAAAGTATGGGAAGAGGTGGGCAGTGCAATTTGCAGTGGAAGGTGGTGGTCTGGTGCCGAGAGCTGAGAGGCTGTGATACCAATGAAAGAGTAAGAATGGAAGAATGGATAAAGAACGTAAGAGAAAATGTAAGGTAATATATATTTTATAAATATAGAGATGAATTACATAATAGGTGCCCCGGTAATTTATACCGTGATTAGGGAAGAGAGTTGACTTTTCAAATCACCTCTTAGTTTATTTACCTAGCTTAATAATTAAATTTGGCTTTCATTACATAGTGGCCACCATCTAGTAGATGATGCAAATACTTTGCTGCAAATATGTCACGGACCTCAACATGGAGCATAAAATCAAGTTTAGCTTGGCTTAGTTTCTCAAAAGATTTACTTTTATAGATGAACAATTGCTATAGTTTTGTTAGAATCTTTGTGCAAAGATCATTCTAGTTAAGACAACTTGAAAAGAGGAGAAAGCTTTAGTTTGCATAATTCTAGTATGAATACTAATTGGAATACAATTGGATATGGAAAAAATAGGTAACTAAAAAATCTAATAAGGAAAAAAATACTAGAGTAGGTTGCTTATAGATTTAAAAAACTTATATTTCAAATTTTAGAAAATTTTAAGATATGCATAAATCATTCAATATTTGCATGGATTCCTTTCATGGACCATTTTGCATACAATGTCTATTTTATACTTCCTCTCACAAAAATAAACAAAGAAAACATTAAAATGTCGCTAGTCTCTAAGAAACAGTAGAATTTTTTCCTAATTCCTACCTTACTTATATATAACATTTTTTTTCATTAAAAACAACTTGAAATATAAATCTTAAAACATTTAAATCTAATAATGTATTGATAAATTTATTTACATAAATATGAAATAATTAAAATATCAAAATTAAATTATAAAACAATAAAACCAATTTCTAATAATATATTCCAAAAAATATTATAATAACTAAAATCTAATATCTAATATTATAACTACTTACTAAACTTTATATTTGTATTATAAATCAACCCTAATATAAAAACTAGTGAAATATTTGATATTTAAAACCAAAATATAAAACAAAATATATTTTATAAGTTTTATTTTATAAGTTTTAAAGCTTTAAACTTTTAAAATGTAAAATTAATACTAAACCAACTATGCAGTTATATAATAGGAAAAAATTAAAAATAAAACAATAAAATTTAAATAATTCTTGAAATATGCACCAAATAATGTAGACAAATTTATAGTATTATCAGGTATTATGCCTAATATTCCATTATTTTCCAATTCCTTCCTAATTTCAGGAAAATTCAATAAAACTGAATTATACTAGTATAGTTTTCCTACTCTCTAACTAGGCTTCCTCTCTTTATTCACAATTTTGTTAAATTTTGGCTGAAATCATATGCCCTGATTTCCCCTGTGGAAGGTTAGCTAGTGACTCTCTCTCTCTCTTTTATGTATTTTACTAGTAATACACAGTAGCACATCCAACTTAAAAACAGTATATATATATATAAAACTTCTTGGCTATGTTTCAATCTCTCTGGATCAATACATACTGCTTTCAAAGTGGGTCCTTCCATGGAGATGGTGATGGATACTTATTTGTCATTATTATCATTGTTAGTCTTCTTCACTGAATCCCTTGCAGTTGCGTTTGGTCATTGATCTCTCACATTTCCTATGTTTGACAACTGTGGATGCCAAAGAGCAGGACGTTGAATGGAAACTGTGGATGCCAGAATCCAAAGTTGAAAAACAATAAACTGGCCAGTTACAAGTCTGCAAGTCACGTCAGGATGTCATTCTATATTATCTGATTTTATTTTCGAATCTCTATTAAAATTCAGAACCATTTTTCTCTTAAGCGACAACTTTACAGGCAGCGCTTGTATTCTTTTAATGATGATTTTTTTTTGTCTGTAACGATATGTGTTCTGACTTGGAAACCTGTTGGTGCAGCCACTCAAAATGCCAAGGCAATTAAAAGGGATCATGAAGACCAACGTTGGCCCATCTTCATCACAAGTTTTAAATGGAGTTACTTACTTTCACACTAATAATGATTTAATTTGGTATAAGTCTCAGCACTGAGCACTGCTGCTGAGTTAGGTCAGGAAAGATGAAGTTCAATTGACTTCTTTCTGCAGACTAGACAATTCCAAACATGATTTCACTGGTCCTATGAATGGAATGTAGTGTTTATCATCAGGTGACACTTTGGGCCATTTCACATCTCAATATATTAAGTTCAACCCTCACTATTCATATCCTATTTTATATTTAAGCAGCATAGTTTTCTGAATGAATGATTTAGCATGAAAAAGGAGATCCTATATAATTTAAGAGGGTTGCCTTTGATTGCGGTTTATTATGTAAATAATATTTTTATTTTAATATGAGAATAACACTTTTTATATTATTTATTTTGTATATATATTTATTATTTATTTTAATTTATAATGTTTATATAAAATTTTGTAAAATGTATATTTTTTTTCAAATATAATAACAATTTTTTATTATTATTTATTTTGTATATATATTTATTATTTTTTTAAAATTTATAATGTTTATTTATGAATTTTACAAAATGTATTCTCTTTTCTAAATATAATAAATATTTGAAATATTTAGATGTGAAATTTATATTATATTAATTGGATCTAAATTTCTAATTTAATTGACACATAAATTGAAACAAATTTATAAATACTGAAAATTATAAATTTTAAATACTTACAAAATAAAAAGTAAATTTAAAATGGAATTATATTTATTTATTTTATTATTTATAAAAGTGGGTCTTTCCCTATCTAAAGCATGATTATAACTAGATAGATGATGTACAAACATAAGATAAATAACATGGAAAACCAAAGACTTCCTAAAATTGCTTTAAACTCAAGTCAAAACCAACTACCCCTCACTTGGTGTTGGTATAAAGATACCATGGCTTGGTTAAACCATTGGGGCATTGATGAAAAAGGCATTTTGCAGAACATTGATAATGTAAAAAACATAAGAGAAAATTAAGATATTATAAGGAGGTCATTAATCCTAACTTGGAAGATCATAAGTATCTCTCTTTAGTTACTAGCTCACCAAAGAAAATGAATATATCCAAGATTAAAACTAACTATTATCAACTCCATAGAAAAGTAGGGCATTGGTGTGTTCCTGAGACTCCATGGGCAGAACGGGTTTGCTAAATGTAAGCGTTAAGGATGAAAAACACTTTCTCTTAAAGTTCCTTGCTTACACCCACATTAGATCTGAGTTTCATACTATTTGCTACAATACAACCTTTATAAACTCCTAACTTGTCAAAACTATATTGAGCTTGGAAAGCTTCTTGCCAATCTTTTTGAGTAAATGAACAAGATTTTAAAGTAAACAAAGTATTATCCTTCTTAAGGTCCAATAAACCAAAGTTGGTCTCAGTGAAAGTTAATCATCATCATCACCATCATCATCATTATAGTGATTATATATCTATGTAAACTAAAAAGTTATTTTAATATCTTGGTAAAATAATTGATTTAAAATTTAAATATTAATTAATTATAATTATTTTAAAATTAAATAGATTAATTAAATATATGATAATGACAATGGTGGTTATTATTGTCTTCTTAAACCAACTTTGATTTAACAATGAATTATTTGGTTTGTTTAAGAATTTTATTATGTTAAGCATTCTTAAATTACCATAATTTTGAGGACTTAAATGGTTGGTAAAGCGAGTTGTAACAAATATTTGAAATTGAAATTTAATGTAGGCATACGTAGGACATTTTAAGTAACTACTTTTCATCTTCAACCATTTTAGTGCCATAAAAATGAAATGCATTACACTTAAAAGACCTGAGATATGTTCAATTTTACACATCAAAATACCCACTTCATAAAATTAAACATCATTGATGAAGTGTAAATTTTAATTTTGTTAGTAATTTTAAAGTACATTTTTATTTTTACACATCATTAATTAATATATATATTTTATTTTTACACGTCATTAATTAATAAATATATATAAACACTTACTAGTACTAATTAGTTAGTAATAATTAAAAAAATTCAAAGTTTTCTCTTTGTAATTTTATTTTAATATCGAAATTTTGTTTTTTATAAACTTTCAATAATTAATATAAAGAATAAAATCACTTATAATAAATTAACAAAAAAAATAAACTCAAACTTTCTCGTTAAATTACAAATTTTAGTAAACTTTCATTGATTAATATAACCTATAAAAGCACTAAAAAAATAACAGTCTTCTTTTTTTCTCAAGCTTTCTTTATGTATTATGGAAATTACAATTTGGAAGTTTAAATTTTTAAAATTTTTTAAATTGTAAATCTTTTCATAGATTTTCATGCAAATCATGGTCTTCCAATTGGGCGTGTGGTTTTTTCTTTAGGAGTTTCTACTCGAAAGTTATTTGGGTTGTATGTGAGCATGTGTATCAAAAGTTTTAGATTATAGCAATGATAGTAGGTTATTCGCACTCGTTATGTGCTTGGGTATCCAATATTTTTTTGTCCCAAGGCATAAACCAAGGGGTTTATTTCATGGAGAACATTACAAGACTTTATTTTGCATAAATCACATTGGTAACGTTCATATCAGATTAAGGTAGTCTTAGTCTATGTAACTGTGAATTGTTTTATTTTCACAGTGTTTTATGTTCAATGGCTTGAATTTATTCTCACTTTATTGATTCATGTTTTGATTTTATTAGCTTAAATAATTATTTTTTGTAATGGATTTTAGAGTTGGGAGGTTGGTTTCCGTCAAGAGACTAGATACCACTTTTCCTAACCAATCTATCGATTTGTTGAATGATGTCTTCGGTTTCTAGTAGAGGTGGAGAATCCCTTATCATGGTGTCCTCCTTCAGCCATAAATCCTTAGAGAGACAAACCCAAATTGGCATCTTCAACTTTATTCTTGTAGTTGTATGGAAGCTACAACATCCTCCTTTCACCATGAATTCACAAAAACCATTTAGCTGAGAGTGGCCTCACTTTTAAGGTGGTTAAAATGGCAAAAGCCATTTTTTTCAAGCTTGAGCATTGAAAAGAGAGTAATTTTGTCACAATTTTGATGAACTTTCTAGGGTTCATATGGTATTTGAGGATTGACTAAAAGACCTCAAAATCACCATCTCAATATTTGATGAGTTCAAGAGAAAATTGAAAGTATGATAGCACTAGAAGATAATAATATTTTGGATGCAAGAGTTACAACAAAAGAGATATGGTTGTACTCTGTGGAGAATGATGTTTCTAAATTTCTAGATGAACTTCATTGCTTATAGATAAAATGCAAAATAATAGAGGGGATCTTCCATTACAATATCTGTATGAGTACATCCTTAAAAGGGAACATGAGAATAATAGGCTATAAACCTTCATATTGTCAAATGTTGTGTTAGCTTTGAATTAACACAGTAAATCAATTTTCAAAATGCTTAAAGTTTGAATTGGACCTGATATAAATTGTAACACTTAAACTATAAATTTAAATTTTAAAAAAAAACAAGATTTGGTTTTCATTAGTTAATATTGGTCGTTATAGTAAAATGGGTGGAAGGGAAAAGATGCATGCATGTAACCAACCTCTCATCATATAGCACTCTTATTAGAATTCTCCCTCAACCTCGTGAAACTCACATCTCTTCCAAGCCCCCCAAAACACTACTATTATGACTGGTAGATTCTAATGTCAAATGAAAGGCAATGTTAAAATTGAAAAGTCATATAAAAATTTATTGAAGTGCAAGGCAAGAAGTCAAATTTCATCCCTAGAATTAACCATTTTCACCAATATTATACTTTTCATTGAAATTTCTGACTTAAGAATTGAGAGATACTTTTAATTTTGATCACTTCTTTATAGCATCTTGATTTTCTTTTATCTTCAAACATTTTCCTTAAATTTATATGTTATAATATTTTTAATACATTTAATGAAATTTAACTTTTCTAATATATGCTAAAAATTAATGTAGAGCATTTTGTTAAATAATTTCATGTAGGCAACTCTTTTTCGTGGTTTTGTAGTTATAAGTTAATTTATTTTATATAAAAAGGAAAGCTAATCATAATGATTGTATGATTATTTTTATCCGAACTTTTCAAAATGTAAACCATAAAACTTTAAATCTAAGTCTACAAATCCCTTCTAATATAAAACTTTATTTTATATCCGACGAAACCTGACTGTAGGCAATGCTGTCTCTAAGCTCTACATCCAGTATTCCTTCTACTTCAAGAGTCAGAAAACAAAGTATTAGTATTTTATCTTTGTTCCTAACAAATTAGGTTTCTTTGCGTGCTCACAAGCCATTCTTATTACGTAAACTTATTATACCATTTGAAAGATGTAATTTATACAAATTTAATTTAGACTTGATTATAGCTTGTAACAATCCATAAATGAAAATTTTGGTCAATATTATTTTAGTCCATGAGGTAAATCACTCCGTGAAAGCCACCAAAAAAACCGGGGATGTTGATTAGATTATTTTTTGCCAAATCCTACGACTCAGTTGGTAGTTTATAAGATCTAAGCTGCGAGCTTTTGGCTTTGGGGAGATGTGGACTAACTATATTCTAAATTTAAATCTTGCATTTTTTTTGTTCATTGTGATGGGGGAAGACTGGGGAAAACTATCAAGGCTATCGTGAGAAACCAAGAAATCAGAGAATTATCGCTCCATCCCTAGGTTGCTAAACAAACCCATCAGCAATTTGTAGATGATATGATGTTAACGACATGCGTATGTTCAGGAAGGAAGTTAGAGCAATTAATAAAGGGTTGAATTTATTCTGGATGGATTCAGGACTATTTGTCAGTAAGGATAAATCCCGGGTTTTCTTCTTCAACACTTTGGCAGTATCGCAACAAAACGTCTTGTGCATCCTGGGTTTCGAGGGGAGCTCCCTTTCATCCAAATATATACCATCAGGAAGATCTCACGGGAAGGGTTGGTGGATACATGGGGGCTTCGCTGATAGACAATACTAATATTACGTCCATTCATATTGGGGACATATTAAGGGTTGAGGGGGTTATTATATGTGCCTAAAAATATATAATATATAGAGGGCTTTATTATCAAACGACGTGGAGAAGCGAATCAAAATTATCAAATAGAGCGGAGAAGTGACCCGAAAAAATAGGAGTGGGGGCCCATTGACAGAGCTCGATGGTAGTTACAGAGGGGATGGGGTGGGGATGGGGAGCATTGGGGTTTTGAGTCGCGAGTGACACCTAGCCACAGAGGGTCAGATATGAATCTAGAATCCATCAGATGTGTTGGAAATATTGAACCAACCCTTACCATTCTCTCTTTCTGTTGATCCAGCACCAGCAACGGATCTAGTGAAGGAAAGCTCGGGGATTTAAGGCGGGGAAGGTCGAATAGTGGATACTGAGAGCATTCATTTGTATTACCTTTCTTCATCCTACTGGATTCATCGAAGTGCCACGGGATGAAAGGAAGGAAGGAGAGAATCTACACTACTTCCTTAGAGAAAGCCTCTCTTGCTCATACACGATAAAACAACGAAGTGAACAACTATTGTACCAAACTATAGTTACTACATCTTCTGGTATGTGACTGAACGATCTTTCTTATTCCATGTAATAAGTAGGAACTTGGGTGCAACTTTGTCATTTTTGGAAGCTAACTCCTCGATATATAGTTAATATCCTCCCTTTACAGGTCTATATGATGCAGTTATAAAGCTCTCATTTCTCCCAAATGAAGCAAAGAAAGAAGGGTCAGCCGTGTAAAAATTATTAGTAAAAAACACAAAGGTCGCATAATAGCCATCAATCACATCCCGCGGCATCAAATTCATAGGTTCAAATCCTAGCCGCAGAGGTGAGCGTAGGTGATCTTATTTTTACCCAAAAGAACCACAGAGAGAAAATGCAGGGGCAAGGGTAGGAAGAGCATCACCCGTAGAGACAAAGGTAGTTGATTGAGTGAAAGCAACAGTAAAAAATCCCATTGATAACCCCTCAGAATAAGGAATAGCAAAGGAGTCTGGCTCATTCGTTCGGTGTGTTTAAGAGTTTAGATTATGTTTCCTACAGTCATTGAATTCCAATGTCACAATATTCTTATCATATTCATTTTACAATTTGGAAACATGCTTTTCATTTTATCTAATAATTCTATACTTGTAAGTCAGCATCATCCATACTGTATATCACTACAGATTGATGTTATTTCATCACTTTCATTTTTGTAGATATTGCACTTGGAAGAATCTTTGTCCCAGCTGAAAGTTATCCATGTTGTTGGAATGAAACGAAAGGTAATCTTGTTTATCATTAGTTGTTTCCACTCTTCTGATGCAACAAACAAAGAACATAACTATCCATCTAGGGTTACATTCAAAGTTTGTTTATCTTGCTTTACAGCAGAGGCCTTGCTATAGATATTTTCATCTTGTGTAGTACAACGCATTCAATACATGTTACACATGGTCTGTTTACTCCCATCCTAATCTCATTACCGAATATTTAATAGCAGTTTTCCAGGAGTCTAGCATTGACCAAGCCCCCCTCTATGTAGTAGTGTTTCTTCCTTTTTCGTTACCAAATCCTTCATAGCATTCAAAATTGCACTCAATTTATAAATCCCTAATTACAAGTGCAAGCATAGAGGGAAATTAGAAGGGTTATCCATTTTCATTGCAATAGTTTCTTCTCTCTCTTGATTTTGTCTCTCCCTCGGCACAAGGGAAATACCATGAAGGCTAGGATTGTTTTATATGCCCTTGAAGCTATATGTTAATCTCATATTTAGTAAAACATGAATAATTTATGTTATATATTTTGGTGGTTGAGCCTTTTGTAGCATATTTTCTTCATGCTACTGCCTAATTTGTGCAAGACAGTACCGTTCACCCCTATACCATTGGTACTTTTGGAGGATCAGTTTGTTCATCTCATTGTTCCAATTATCCTCCCGATGCATACTGAGACATAGATCCACTGTGTATTTTTTCTTAGCTATGATCTCTATTTTTATCTACTTCATGGATATGCAGTGTACTTTATTTGGAATCCATGCCTGTCTCTATGTTAATCTCATATTTAGTAAAACATGAATAACTTATGTTATATATTTTGGTGGTTGAAAGTGTATACTAGTGCCAAACATCGAATTGGGGAAAATGAAGTCTAAAGGTTTAAAAGGGTTTAATTTAAATGGGATAAAGAGTTATGATGGTGTTGTTACAACGTGCTAATATCAACCTATGATGGCAGTTTTTAGATTGTATAAAATATGAGTTTATTGATAGACCAATCCAATCCTTGAGCTTTGATTGACCACTTTCAATGGCATTGACCAAGCCCACCTCCTTCCTCCCAAGTATTATATGGAACATATGGAACTATCTATTGATTTTGGGATGAATAAGTATTATAACTACAATCTCCATGAGAACTACATAAAAATGAGTGAAATACGCTTCTTATGCTCATTGGTTTAAAAAAACTATAAAAATACAAATATTCTTCTTGTATATAAATTTGCAGGGTGATAGCTCAATGGTAGAGCATCTGCATTATATAATGTAGAATATTGGTGGTTCGATTCCATCTCCTATTTTGATCACCTTTTGATCTTCTGCAGGTTCATTGAAGTTGGCTCTTCAGTTTTAGGAGGGCTATTTGAATAAGCCATTGACAATATATTTTGTTTCAAGGTGTTTCATCCTGATAGCAAGATTTCTTCGCCCATCTTAGAGATTTATATTGAAAGTGCATACCTTTCTTTCTATCTCTTTGTTTTATTAATGAACTAATATGCATGTGTAAATTTGAATATTTTTTTTTCATTTATTTATGGATGCACTCACCTCATTTCGTAGCCATATTATATCCAAATTTTTGAAAAAATTGTTATAATTTTATTCATTTCTTAACATGTTCTTAATCAACTAAAAGGTACACCTGGATAGAAATGCAGATGGATCCAAGTGATGTTGTGGACTTCGCAATTTTTATTGGTGAAGAGAATTTATTGGTGAAGAGAATTGTGACCTTGGCAAATTGTCGAAAAGGTTGTACATGTGCTGATATCAGTGGTGAAATTGTGGACGATGAAATCATTGATTATCCTTTTGATTTTATTGGACCAATTCAAATTCATTTAAATACAAAGAAAGAGAAGAAAAGGAACCTACAACAACAAATGTAGGAATTTAGAGGAAATTAGGCACATTGATTGTCAAAACATTGCAATCATAGGTAATGGAAGGAATGCCAATCTCTGAAAACATTGAAGAGAATGTGGAGGAACCTATACATAAACAACCAAGAGTTGATTATTTGTCTGATTCAGTGGAACAAGTTGTAGTGCTTGATCCTAATGTATTGGCATCTTGGCAACATAAAGTGAATAGTTTAATGGAAGATTTTGTCATGGAGAAGCTAACAGTCAAGGTATATTCATAAAATGGAAAACCTAATATAAATATCCATTGTGAAATTTGTGGCATTGATTATGGAACGAGGGAAGTATCATTGGCAGCGCGGACAATGCGTAACTTCAAAAACAATCATATGAAAACATGGTCCCATCAACGCCGCATTTCAATGTTGGGAATTAATGAAATTCGTTCATGTAACATACAAAAGTAGACAACAATGGCTAGCAATAAACTTGAGATTGATCAGGCAATCAAACTTCTACACGATTTAAACCAAACAGAAGATTCTAATTTGTTCAAGGTAGTGGAAGCATCACTTGCAAACTACGAGGATAAGAAAAAAGTAAGAGTGGAATGTAAACGATGCAATAGATGGTTCTGTTTGGTGTCGGCAAGTGGTAATATTGTCAGTTCTCTAAATGAACACAGGAAATCAAAGAAGCACACTACTAATAACTATGAGGCTTCACATGATAGAATTGCGTTGATGAGTGGAACAATTGGGAGACCGAAGAATCCTACCAATGATAAGTCCCAATAAAGTTTGACTAAGTTCTTGATCCCATCACTACCACCACCATTACATGGGGTTTCTACAAGTTCATAGGCTTCTAGTTCAGGTGTGTTAATTACCCAATTTATGATTTAATTTGAATTTGAATTTGCACATTACTTTATTTGTTATTACTTGTTAGTAGCAGTCAGTAGATAATTTTCCAATGTGTTTTATCATCTTATTCTAGGAGAATCTCCTCCCCCTATATTACTATGGTGGGGGTATTGGGATCCCTATATTGATAGAATAGTGGAGATATTGGACACAAAGGTTCTAATGGATGACCAACGTGGTGGAAAATTGTGGGCCATAGAGAAACATACCCGAAGAACACTATGTTATTATGGTACTAAATCTCGTATTAACGGTACATCTAGACATGTACATTTCAAGAGGGTTTCTAAAACAGGAATCCCTTTTGATTCATTGGCATGCAAATTTTGTAAGTTGATACCTAATTGTGATGACTTTCGGATGTGTTTATATCGTGAATCAAGGAGCAACATCAAAAGACATGGGAGCGATACAAGGAAAGGGAGAAGGTTGGACCATTTGAATCAAGCTGAACTCAATTTTTTTGCAAGAGAAGCAAATGCTACATATAGATTAACAATGCGATCTCTTTGGTGGGAGAGGAGAAAGGTTGCTACACTATCTATTAGAAGGAGGTCTCTAAGAGAAAAGTTGTTCGAATCCGTAGGAAGGAAGGATGTGTTCAAGTTTTGAAAGGATGTGTGTGAGGCTCATAAGCAAGGGAAATTACAAGGTAAAGATGTAGTTTGGTAATTTGTTCAAGATATATTTCACAACCTAGTTCGTTCAAAGTTAGGGAGAATGTATAGTGCATCCACTAAATCCATTTATGATATTATTAAATTATGGGGAGGTCCTAGATTACATAGATTTATTAGCTTGAATTTGGATGGCCCTTTGATATCTACAACTTTAAGGAAAGCTAGAAAATCATTGACATATATCCCATGGGAGCAGAAGTACATTTTTTAGGAAATCAAAAACGTTTATGCTTCCTATAAAGCCAAACATGGTATAGAGGGCCCAAATCTGTATGCCTTGTTGAATATGAAACTATTGTGAAAAAATATGTCAAGTGGGTAGCAAAAAATGATGCATTGGTGGGTTTTTGTGGTAAGAAAAAAGAACATAAGTTCCAATCACATTTCCTGGTGACAATTGGTGAGGGCGTTGCAGGTTATGAGATTATCACATATTCCTTCAAGAATTGTGTGATTGGCCATTATGCATGTTTTATTATTGCAAACCCTTTACATGAGAATATTACTCATTTGGTTGTGGTTGTTCATCCAACATGCAACATGTTTGATACAAATATTTTCCATCGACAATGGGAAANATTATTGCAAACCCTTTACATGAGAATATTACTCATTTGGTTGTGGTTGTTCATCCAACATGCAACATGTTTGATACAAATATTTTCCATCGACAATGGGAAAAAAAAAAAAACCTATGGAAGAAACATGTGGAACATTTTTTAGGACCTATTATTGGTCATTCCTCGTATGGGGATAGTAGGAGAATAATTCTCATGTTGAAGGATCATTACTCAACGACATACATGAGATATCAAATTCCTTGGGAAGGGTGGAGGCTAATTGGGTTGTATGATGGATTTAAAGTAATAGAACTTCATGACCAAGATTACATCCACAATCGAAAAAAGATAGTGAATCCTTTGTTTAGTGGCTGATGAGATTTGATTGATGGACAAGAGTTGATTAGTTTTAACCATGTAAGAATAGTTTATAACAATTTTAAAGTGGATGACCACAAGCTTAAAATTGAGGATATAGAGGGTTGATCGCCAAAACTAGGGTTCAGCACAATGCATTACTTCAAAGGATGTCCAAAGGTGCTTGAAGGAAATAAGAAGTATAAGGGGAAAGACAGAGAGGAAATCATGTACATAAATCTATCTAGCAATCGTTGTTGACTATATTGATATTTTTTTGTCTCCTAGTTTGACTCTTTGGGAAAGAGTGTGAAATTCTTCAAGAGTCCATCATTTCTTCACATTATGGCTATTCTAGGTCAAAAAACAAGAAAATACTAATGTCAACATTAATTTGATTAGCAGAGAGGAATATCACGATGTGAAAATTTCTTTCCACTTTGTGGTTTTGTTGATGAGATTATTTCGTGATCAATACTCTAACTTTCCATTTGCATTGCACCTGACTGGGTCAGATGTATGTAAGAATTTATTTATCAAAGTTAGTGGCATGGTTGGAGTAGAGAGGGAATATGATTTCACTGACTTACTTCATGCTATTGGAACTCTTAATAGATTTTTTGAAGAAGAATCGAATCCCCAAGGGCTTCGTTTCAATAAATCTCATAAGAAACAAATAAGTATCTAGAATAAATTGCAACAACAAACAATAGAGGAAGGTGATGTCTTGTCACAATATGATTCAATATCCACATATAATAAAATTATAGAAGCTCTCAAGATAGGATTGGAGGATGCATATAAAATTTTACTAGGTCTTGGCATGCAACCAGAAAGACACACAAAATATTGTTAGTTGTTTAAACCATGGATAAAGGATCACAATTATCCAAAATTTAAAGCTTTGGATGAAGTAGTTGATAATTCTTCACCGGTTGATTCCACATCCATCTTCTAATCTTCCTCTTTTATGGTACTCAATGATGGTGAATTGCAAACGATGGAAAGTGAGTGGAGGCATGAGTTGGATGGAATTTTAGATTTCGTTGATGAAAATGTAAACATAACTACAAAAAAAATGGTGGAGCTCGATGGAAAGGACATGTACAAGTCGTGTTTGGTAAGTCAATTGAATGGAAATTCGACATTATCGAAAGATAGATTGACTAAAATGAGGAATGGAGTATACTTCAAGCGAGATGAGAGGGCCCCCAAAAAGGGTGTTACAATTGGTTTTGAAATTGGATCAGATTGTGCGGTGTTATTTGGGAGCGAGTCTATAGCTGTAGCTGAATGTACTAGAAGAAAAGGTGTATCTCAAAGTACAAAGCATGGTGTTTCTTGTGGGACTTAGTACATTGGAAAAATTCAAATAATAAGAAAGAAGGATTGTAATAGGGTGTTTGATTACCATAATGACATTGATCTATTGGATAGGCCTGAAGGTGTTGGGCTTCAATGTTGTTGGTACAATAGAATAAAGGGGAAACACATGTACCAGTCAGATTCTACAGATCATCTATTCATACAACTTGAATCTGTTATAGCAACAACAAACCTATCATACAATATCAAGAATGACACATACAAGTTAGAAGAAAGTGACCACAGAATTTATGAGGATTTCATTAAAAATTTAAATAGGGTGGAGTTTTAAAAAAATTATAATTTCTCTTATCTTTTCACTACTATCTTATAGCTTATTTATAAAGTATTATTTTTTGTATTATCATTGATTTGTTTGTATCAATTTCATACTCATTTTATACTCGTTGGCTTTAGGTGTGGTGAATGGTTCAAATGGCGAATGGTTGGGATAACTCAAAGTGAAGTTATCGATCATTAAATATTTCCTTATGCTCTCTTGAAGCATGGTTGTTGAGGGTTCTTGAAGCATGGTTGTTGAAGGTTCTTGAAGCTATCTTCACATTTTAAATCCCATACAAATATTTCTCCCTTTTTCTGTAAGGATGTTATGGGATTCATGATCTTCGAGAATCCTTCTATGAATTTATGGTAATAACATGTAATCCCCATGAACGATTGTACATCTGATACATCCTTAGGAACATGCCATTCCATTATTACTCTTATCTTATTAGGATCCACTAATATGGACCTTCCTTGGATATCACATGGCCTAGATATTGTATTTTATCCTTAAAGAATTCACATTTTTTGAATTTAGCATACAGTTTGTGTTCTCTTAGAACTTATAATATTATTTGTAAATGTTCATCACGTTCTTGTTTTGTTTTTGAATAAATTAGTATGTCATCTATGAAGAAAACTACGAATTTATCCAAATATTTACTTAAGACATTGTTCATTAAACACATAAAAGATGTTGGAGCATTCGTTAGCCCAAATGGCATAACTACAAACTCATAATTCCTATATCGGGTTCTGAATGCAGTTTTAAATGTCTTCATATTTAATTCTGACTTGATGATATCCATATATCAAGTCTCTTTTTTATAATATCATTGCTCTGTGTATTTGGTCGAATAGATCATCTATGCAGAGCAATGGATATCTGTTTTTAATTGTCATCTTGTTTATCTGACAGTAATCTATACATAAACGTAAGGTACTATCTTCCTTTTTAACAAATAAGACAGGTGCTCCCCAAGGGGATACACTTGGTCTTATTTAATTCTTATCTATCAACTCTTGTAGTTTTAGTTTTATTTCATTAAGTTCTAGGATATTCATCTGGTAAGGAGATTTTGAATTGGGTACAACTCCCGGTACTAATTCAATAGTAAAATCCAATTCTCTTTTCAGAGGTAATACTGGAATCGCTTCTGGGAATACATCTAAAAATTATTTTAAAATTGGTATATCATCAAATTTTAATTTATCTTCTTTATTCATGTGTTCGTCATTCATTACATGCACAAAAAAAAATTTACAACCTTTGCATACATACTTTTTCATTTGCAAAGCTGAAATCTATCTAACAGAAACTTTTCTAGGTATTCCTTTCATTATAATTGTTGCTCCTTTTTCATCTAAACGTGTAAATGCTTTTTCAAAACAATTTAAAACTACTATGTGCTTTTCCATCCAGTCCATACCTATTAAAACATCATATGACCCTAGAGATAGTACCTTTAATTTCACTTGAGTTTTGAGATGACTCATAAACATTTCACAATCTTCAACATAGCTAATTACCTTTCTCTTGGTTCCTGCAGCTAACTGAACTAGCCAAGATTTTTCAAACTTTTTCAAATGCAAGTTACAACTTTCTACTATACTAGGTGACACATAGCTTAAACTAGCACCTGGGTCTATCAAAATAGAAATGGGTTTATTCTTTATCATACCTTTTATATCCACCATAGATTTTTGGTGATCATCTTGTCAATTCTCCAAAACTACATTAATCTTGGGCATCTCGTTTGCTACATCACCAACAGTTTCCTCTTCCTATATTGTATGCACATTGCTGAAATTCCTCTTTCTGTTTAGACAGTCCTTTGCATAATGAGGTCTCTGACATTCCCAACAGTTTATAGGTTCTCTTTGTTCATTATTTTTACCATGATTGTTAGGTATATCCTTGTTCTTTGTTGTTGTAAAATTCTGTTATGTATTACTTTTAAAGTATGTTTCTTGGTAATTATTCTTAGAATAGTTTCAGGAATTATTTCCAAAATTTTTGTTGGATTTAAAAAGCCCTTTCTTCTTTGTTCAAAGTTATTAGTTATTTTACCCTTCCAGTTAGGTACACCTTTTCTTTTATTTTTGCTTTGTTCATAACAGAAATTAGCTTTCCTCATTACTTCCTCAAGGGTTTTTGGATTGTCGTATTTAATTCCTCCCTTGAAGCTAAGAGATAAACAACTCAGAAACCTTTGTACCTTATGATTTTCATCGATGATATAAGGTATGTATCGTAATAAACTTAAAAATTTACTACTTAGTTCCTTCATAGACATTGAACATAGCTTAAGATCGTAAAATTACTTAGCCCTTTCTTCGTAATATTGTTCAAACAAAAATTTTCTTTTAAAGTATTTCTTAAAATTCCTCCAAGTTGCATACTTTTCTTTAATGTTTTTTACTCTTTTTATATCCTGCCACCATATATAATATTTTCCAGTTAAGTTATAGATAGCCATTCTAGCTTTCAGTCTGTCTAAGTAATTATAGATTTGAAAATATTTTTTCATACCTGATAGCCATGCCTCGACTTCTCCTTTTTCCACCTCACCATTAAACATTGGGGGTTTTATCTTCTTAAACTCTCCTGATATTTCTTCGTAAGGCTTATATTTTCTCTTTTTAGGACTGCTGTCTCTATCACTACTTTCACTAGAATATTTATGTTTCTCTCTGTGTGATCTAACCTTAATTCCTGAAGAATAATTACTTTCATTATCATAAAATTTTAACTTCTTACCTTTATGCTTGTAGGATATATTTCCATATTCAGATTCATGTTCTTTTCTTTTATCATTTCCTTCATTATGTAATTTATCCATCAATATTTGATGTAAATCTTCTTATGAGTATTATGATTCTTTCATTATCTTCCTTAACATTCTATAATTCAGCCTTTAAGTCTTTTACAATTTGAATTAATTCAGATAGTTGATTGTTTAATTCCACATCTATTTTATCTGGATTATTATGATGTGATCCATCTCCAGCAGATGCCTCTACTCCTTCCATTTCCTGCAAAATAAAAATTTATATTTTTGTACAAAAACAATTTTTAAATATAAATCAGTATTTTGTTTTCCTTGGTTTTGTATGCGAGTTGAGCCAACTTCAAGCCTAGTGTTTGGAAGCTCGCTCTGATACCAAATGTAACATCTCCAAATATCCATAATTAAAAAAAAATTGACACATATGATTTAGATCATTAAAAGACCTAATATGGTATAATATAAACCCTTCATTTCGAAATTCAACTTAGGATTTAGCTTATACTTAAAACTTCCGTGAAAATGAAACTTAAATTTACTTGAATAAGATTTCTATGAAATGATTCATAAGACATTCTATTGAATGCGACTTTTGAGACTTATGATAAATTACTCATTTTCAATTGTTGAAATATATCAATCCCATTTGTCGTAAGTTTAACTCGTATAGATTCGTCATTTTTTCTTTACATTTTCAACCCTTTACTTACTACCCTAAATAGTTTCTAGGGTTATAGGCTAAAGGTCTTACTTAGCTTCTTCGAGCTAATGCATGTTTAAAAATTGTATTAATTTGCAGGTGTCTTAAAGTGTTGGGTTAGCCTCATCCAATGCAACCTAAACACTACAAACCTAGGGTGACAAAGACTAAGGAAAAATCGAGAGGCTTTTATAATTGATTTCCTATTCCATAAGAGGAGAGGTCATTTCATAATAGACTTGACCTTGCTGTAAAAACTTATACCATGGAATTGATTTAAGTTTCGAAAGTTGTTTTGAACTATAGAGGAGTGGTTGATGTATTTAAATTTATGTGGAGATAGGTGGAAGTTTAAAAGTTCCACGTGAAGGCTCTAAAGTGCCATCCATCTAGACAAGGGGTTTTAACCCTAAGAAAAAACCAAAGGCTTTTAGTCTTTTGCATTATGGGCAGGTGGGGAGAGCTAAAAGCTCTCAACCCTTCCAGCATTCGACCACTCGACCTCCCCTGCGACACTGGAAATATTACAATGTTTTTGCTACTCTTGGTCAAAGCAGGTTTACTTTACATAGATTCCAAGATTCGATCTACTCTTTCGCAGTTACATTGTCACTGAGGTAAACGTTGCCCCTCTGCACTTTTTCATTTTCTTTTCTATTATACAGTAACTTAATTCATTATTGATTTTAATGTCGAAAGAATTATTTTTCCATAGTTTAACTTCTATGTAATGTTTGACTGGCAGGAGGTCTTCAATGGTGGCTACTTTTGCTGCAACTTGGCTTTTAGGGAAAAACACGTTTCGAGGGTGGCGCCTAAGGGTCCGGTAAGACCTTAATCCTTTTCAACCTACAGTCTTTGACATTGTGAAAAGCTAAGGGAAAAGTTGGTACTGATTTTTCTTTGATTGGCTTCACTTGGAGAAATTCATGGCTTGCACGGGCCTCCTTCTGCTTTGAATGGTAAATGCTCCATTCCACAACGTTTAAAGGTAGAGTTAAAATTTTGAACCTCCTTGTTCATAGACCCTAGAATCTGTGGGGATATGTATTTCAGTCCTTGAACCTTTTAATGTAAATTTTGTCAAGTTTTACCAACAATACATTGATACGACTTTCGCTGCTATCTTAGTTTAATTTTTTGGTACTACTCTGTAAAAATTTCTTTGTAAATCGTTTGTTACTCTCAGCATTGTTCTGTATGATTTTTGTTTATTTTATCATTCCGTATATTATTAATATTACAATGTAAATTTATATATATTGTTCTAATTTTAAGTGAATGGTTTTGTGTGTGACTACTGCATATAAGATTAAGTTGAGAGAAAGTCGTTCCGACTACACATGGTTACAGCTTCTTCTGGTTTTTAATAAGGTTACCTTCGATTCAAGTTATGGCCAAACTTTTTTTTAAACTTCTACTGTAGGTTTTAGTTACCTAAGGAAATTCTTGGAGAAAAAGTCCTTCCAAGCCTCAAAACTTCGACCTGCTAGAAATTCTTAGATAATAAAGTTTAAAGAGTTAGTTTTTTTTTTATTCTATAGAAACCCTATTAACATTATGCAGAGTTTGTTTGGATCTGTGGTTAAATCAAATCTACCACTGTGTTAGTTGTAATTTTTAGACATTTAATAGAATATTTGGTAAAACAACCCTATAGGCTTCGAACTCTTGACTTATGCTACCAGTTTTTTTAAAAGGAAAGTTCAATTGTCTTTTACTGTTATATCGACTCTTTCAATTTCATTGATGTGAATTTTTTACCCTAAATCATTTTGTAAATGCTAAGCCTTTCATATGTGGGAAAAGAAAAAAAATAATACTTGTGTAAATATATGAAACATAATAATCCTTTTGGCTTTAAGAGATCACCATGGGATGTTTATTTAACATTAAGCCTTTCGACTCTAGATATTGGGTAATCTATTTAAACAAAAATCCTTTTAGATGTGTCAAGAAAAATGATACTTGTGTAAATTAATAAATCATTGTTTAATTAAAAACGATAATAGTATTGTTATTTAACTTTTTGGTTAACTTTGTAAGGTTTATATGAAAACTAAGGAATACTAATTGTTTATTTTTTCTGTATAAAACTTAATTTACTTGGTAAAACTTAATATGATCCAATCTTTAAATAGAAATAATGACTAATCTATAAATTCTACTATGAAAAACTGTCTATACAGTAAAATTCATCTCTCCTCGAAATAAAACTTCCTATCTTATTTTGAAAACAAATAACAGTTTATAAACTCTTTAATATTTATGAAAAAATTTTAGAATATAAATAGAAAACAATTTTAAAGATAAAACTCTACAACAATGTAGAACCTATTAACTTCTAAAGTGGACAAACACCTAAAGAATGTCGTTCCTCCCAACCGTCTCCTAAAATCATCCAAGATTACTTTCTTTAGGACCCCTGAGCCTGATCACTAAACCACCAGGACAAAGATACTGGTAGAAGCGTATTCAGTACTCTCTATAACTTAACAGTCACACTTGCAGTAAAAAACTCTTAGCAATTCACTCTAGCTTTCCCCTCATCGAATTTCCTCTTGTGTTCCTAGCTTTGTAGTTTCTAGCAAATCAACGAGTTCAATCTTGAGAATTGTAGTGAGCCTTCTACGCATTCAATGGTATTTATAAGTTTGCCTAGGTGGGTCAGTTTTGCAATTAAATGAGCCACATGCTCAGTTCCTCTTTTCTTGGGAACATGACCACAATTATAGGGAAGTTGCCTCTTGCAACAGCTCGAAAGTAAATGTTGTTGTTGCCATTTGTCATTTTTGTTTTCTATAGTAGATCATTCCTCCTAGTGGGTCAGTGAACACTCTTCAACAGTCTTCTTTGGATAGTTGTCTCTTCTTTTAATTATTTAATAATAAAATATTTAATTACAGTAGTCTTTGACCACCCTTGGTCTAGAACATAAACTTTACAATAACCTTTAAAGTAATGTCTTTTCACAAAAATAAAATGTTTTTAGTTCTAGGTGGGTTACAAACCTAACCTATCCTTCTTGTTGATATTTTTTTCCTCCTATCTAGCCATGCGTATTGTATACAAAGGGTAAACTTTCTGCTCAGGTTTCATGCTTTTAAAAGAAAATATAACCTTTTTAGAACGAGATATTCCCTCATTTGGTATTTAGTGTAAATTGGTGTTAGATAACCTATATACATTTACAAGTATGTACCTTTTATAACAAAAAGAATTTTATTATGTCTAAGGTGTGATTCTTCATATTAAAAGACAACATGTTTTCGAGTGATAACATATTTTGGAAGAACGACTTCTTCCCTAAAGAGAAGGGATGTGTCCTTTAGAGTCTTTTGTGTTTATATATATATGTAAGTAAGTGTTGGTGGGAAGGAGCATTTCTCTTTGATACCGTCTTTCCTTATACAATCATTACCCTTTTTCTTTTGTGAATGAAGGGTGTATTCTAAATACCATTTTGTATTACTAATAAATAGAGTGGGTGCATTATGTGTAGATTGGGTGAGAAAAAGGGTAAATCCTTTGTAACATTGAGTTAAATATGCGAGTTATATATTCTTAATATATAAATAAAGACTTAGTCTTATTGTGTTGTAAAGAGACTTTGAAGAAAAAGAAAATTGATTGTACTGAAGAATTGTAACCTTTCATTTCGTTGGGTAACATATTAAAAATATTAACAAATTTTGGTGGGCATAGCCCGTAGTTAAGGTGAACCACATATATTGGTGTCTCACTATTACTTTTAGATTTAATGTTTCTTTTTAAATTTTCATGAAGAATCCCAAGTTAATGCTCTAGAACGATGTGTTCCTTGTATATATGAATGGGATCCATGCTTCCTAAACACAAATGTTAAGGAATTGCATAAAAGAAGTATTCAGTTGGTTAAGATATAAGAGGAAACAAAGAAAAATGAAGTATTAGTGTTGTGTAATCCTTAATTAGTAAAGGACAACTATGATATATTAAACCCATGAAATTTCTCTCTCGCAACAAGTATACCTTTATGTTATTATGTGTGGTACCTTACTTAGGAGGTTTTAGTTAGTCTTACACTAACTTGGTTTAATATTTTGTTTTAAAGGAAAAATAGTATTACCCCACAAAGAGAATATTGACATGATGATTGAATTATTATAGATTATTACTATTGTTTTTGATATTTGATAAAGAAGTAAGGACACAGGCCTTAAGATATCAACTTATTTACTTGAATTTCCTTTAATCATATTTTTCAGAGGGCTCAACTTAATGGTTGATAGTCTTTCTAAAAGGGCAACTCAATGGTTGATAGTCTTTCTAAAAGGGCAGGTGGTCCATGTGAAGGTCTTTAAAGGTCTTCTATATTTTGATGTTACTAAGACTTTATTTGAACATTTCTGAATATATCAAAAATAATTTTTGGTCTTTTGTTGAAATGATGTTCAATATTTATGTTGAAAGGTTAAATGACAATAACCTAGGAATTAAAAAAACTTTTTTTAAGNTTTCACAAACTTCTCATGACAATTCTTAAATCATAATATTTTGATAATTAATTTTTTACTTTGAATAATAAATTTAAATTATTTATTAATATAATAATAAATTAATAATTTATATTTTAAATACTCATTATATATTATAATATTAATACTAATATTAAATTTAATCTCAATATAAATACTTATTCTAAAAATTAAAATAATCTACTTTTATTTAGAATTTTTTTTTTAATATTATTACATTTTTAAACTCTCTCATACATTAATAATACAATTTAATATTAAATTTAATCCCAATACAAATAATTATTTTAAAAATTAAAATAATCAACTTTTATTTAGAAATTTCTTTTTAACATTGATTACATTTTAAAACTCTCTCGTATATTAATAATATAATTTCAAATGTGATCCTTACTAATAATACAATTTCAATTGTGAATTCTCTCTAATAATACAATTCCAATTGTCATCCTTATTTTGTTATTCAATTGTCATCTTTATTTTTTAATTTGAAATATTAAAAAATGGTAGTTTTTCAATGTATTAACTTTATATTATGAATAATATAATTTAAATTTTTATCTTTTATTTTTTTATTTGAAATATTAAAAAATTATAGTTTTTTAAAATGTATTAACTTTATATTATTAAATCTTGTTTTTGAAAAAGAAGTAGTTTACTTGTTAAAAGTTTTGGATTTTTTTTTGGTGATTTTTAATATTCTGTTATTTTTTTTCTAAAATCTAAATTTTAAAGTGTTCAAATCACTTTTTTAAATGTATAAATGGATTCAACATCCTCAAATATCTTACGGACATCCAAATTATGCAAGTTTAACAACTACCATATGCTTTGCTAAGAATTAATCTAAAATTTATACAAGATTATGTCAAAAACAAACCTAAAAAGAAGCTAGAAAAATGTTGAAAACTTCAAACATTTAGACTAATGCTTTGAAAAATAATTCATCATTAAAATAAATATATATTTAAAGATTTAAGATAAAAAAATTTAATAAAAGTGGAAGTCTATTTTTTTTATTTGTAAATAATGAATTATTTCAAATAGTTTGGTTTTTATTTGAGTTGGGAGTGGAGAGGTACTCTATACATATAGACAAGGTGTTGTATTGTTCCTTGATAAAAATGAAATTAAGAAATTCATATTGTCTTCGTAAAAAAATAAAAAAATAAAAACAAAAATCTATTTCAAATAGAAAATTTTAAAACATAGAAAATATACAAATTTCTTGAAATCAACTATTTTTTTGTAAATAGATGAACTAATATTTATTAACAAATTAATAAGTTGGTAATATTTATTAAAAATAATAACTATCATATCTTTACTAGTAATTATCATATCTTTATTAGTAATTAGTGATACCATTAGAAAAACATCATAAAATATAAAAATCAACCATAGTAATATTTATTAGAAATAATAATTATCTTTGCTAGTAATTAACAATATCATTTTCAAAAAATAATTTAAAAAATAACATCATAAATATAAGAATTAAGAGTGTTTTACTCATATCGACAAGATTAACTCAAGTGTAACAAGTGTACATTGGAGATTTATTAACTCTAGTGCAACAAGCTTACATTGGAGATTCATTTCATGGTCTCATATCTTGTTATGCTTAAAGACATCTTAATTAAGAATTCCCCATTTTAATTATTTATAAATCTATAATTCACTAAACTTTTATACTTTTTATCGATTGTGTCTTTTTTGTTTATTAAATAGTATTTGTTTTATGTTTTTCTTTTACTTTAATATTTATGTTATACCTTCAATGGATATTTATAAGGATCTCATAATTAGTTTATGTTTAGTCTTTGTTTAACACCCATTCATCTCTACCAAACTAGGTGTCTAGCTATACATATTAGTATTCATAGACCACTTGACTTGTGGATATGCTAGTTATTATCATGGTAACATCATTTGAATACAAATAGAGATTGAAATAAATTCGGTAAGAAAAAAATAGGTAACTAAAAAATCAAGTGAAAAAATATGAAAATAGATTTTTCATTAAAAAAAACATGAGATATAAATATTAAAACATATAATGTAATTACAAAAATTAATTATACAAAAATCAAATAAAAAAATAAATTGTAAAATAATAAAAACAATTTCTAATAATATATTTCAAGAATAATTAACCTATATTATAACCACTATATTATAACTAATTAGTAACTTTTTATATTTATATTATAAAATAATTTTAATTTAAAATGTTTTAAGCATTTAAAATGTAAAATTAACATTATTTTCATGCCCACTTATTTATTAAGTCAAATTGAAAATAAAGCTATAAAATTTAAATAATTTTTACTTTATAATATATGTAAAAAATGTATACAATCATTTTGAAACTTTTATAATATCTATATGCAACCATTTCGGAACTTACAGAAAAGTCTAATACGACAAAATTATATTACTCGTTAAAAAATAATTACTACTTTCAGTAATAATTTACAACACTACTTTCAAATAAATACTTCTCTCTACAATAACATCATAAAGTATAACTTTGAAATAGTTTTTAAATTACACCGATAAGACCACTCACCACTCAGCTTTAAGCATATTTCTTTGGAAGATTTTTTAAATGTACTTATAAGATGGAGCAGCTTTATAAATGTAATGTTTTGCTTCTTGTTTACTGTCCCGTATAATGTATGTATGCTTTTGAAAGTTTATAGAAGCAGGTTATTTTTAAGCTTTTAAATGTACAGATTCTGATTTACTGCCTATTAATTTGAAATATGAGCGCATATTCTTGGTGCAATGTTTGCCATCGCTTTCTCCTACTAAATTTGTTCGACATAGCGTCGGTGGTACAGTTGTCTTTGATCCAATTGTGTTCGACATGGTGTCGGTGTAATAATGGTTTCCTCTTTGCTTTTTCTGTCTTTCACGAGGGCAGTGCTTCAATCTTTAAAGAATACCAACTGCTTTCAAGGTGGGTCCTTTCATAATAGATGACCATTTTTTTCAAAAGGGTAATGTACGGAAAACTTCATTTTTATTGTTATTACTAATCTTTACAAATTTTTGCAATTATAAGTAGTTGAGTTTATTGTTACGATCAATATGCACTTTGTTATGAGGTATTTAATGCGAAGGTTCTATTATGTTCATCAATTTTTATGTTGTTTGGTTGTCAATGAAAACAGGATGCCCAAAATTGAAATATAAAGATAATAAGTAGAGAAGAATACAGGTGATTGGTAGTGGGGTTACATGGATTTCATTTCATCCACTTAGGTTTAAGTTGTCTATCATTAACTAGCCTTCGACATAGTAATGATTGCTACCATATGCTCATTATTAACAATTGGATCTTAAGGTCTTGAGAATCATTATTCTACACTGATGTCCTGATGTCCTTATTCTCAGATGCCTTTTTTGAATCTTTTGATACTTTTTAACCTTTAGGTACCCTTATCAGAAGTCAACACCACCAGAGGTCATAGCCAAGATTACGCCACCATACGGTGAAAATAGCCATGTCACCATACGGTCAATAAGCCAATACCATCAAAGGTTATCAAGTAAGTTATCAGTTGATTGGAGTTAAGGCACATCTCAGTTGATTGAGGTTAAGGCATAATTGACTACTGGATCTATAGGGCCTGCACAAGCTCCATAAAAAAAAATAGAAAAAAACAATTCTTACAGCCAGCTATGCTATACTCTGCATAATCCTTGATTGCCAGCTTTGGGATTCCCTATGAAAGCCACAACTTTACAGGCATCACTTGTATTCCACCAATTTCCACCCAAATATCCACTTTAATCATAAACTTCTTTTTTTTTTGTCTGTGACAATATGTGTTCGGACTTGGAAACATCTGGGCAGAGCCAGTCAAAAATAAAACGAAAGCAAAATAAAAAGGATAAATGAGATCAACTTTGGCCCATCTTCATCCCAAGTTTTAAAGCGATTTTCTGGAACTTTCACATCAACGATGGTTTAATGTGTGCGCCACCCAGGCTGGAAAGCTTCCAGAAAGGCCCCAACTGTCCAATTATTTTATTATAAAAATATATTTAATACTTTCAAAATTTTGATTAATCTGGTTTGTGCAATTTCAACTTTTTATATTTATTGTTTTAACAAATTTTTATATTTATAAATAATAAGTTAACAACTTTTTAGTTTTTACCATCATACTTTATAAATTTAACAAATTTTCAAATTGTTCTACCATTTAATCCCATTAAATCTGAATATGCCATAAACTATATTGTCCCAATATTAAAAAATAGGGTAAGCTAAACTTTTTAAGTTCTGAATATCTTTTTCAGTGTTGAAATTATTAGAATTGCATAGATACTTGTTGGAAGTGGGCCCTCAATCTATTACAATTTGAACCATAAAAAAATTCAAGATTTTAACATCACTTTTATTAAAAAAAACAAAAATACCTGAAAAGTATAAAATGATTGGGTTACTACTTTGGAAAATATTTTGTAAACAATGAATTTCTCATAAACCTGCCTGCCATGTTCGGTGTTGTTACCTCATGACCACAGGTGTTTTTAATTTATATTTTTAGTAACTTTATGATGAACAAAACATTTGGAAGAGAAAAAGTGATTTTGTTTGGAGTTGGCTAATTTTTAGATTATTTGCATTTTTTCAGGTAAGTTTGGCTTGAATTTCATGACACGACTATTAGTTGTTGAAAATAAGATTTTTAATAATAAAAATTGCAATTTTTATTACAGAAATAGATTAAAGACTTCCGATTATCTTTGAAACTAAATTATGCAACTCCAATCATAAACAATTTCCATCAAAAACTCACCCAATTTGCATGATCTAAAATTTAGCTTACTGCCTTTTGTCAAAAAGATAGGGACATGTGAATGTCGGTGTGAGATTTTGTACGTGCACATGCAATTATGTTTGAAAGGACTTACACTCACGAATCGACTACGTAAGCAGGGAACGTCCATTTTCACCGGCTGGAACACAGGCCTACTTCTTTTCCAAAATTAATAAACACCATGTAGTCTGGACTCTACGCTGTCTTACATTTTATTTTACAATTTTTTTTTCAAAAATATTTGATTGATTGATGAGCAAATATTTAGATCTTGAATTTATAATTTTTATTTTAAATGTAGATGAAAGATATTTTATTTTTTGAGGTATTATTTTTTAATAATATTTATGTGGTTTTATATTTTATTTTATGAATTAATATGGATTTATTTATTTATATTTTATTTGTGTTTTTAATTTTATTATTTTTTATTTTTGGTATATGCAGTTAATTTGTTACAGGTTACACATCTACTCCACTCCATATTGGTTGTAAGGGCCTCACTAGTCTCACTGTAATTAGGCCTTTATGTTTAGGAATATTGATAATTTTAAAATAACTTTAAAGAGTTTTGGGAAAATTAATAGAATAAGAAAAAATAATTAAGTAATTTAAAAATGACATTTATTTACTTATTAAGTATTTATTATAAATCTACATATGTTATTTGTTTTTCAATGTGGGTTCACAACTCCACAGAGGAGTTGCTAGGGGGGCACCCCAAGGAGTCACCCTCATCATACGGGTTATTATTAGAGAGCAAGTGATGCCCTTACATATATATACATAGTCATTAGAGAGCAAAAAAGGCCCTTACATATCTATGCATAGTCACAGGGAGATTTATCGAGGAGACCTTCTACAACTCACAACTCTCAACCAGTCTAGCTAACCCATCAGGCTAAATCTAGATATGTTATTATATTAAATACTTTTTAATTTTATTTTTTAATATTTTAAAAAAAATTGAACTTATATAAGATGAATCTATTCTTATGTTTGTTTAGTATCAAACAGGCCAATTTATTTATTCTATGTTTTGGATTGTCTAGTGGGTTTTGGATGGAACTTGGTAAATTGATTTTGTTAAAATTCAAATTTGAAAGTGTTCAAATTGTGTTTTTTTTAATCCATAAATAGATTTGGCACCCTCAAAGACCCCTATACTACCCAAATTATGCAATTGTTATAACTAAGATATATGAGTTGTTGATGAGTGACGACGATGATGATGATGATGATTAAAGACTAACATTGGTCTATTGGACCTTAAGAAGAAGAATACTTGGTTTACTTTAATTAAATCTTGTTCCCATGCTAAAAAGGCTTTCCAAGCTCAATATAGTTTTGGCAAGTTAGGAGGTTATAAAGGTTTGTATTGTGGCAAACACTATGAATCTTAGATCTAATGTGGGTGTAAGCAAGGAACTCTAAGAGAAAATGATTTTCATCCTCAGCTCTCATAGAATCACACAGATGTAAAACCCTTTCCACCCTTGGAGTTTTAGGAATAGACCAACACTCTATTTCACTATGGAGTTCATGAGAGTTCGTTCTAATCTTGGCTATATTAATTTTCTTTTGTGAGCTAGTTACTACCGAGAGATACTTCTCATCTTCCAAGTTAGGATTAATGACCTGCATATAGTATCTTAATTTTCTCTTAACCGCTAAATTTTCCTCACGACAAAATTTCTCTTTAAACTTAGAAGTAATAATATTTTTGACATTATCAATGTTTTGCAAAATGTCATTTTCATTAATGCCCCAATGGTTTGACCAAGCCATGGTATCTTTACACCACCTTTACACCAACACCACTTGAAACGTAGTTGGTTTTGACTTGAATTTAAAGTAATTTTAGGAAGTCTCTCATTTCCCATTTTATTTATCTTATGCTTGTACATCAGGTACCTAGTCATAACAATGCTCTCAATGGGGGAAAGACCCACTTCTATGAGGAGAATGGGATAATGCATATAGCATTTATTTTTGAGGTTATAAGTTATAAACCGCTTCTTGATTTGCTCAATATTCCTCCAAGATTCTCTAGAAATGTTGCACCCCCATACTTCACAACCATACAAGATAACAGGGATGACAAGAATTTCAAAGAGGAACTTTTTTTATCCCACATGACCAGATTGTCTGATTTACAGTTATTTTCAAGACCAAAATAAGCTTTCCATCCTCCATTAATCCTTCTCTCAATGCTATAGTTCCAATTGAGCTTGTGATGAATATCAATTCCAAGATACTTGTAAAAAGTCACTAAACCTCTAGATTTCTATTATCATAACTAAAATTTGCATATGTGTCTTTCTTAGATTTTATAATCACGGTTTTTGTCTTGTCAGTGTTAACAGTCATACCCATGTTATAGAAAAAATATTTAAGAATTCTTAATTGTTTGTCGAGATCAGAAGGACACATTGCCATAAGAACAATATAATCGGCATAAAGTAGGAGGATGATAACTATCCCAGCTAAGATTGTACCATCACAACCTGCTTCTTCTAAACACTTTTCTAGCTTATCAATGTAAATGTCAAAAAGGGTAGGGGAGAGGGGGAAACCTTGTTTAACTCCAATATTACAATTTATATATGTTGTCCACCCCTCATTATTCTTAAACTTGGCAATGACCTTTTCGTATAACCTTATCACGACAACTCTCAACTCAAAAGGAACCTTAAGCTCCTCTAGCCTATTCCACGGGTTATTTCTAGGCACTGTATCAAAAGATTTTCTAAAATCCACAAAGAAACAACATAGGTCAAACTTATTATTACGACATTCTTCTGCAATGATGCTAAGTGTAACATGGTGGTATGTGATTGAATGATTCCTTTTAAAACCTGCTTGGCCTTTAGCCCACTTACCTTCCATTTCTAGCCATTCATTAATCTTTTTTTCTAATATAATACCATATAACTTAGCTAAGATAGGGCTAATCATAATAGTCCAATAATTAGAGGGGTCATTTTAATCACCACTTTTGAAAATAGGAATAATGAGGATTTGAGTCCAAGGTGTAGGAAACCCTAGCTTGACCGCTAGATTAAAGAGTTTGTGGATGTGCGGGATGAAGACATGCCCTCCAATTTCTAAGATTTTCGTTTCGTAGCCTTCAATGTCTTTGATTTTTCCATTTGCTAAGCACTTAACCCCGAAATTTATGTCCTCTAACGAGAAAACGTCTTTCGTTGTAAGAAGGGTTTGAATGTTATCTCTCAAGGGATTCATAAAGTGTTTCAAGATAGGAATTCCAATGTTTTAAAGCAATTTTATTGTCTTCTTTTGTTTTTCCAGTTTGAATTTGCCTCCAAAATTTCTTAGTAGTCACCTTGGAGAGGTGTAAGATATTTTCTTGTCTTTTACTTAGATAATGCATTTTTTTTCTTTTAATTAAGGCTTTGTAGTGACTTATCTTGTCCATTTTTATCGAATATGTAGTAGCTTGTTTAGTTTCTTTTCTAGCATCTTTACACTCTTGATCATACTAAGGGTTGGTTCTACTATTGCTCGTTTTAGTGGAGACTTCAATAGAGAACTTGTTGATGGAAGAGGAGAGGGTTGTAGCAAAATTATGGTAGAGATTTTCTATATTCTCCATGCTAGATAAAGGAACCAGTTCATTTTCAGATTATGGAGAAAAATAAAATTAATATCAAATAGATAATCAGTAATAGATGAATAGATATAAATTTGTCAAGAAACTTAATCTATAAAAATCACATTAAAGTTTATGATCCAATCCGAATATCTTCCATTTACAACCAATTTCAACATTTCCATTTTACCACTTGTTGTGCTCCCACAAGCTTGTAAGAAAATTACTATTAATTAGATAATAAATTTATTATTATTTTATTGTTTATTATATAAAAAAAATTATACTTATTTATACAAAAGTTGGATAGGCAGTTCATTTTATAATATTAAATGATAAAATACATATAATAATGAATACAATTATTTTTTCTAGATTTAATAAAAAACAATTTTTATTATTTTAATTAAAATAATGAAAAAATTTACTATTTAATATTAAAAAAAATGTAAAAAATAGTAAAATCAACTTTTTAACAAGTTTCTAGTTTTAGTAGTGATTTTTTTTAAATCCAAATTTTATGCTATTTAAATAGTAATTGTAGCAATATCTATATTTCTAGCTTTTAACTTGTCAAAATTATAGTGAACTTGGACGCTTTTCTTCAAGCATAGAAATACAATTTTAAAACTAACTAAATAATTCTTTTCTTTAAGTTAGACAAACCAAAGTTTAATGTTAACCATCATCATCATCAATTCTGTTTTGTTTTTTCTTTAATATAATTTTATGTTGTTCAAGCCATCCATATATTGGATCAAGCTCATCCAAATAAAGTCAATAATACGCGATTGTCCTAATTTGTCTGGTAACCAGACCTAAACCCCAACATCGGGCATGCAACAAGTCCCTTGCCTAGCAATTGGACCCGGCTCCAGATAGCTTAATCATTGTCCATAGATTCCTCAAGTTGCCTCACTGTGTATATACCCAAACTCAACGCAGGTTGTCAGGTTTGATAGATACAAAATTTGCAAAAGATGTTAAAATCTGCCAAAACTTACCTATCATTTGTTACCGATAAATTAAGGCCACGGCGTAATGATAATGAGATTAACATCAAGAACAAGCTCAGGCAACTGGGCATCGATCCTGATAATCACAAACCCATCAACCAAACTCTCAAGCAACGGGGTATAATCCAGATATTCACAAACCTATTAAAGATATAAAACTTATTAAAGATATTGATAGAAAATTGACACTGATAGAAAGAGAAATGTCTGAAAATTCCAAAAATTTAGGTTGTCTTACTATATTTTTTTAAATTTGACTATGTTTTAATTACAATTTTGATGATACAAATAAATTCAACTTTCTTAAAAACCTATTGACCACCCAAAATTCCATAACTTAACAACTCTAACTTAAATTTTTAACTATTCCAAACATATTTTATTAAAATAATACCTAAAAAATATACCCTTCCCACCCTGATGATCAACAGGCTTCTGTTTAAATGAAAGTTGAGGAGTCATTTATTGGTCCAGCGGCTGTGGCAAACCTCTTTGAAAATATATGCCTAAAGCTGAGTGGAATCGTTGATTAAGTATTGCACTGAACCATCGAAATGCATGGTTGGGTTGTAATAAGAAAATTATTATTATTATTATTTTAGTTAAAATTTACTTGAAATTATTGGAATCGGAATTTTGGTTTTAAGTTGTTGGAATTGTAGTTTTTGGTTATTGGAATTATAAAAATAATGTTGAAATTGTAATTTTAGGTTATTGAAATTGTATAATTTGAATGTTAAAAATAATTGAGTCTCACTAAATCTATTTATGTAATAAAAAATACAATTTTAACAATAAAAATCTCAATCTAAGGGTTAGCTTACTCCTACATACAATACTATGTCATAGAGTGATTACAACCATTAATTAGTTGGTTAGTAGAGTAGTTGATTTGGTCACCTTGCCTAGTGACCCATGGTATTCTCTGACCCATGGTTTTGTCCTATGCATTTCTTAGGCAATCAATATGTCCACTTGTGTGTTCCGTCTATTATTGTTTCTTCATCATTTCTTTGTTTGTTAAACTTTAACATGGTATCAGAGCTTATGGTGTGATCCATTCATTTTTTTTTTGGGTAAGCCTTTTCAGGAATTGGAAAGCACACACATATTGGATTGGAAAAGATCTAATCTTAAAGGTGATGGAGCTACTAGAAGCACTACCAGAAGAACTTGAAGTGGTAAGAAATATATTAACACCATTAGGACTATGAGAGACATTTGATGGTGTTGGAAACGAGTGACAACCATTCTCTCGGTGGTTGCATAACGAACTTACCAAATTAATTTAGTTTGTTCAGTTAAGAGTAACTGTGAAAGAAATGTATATATTTCTTGTATTCTCGTAGAGAAGAGTTAGAGAGTTGTAAGCTATTGTAATCTTCATTCATTGCAAGTTTCCATTCGTCACTGTCAGACACTTTCAATGCTTCCTGATAACTATTAGGTTCTCCTTCATTAGAAATGAAAGCAAGAGATGTGACAGATGTGACAAAATCATCTTACCTCTTTGGAAAATCTCTGTCCCGTGTAGATCTCCGTAGAGATTCTGGTATCTCCTCTATTTCTTTCTGCTCATCCTCTTCCTGAGGAGTGTCCTCATGAATACCCTCTTCTTGGACATCCTCATGATTCCCCTTTGTAGATGACTGAATATCAAACTGAACTTGCTGAAACTGTGGTACATTAGCCTGTTTCAAATCATTACTTACATCTAAATTTGATAGAGAAAGTTCGTTAAATGTTACATCTTTGTTTCTGATGATTTTGTGGACAGTAGGATTCCACAATCTATATCCCTTAACACCATCACCATAGTTAACAAAGATCAATTTTCTTGATTTAGGATCTAGTTTGGACCGCTGATTTTTGGGAATAAGAGCATATGTTTCACAACCAAATAATCTAAGATTAAAGTAATCACATTGTTGACCTGTCCATACCTCTTCTAGAATTTTGCATTCAATGGATGTTGATGGTGATCGATTGACCAGGTAACAAGATGTAAGCAATGCCTCTACCCACAATTCCTGCTACAAGTTTTCATTACTGAGCATACTCCTTGCTCTTTCAAGAAGATCATGTTCATGCATTCAGCAACGCCATTCTTCTGCGGAGTGTAAACAATGATCTTATGCCTCTCGATCCCATCATTCTTGCAATAATTATCAAATTCCTTAGAAGTAAACTCAATTCCATTATCTGTTCTAAGACATTTAATGAACCTGCCAGTGCTCTTTTCAACCAAAGCTCTAAACTGCTTAAACATATCAAAAACATCAGCTTTTCTCTTTAAGAAATAGATCCAGACTTTCCTTGAGTAATCATCTATAAAACTGACGAAATATGATGATCCCCCATAAGAAATTTTAGGAGATGGTCCCCATAGATCAGAATGAATATAGTCTAGGATACCTTTATTGGTGTGTTTTCCATATTTAATTTTTTGTCTAGCTTGTTTACCATAAACACAATGCTCACAAAACTTCAAATCTATAGATTTTAAACTAGGAAGCAACTTTCGATCAGCAAGTACCTTCATTCCTCTTTAGCTGATATGACCTAACCATTGATGCCATAAACAATTGAAGTTTGCTACACCAACTTATGCTACTATTGCTTGATCGATTTCCGTTCTCCCTTCAAGTTTATACAGGTTCTCGACTATGTTTTCCTTCATAACAACCAAGATACCTTTTGATATCTTCATAACTCCACCTTGAACCACAAATTTGTAACCGACATCATCAAGAAATCCCATTGATATCAAGTTCTTCCTTAGTTCAAGTACATGTCTCACATCTGTTAGAGTCCTAACAATCCCATCATGCATTTTAATTATGATACTCCCAATCCCAATAGTTTTACATGTAAAATTATTTCCCATATAAACTATCATGTCATCTACAGATTGGTATGTGTGAAACTAAATTCTATGAAGACACATGTGATGAGATGCTCCAGAATCAACTAACCAACCATAATGATATTCTGAGACAGTAGAAGTAGTTAATACCTCATCAATCATACCTGAATCATTCTCTGCTATGTTTGCCTCATTTGTAGAGTTCTCCTCCCTAGAAGCTTGCTTGCATTTCCAACAATCTTTTTTAAGATGTCCTATTTTATTGCAAAACCAACACTTCAATTTACTCTTTTTTCCCTTCGAATTTGATCTTGATGTACCCCTTGAATGTTGTCCTCTTTCATTGGTTCTTCCCCTAGCTATCATTGCTTCTGATGTCGAGTTTTCAATACTATATTTCTTTTGAGTTCCCTCAGAAATTATGGCTCCCACAACATCATCAAAGGTAATAGACTCAACAGAACTAAAACTAATAGAGGTTATAAAATGTGCCCATGACTCAGGTAGAGAGAAGAACATTAAAATTGCCTTGTCTTCAGAACTAATAATATCTTCCATACTAGACAACTGACAAACAAGAGTATTGAATGCATTCAAGTGATCATAAATTTGTGTACCTTCTTTCATACGCAAGGTAAATAATTGCCTCTTCAGGAGGATTTTATTTGTCAAGGATTTAGTCATATACAAAATTTCTAGTTTTTTCTAGAGACATGCTACTGTAGTTTCAGACACAATGTTAAATAAGACATCATCGGCCAAGCATAATCGAATATCACTTAGAGATTTTTCATCTATCTCGTTCCAGTATTCATTGGACATATCATAGGGTTTATTGGTTTTCCCTACCAGTGCCTTCGCCACTCCTTGTTGTATCAGCATATCCCTCATCTTGACCTTCCACAACTTGAAATTGCTCTCTCCAAAAAACTGGAAAGTCATCAATCTCCACGATTGGCTCCTCCACGCCTATTTCTTCTGCTGGCTTCTTCCAAGACACGTGGTCTCTTCCTCACTCTCCACCAGCAGCAGCAAATACTTGCAACTCCACGTAGTTCTGGATGTCATGCTTTGCACAACACATCAGCAGCAAATGCTTGCAACTCCACGTAGTTCTAGCTGGAAACTCCACCCTCTCCAACGGCAATGCAACTTCACGATTTGCAACACCAAAAATTCCACATGCAGATCAGAAAATCAACTCCTTCACGATTCTACATCCTAGCAGCAGGTGGTCACCTCCACCCGCAACAACAACAAGTGACTTCCTCTAGCGTTCAACTCACAAAGAGTCTCTTTCTCCAGCAAGTGGTCTCCTTCAACATTCAACCTTATAGCAATGATTTTATCAAACCAGAAGGAAATATTCCTTGTCTCTTTTTCAGCACTTGGGATCTGATACCACTTATTGGATCTGAGATCCACAGAGAAAATAAAACACAGAATATATAAACAAACATTCATTAATGAACATAGAAATTTACTGTGGTAAAACCCCCGAGAGGGAAACATCCACAGAGCAACGGTATCGGTCTTCTTATTATTCAATGAGGGAAGATTATAACAGCTTACAACTCTCTAACTCTTCTCTACGAGAATACAAGAAATATTCAAAAAAATTGCCACAAGTTTTAGCAATGGAATATAATAAAAAGAAATAGTAGTGATATATAAGTGATATACAATATATATATTTTAAATATATATATCAGTCATTTTCAAATTTTACAAAGAATTACAGTCTGGAGGTTTATTTGGGCTGAGAGAAGGTGTTTGGGAATATTTTTTTTTAGCTGTGATATTTATAAATTTCTTGAGAAAATGGAAAAAACATAGAGTTTTAAATTTGAAATTGAAAAATTTAATGGGAGCAACAATTTCGAGATTTGGAAGTTCAATATGAGGGATATGTTGATACAGCAAGGAGTGGCGAAGGCATTGGTAGGGAAAACCAAGAAATCCTATGATATGTCCAATGAAGACTGGAACGAGATAGATGAAAAACCTCTGAGTGCTACTCGATTATGCTTGGTCGATGATGCTTTATTTAACATTGTGTTTGAAACTATAGTAGCAGGTCTATGGACAAAACTGGAAAGTTTGTATATGACTAAATCCTTGACAAATAAAATCCTCCTGAAGTGGCAATTATTTACCTTGCGTATGAAAGAAGAAATGGATTCTTTAGCAAAGAACAAGACATGGGATCTTGTGGAACTTCTGGAGAGTAGGAAAGTGGTTGGATGAAAATGGATGTACAAATTGAAGAAAGGAGCTGATGACACTTTACCGAAGTACAAAGCGAGACTGGTTGCAAAAGGGTTTTCTCAGAAAGCAGGTATTGACTTTAGTGATATTTTTTCACCAGTTGTAAATCTTGTTTCTATCATAATTTTGTTAGCACTAGTTTCCTCATATGATTTGGAGTTAGAGCAGCTACATGTCAAAAAAACTTTCTTACATGGGGATTTAGATGAGGAAATTTTCATGGAACAACCAGAAGGGTTTGTTCGGAATCGCAACAAGAGGTTTGTTTGCAAGCTCAGAAAATAATTGTATGGCCTAAGGCAGTCGCCTAGGAAATGGTACAAGAAATTTGATTCTTTCATGGCGAGTCAGAATTTTACCAGGAGTGAGTATGATCATTGTGTGTACTTTAAAAAGTTGGAAAATGACATGTTCATTGTTTTGGTGTTATATGTTGATGATATGCTTGTTGCAAGCAAGAGCATGTTTGAAATCAGCAAGTTAAAGGCTCAGTTTGCTAGGACATTTGATATGAAGGATCTAGGAGCAGAAAATCAGATCTTGGGCATGCAGATACATAGAGACAGGAAAAATGGCAAGGTCTGGTTATCACAAAAGAATTATGTGGAGAAAATACTTTAGAGATTTGGTATGAATAAGGTGAAACTTGTTAATATCCCTTTAGCTTTTCATTTCAATCTTTCTTCAGGTTTGAGTCCTAAAAATGATGAAGAAAAGCAGTATATGGCTCATATACCATATGCTAATGTAGTAGGAAGTCTAATGTATGCCATGATAAGTACAAGACCGGATATTTCACATGAAGTTGGTTTTGTCAGTAGATACATGGAAAATCTAGGAAAAGAGCATTGGGAAATAGTGAAATGGGTGCTTCAATATCTAAGAGGCACAAGCAACTATTGTATCACTTTTGATGGTTGTAGTGATGAAGTTTGTGGTTATGTTGATTCTGATTTTGCAGGTGATTTGAACAAGAGGAGGTTCACTTCAGGTTATGTCTTTACTCTTGCAGTGGAGCTATTAGTTGGATGTCAAATCTTCAGAATATTGTTTCTTTATCCACTACATAAGAAGAATATATAGCTACTTCACATGCTTGCAAAGAGGCAGTCTGGTTAAAAGGTTTGCTGGGTGAGTTAGGAAAAGTTCAGAACACTATAAAAGTTTTTTGTGATAGTCAAAGTGATATTCATTTGTTTAAAAATCCAGCTTATCACAGTAATACAAAGCATATTCCTGTAAAATACCATTTTTTTAGACATGTTGTTGATGAAGGTGGAGTGGTTCTTGAAAAGGTTCACACTAAAGAGAATAGTGCAGAAATGTTCACAAAGCCGGTTACTTTAGAGAAGCTACATTGGTGCCTAGCTTCTCTAGGCTTGCAAGAAAGGTGATGAATAGAGAAATGAGCAAGGTATTAGGTAAATGGTTTTCAAGGTGGAGATTGTTGGAAATGGGTGACAACCTTTCTCTCAGGGGCTGCATAACCAACTTACCAAATTAATTTAGTTTGTTCAGTTAAGAGTAACCGTGAAAGAAATGTATATATTTCTTGTATTATCATAGAGAAGAGTCAGAGAGCTGTAAGTTGTTGTAATCTTCATTCATTGAATAATAAGAATACCGATACCATTGCTCCATGGATGTTTCCCTCTCGGGGATTTTACCATGGTAAATTTATGTGTTCATTAATGAATGTCTATTTATATATTCTGTGTTTTATTTTCTCTTTGGATCTCATATCCAACAGATGGAGATAATTATGATCTATGGGCCATGTAAGTAATAATTTTGTTAAGGTCACAAGAATTGTGGAATTTCATAGATGAAGAGGATCCCATTGATCGAAATTATCTCCAATATCAAATGTCTTCCATATTCCTATTCATGTTAATAGATTTCTTACCTCTTCATGTTCTTCTGATAGTGCTTCTCGTAGATCCATCATACTCCAAAAAGAGCATGGGATACATTGAAAGAAGTGTTTATTGATGAATCAACTATAGAAGAAAATGACTTTGAAAGTCACACAAAGCAACAAGAAGACAATCAAGAATACAATGTTTATGAGGAATTCAATGATCATGTAAGCCCAACAAATATTGTTGGGCTTGTTGTGTTTGCTGATGATAGTAAACATGTCAATGTAGTTGTACCGAGTGATGTGAGTGATAGTCTATCTAAGCAAGAGATAGTTGATAGCAGTATAGAAACTGCAATAGTTATTGAGAATGAGAAACAGACAGTTGATAGCAGCAAAAAATAAACAACAACAAACAATCCACCCTAGAACCAAAAAACCAGAAGCTTGAGGGAGATCTATGAGCATACTCTTGTTATAGATGAGCAACTTCATTATGCTCTATTTTCTTCTCAACCCACTTTTTTTAAAGAAGCACTAAAGGATGCACAATGGGTACAAGAAAATGAAGAAGTCAATGAGAATGATGAAGTAACTGTCGTTGATCAGGAACACGAAGATGTGAATGCTCTCCAAGAAGAGCTTAAATATGTTCATATTTTTTCTGACAAATTTTGAGTGTGCAGGTAAAATGGACAGTGAGAAAAACCATGTTGAAACAGAAGAAGAAGACTTGCTCTATGTTTCATAAGCTAAAGAAGAAGTTGAAGAACATCTACTTAGCATTAAGATTGAGAAGACAAAGAAGAAGAAGCCCAAGTACACATCAAAGAAGAAAGTAAAGGTGAATATTTTGAGTGAAATGTAAGCCTAGCTAAGACATAAACCAACATGTATCTTTTTGCATTGATAGTGCTGAAAGTATTGTACTAGTTGAGATTAAGGGGGTGTGTTAAGAATTGTAATCTCAATCATGCATTAATTAGTTGGTTAGTAGAGTAGTTTGTTTGGCGACCTTACCTAGAATTGGTGGCCCATGGTATTGACCCATGGTTTTGCTATTATGTAGTCATATAAATACGTGTTAATATTGAGAAGGAATTCCATTTTCGAGACAATCAATATGCCCCCTTGTATGTTCCCTCTGTTATTATTTTTCTTCCATCATCATTATTTTCTAGTTCATTTCTTTGTTTGTTAAACTTTAAGGTTGATTCCATGAAGGTGGGTTAACACTTTTTGGCCAAATTTGGCGATGAAAACCTGATTTTTTACTCATGTGCTAGATAGAACCCTTCTAAACACATATAAGCCATGTGAATTTCGACTTACAGTAAAAAAACAAATTGTAGAATATTATGTTTCCTTCCCAACGATATTTTTTTAAAAATATTCTGATGTTATTTAATGTGTGAAATTTTGCATTTAATGAACTGTGTGACCTTTAAAATTTGAACAAGTTAATAAGTGGCTCGTGTCCATCCCCAATAATTAAATCTTACATTCATAATTTAAAAAAATATATATATATATATATATACAAGCATGATTTACACAAAAATTATTGTGGTCTACATATTTTTTTGTTAATTTATTTCGCAATATACAATTATTTATTATTTTTCGAAAGTGACCACATCTGATTTCAACATCATTTTATACACATGTGTGTCCATCCCAGCTTTGTTTTCACTGTTTTAAACAATTGAAAAACCAAAAGTACCCTTTTGAAGACGACGCGTTAGTGTGTGGGTTGTGTATTTTTCCGAAATTTTTGGATGTGTATTTTTTACCCTGCATATTTTTCTTTGAGCTGCTTCGAAGTTGTTGTCAGGTTTTCTAAGTGTAAGTTTTAGAACTAATTTAAAAAAAAAGATCATATGAATGTCAAAACGCATGCATGATACCTTAATGGATAGAGGATTCGGTGATGAATCTATCGGTATGAACTTTGCTCAATTGTGTGCCATGAATGGCAGCATTTACACCCCTAGAAGACACAGAGAAACATTGATTTTCCTGTAAGAGGGCTGGATTTCTATTTTTCAGGCCCTCGATTGATCAAGCTCTAGAGCTCGATCGAGGTTTTAACCAAAGCTCGATCGAGTAACAAACCCTCGATCAAGAAAATTATAAATAGCTCGATCAAGCTAATACCTCGATCGAGGTCTAGTTTTTGTTAAAAAATCTTACAAAAGTGGTTAGGAATGAAGTTAAGCATTGATGGCATTAATTTCATTTCAACTACCTTCGTAACACCATTTCCCACCCGAATTCCTAAATAAATTCTATATAAACATAACACATAAACATCTTACTAATTTTATCATTCACAATTGGCTAACCAATTTGAAACAATGCTTGTGTTCTAATGCAAATTTAGCATTGTGTATTGTGTATTGTGTTTACATATTGTTGTAGGTGTGAATTTGGATTGTTGATCTTGTTCACAATGGGAAGCAAAAAGCGTCGAAGTAAAATATCTAGTAGGAATCAAATCAGCACCGAAGAAATAAGAGAGAAAGATAGAGAAAGAAAGAGGAAAAAAAGAGCAATCTTGAGAGGAGAAGAAGTTGCAAATCAAGCTACGATGGGAGAATCAAATGCCATTGCTAACAATATTGGTATTTAATTTAAAAGTTATGCAATTTCATATTCATAACTATAATTTTTTTTCCTGGTGATATAGTTCATATAATTTCATTCATATTTTCATATAATTTCATATTGCATAATATATTTAATTTCATAGTGTTCTAGTTCATAATTTTTATATATATGTGTGTTCAATTGTTTAGAATGTAAATATAATTTTGTAATTGTAATTTTGTAAATAATTCATAAACTTATATAAATTGTATGTGCATGTTTGAATTCATATATATGTATTCATAATTGTATGTAAATTGTATAATTTCATATTCATATAATTTTATAAATTGCATATTCATATATTTAATTTCATAGTGAACTCTAGTTCTAGTTCATAATTTTTATATATACATGTACATGTGTTAATCAAGTTTAGAATTTATTATAATTTTGTAATTGTAATTTTGCAATTAATTCATAAAGTTATATGTACATTGTATGTGCATGTATGAATATATATGTATTTATAATTGTAATTAAATTGTATAATTTAGTATTTACATATTCATATAATTTCTTATAATTTTATAATTTCATATTGCATAATATAGACTCACATATATATAATTTTTATGTAAAAAATTACAAAGATTGTTCTCAATGGGAGTTGATTGCACTGGTCATCATCGATTTTAATATTCAATTTTAATTTCATATTCATGTATATGAACATTTTCATAGTGTTCAAATTACAATTTTAAATTACACTATGATAATGATGATAATTACATTACAATTACAATTACAAGATCACATTACAATTACAATTACAATTTTGCAATTACATTAAATTACAATCATTACATTATTGCATATTACATTTACAATTACATTACATTTCAATAATTACATCATTACATTACATTACAATTTTACAATTACATTACAATTTTAATATTGATTTACTTTCATATTCATGTATATGAACATTTTCATAGTGTTCTAATTACAATTTTGCATGTTACATTAAATAATAATGATGATATCAAATTACATTAAACAATTACAATTTTAATTTTAAACATGTACAATTTTAATTTCATATTCACATGTATATGAACATTTTCATAGTGTTCAAATTACAATTTTATAAATTACATTACATAACATATTCAAGCAAAGAGGTAGATATAATATTAGATATGTATATAAGATTATTTTTTGTACTCCAGTGCAGAAGGAGGTGAATCTAAGTAGCCTTCATCATAAGGAACAGAAGCAGATGACACAACTCTTCCATATCAACATCTATATCATGAAGACCAAGGTTGACGCTCTATTGGATTCTACTTCACAATACAATCTCATAGAAGCACATTAATATGCATGGATGATTTAACAATGTTCTCAAAGAAATGCATAGACCATGTCAATAAGATATTGTGTAGTTAATCTAACCAAAAATCAATTTCCTTATGTAACATATTAACTATAGTAGAAGAATATTGAAACACTTGTCAATATGTTGATGATTAGTCCGAAAATGTAATTTTCGTCCATATTGAGTCTAATAACAATCAATTTATCCTTCCATGTCTTGAATGTGCATCATAAATTTAGTAACATATTCTCCTTCCTTCATGTTCAATGTGTAGGACTAATTCCTAAGGTCATTCTTTTCAAAACTACATGCTTTATATCAAGGAGACAATAAGAAGAGGAAGGAAATATAACAAAGGAGAATTAAATATGGACACCTTATTAATTATGAAATTCTGTATCTATGGTAAGCATTTAAAAATAGGGCAGATTAAGATATAAGAGGTCACCATTGATTAATACCTACAAGGTCAAGCAATGAAAAACTTAGAACACTATTTTGAGTTGGTGTGGGTTTGATTGGGGCATATTTGACCTAATTTATACAAGTAGATGGTTTATGTATGGAAGAAAAGTTGGATGGCACTAGGAATCCCTTCTATGAAGTCTTCAACAACAATATATGTCCTCATTCTGCCACATACAATGTGTTCATTGTTTGTTTTGGTAAGGAAGGCATGCTTGAAGACTTTAACTCTCAAAGTAGATCTTGGGTGCATTCTAAAAAATATATAAGAAAAAATGATTCTAATTGTATAAACTGATAAGATTTCAACATCCTAAATGAAACCAAATAGACCTATGAAACTATAACATCAACCAAGTGAATCAAGTGTATTAATATAAACTTGAACATAATTGTATTCTAGTATATGATAATGATGATAATTACATTACAATTACAATTACAATCACATTACAATTACAATTACATTACAATTTTACAATTACAATTACATTACATTGCAATCTTGTACAAATGACTAGGAATCATACTTAATAACCTAATTTACGTAATAACATCCAGATTGGGATATAAGTCTCATCCGCAACAACTGTGGGAAGTACTTGGGATTTTCCCTAAAACTCATTATGAGGAGTACCACAAGAACCCCGAAGTAGCTGGCCAATGAGAGGACCTGCCAAGCGAAAAGGGAAATGACCCCTACCAGATTGACTAGATTCCCACCTGTGAGGAAACCAAAGAGATGTCATTTTTGGCCAAGCGATTAGCAGTTTTACCTTCGCCGTGAAGTGAGGGGTACTGCCCCAATACTCAATACTGAGATATCCTTGGTGGCCAAGTGACTACCTTTTAACCATTAGGAATTTGATTTAAACCGGGGTCCATATTCATCTCTAGTTACTACTACAACCACCATTGTTTGCATTTATTTGTTAATTTGTTAACAAACAATGGCAATATGATAAACTTAAAATAAAATGTTATTCAAGATTGTATAATATTTTATTTGCTAATTTTTTAACTAATAATGGCAATATGATAAGTAAAATAAAATGTTATTCTTGAGCTTGCATTTATTTGTAATTATTCTTGAGCTTGTAAATTTATTTTTGAGTTTGTATTTGTTTATTGTTAGATCCTGGCTAGCCATCACAAGATCGTGCACCCTCTGATTTCTCAAGAGTATTTGGGAGTTTCAATGACGTTGGAATGGCTGCTAATTGTTTAAGAGGGTTGGATGATGCCACTCAAGAAGAGTTCAGGAACCTGCCCCCTAATCGGACAATCAGAGAGCATGTTAGTAACATAATCAAGTTGTACTTTGAACAAAAAGTAGCGATTACACAAGCTCAAATCCTACATGGATTGATAAAACACAAAAAATTGAAACATGCAAAAAAGTTGTTGGATTTTAAGGATGTTAAAAATAAAAATGCATGTGAGAATGTAACAAAAAATGTAACAATTGCACTATCTGCATTTGTAAAGTCAAGAAAAACCGATATCAACGCTGCTCATAGGGAAATTACAATTGTTATTGTGGCACAAAGCACCTCAAGAAATCAAATGGTCTCAACAATGTCAAAGATGCTTTACATTTCAAGAAAAACACTGCAGAAATACACTGAATTCAGGGTAAAGATAGATGAAAATGATGAAGTTTCTTGTTGGGCTCTTATATGCAGAGAAGCATATAAAGATAGGATGGAAGAGGGCATCAGAGAGAAGGTGATAGAGTATTGGGACAACCATTCTCGTGCTATACCAAATCGAAAACATGTCCTGCGAAAACGTTCTAGAAAATACATTTATAAGGAGCATTGCAAGCATGTTATGGAGATGACAAGAGTTTCTTTGTTCAAGGAATTCAAAGAATCAAATCACAGTGTTCAAATCTCATTTACCATGTTCAGTAACTTGAAATCGTGGTATATTAGGCCGAATACGATTTGGGACACTTGTTGTTGTCGATACCACATTGAATTCCAGTTATACTACGACACATTTGTGGATTTTTGCAAAAAACATTGGGATGGTTAACTAGCTCCTCACACACTGTGGGATTTTATTTCTATGATACTATGCAATAGGAATCGTGAAAATGTGTTTTTCAATAAAAGGTGTGTAGGTGGGAGAAAATGCCATGAATGTGGTGATTTGGCATTGTTCCATAGGAAGTTTCCTATCGATCCAACACACCCTGGATTGTTAGGTATCACAGTTAAGTGGAAGAGATATGAGTCTGTCTCCATGAATCCATCATCCTCTTCACATGTTCCATCTAAGAGGATCGACTTTCTTGAGGATGATATTCCTATTTCAGACTTCATGGACAAGTTTCAAAGTCATATTTACAAATACATTAAACAATCCCACGGGTCTAGGTGGAAAGCTTTAGAATTTAAGCATTATCGTGAGGTTTTTGAGCCAGACACAATCCTATCAGTGGTATACTTTGCCGAGAATTATACATTTGCTCCTCAGAGAGAGATACAAAGTGAGTATTATCACTATGACCAAGTGTTCATATTTGTACATGTATTGTATATACATGCTCAGGCGAGCATTGATGGTAGGGACAGCACTCCTCAGTCATGTGATGTGATCAAGGAATATCATTTTTATGTCAGTGATGATCGTGAGCATGACACGTTGTTTTTTCAACACTGCTTTGGGTTGATTTATGATTCATTCAAAAAGAATGGGGTGTCATTTACAAAACACTGGATTTGGTCACATGGGTGTGCGGGGCAATTCAAATCAAAACGCTCATTTTATTGGTTGAGTCGCCTTCACAAAGATATGAGAATTCGACACACCTGGAGCTTTTTTGAAACAAGGCATGGAAAGGGTGAACATGATGGTGCAGGTGCATGCGTGAAATGAGCACTTTGGAGGTACCAAATGTGTCATAGTGCATCTCGACTCAAGTGCTCAGCAGAAGTAGTTGATTGGTGCACACAAAATTTGGGTCACCAAGGTCATGAACAAGCAAGGTCAGTGCACAGGTAGGAAAAACCAACAACTTAATTGGAATTTAAGAAATGTGTTTGTATTATATATGTGTGTTTTTGTGTGTGTGTGTGATGTTTGTTATTTGATGCAGGTTTTTTTGGGATGTTTCCCTTGGCGATGTGAATAGATCCATGCCATGGTATTGTGAGACCATACCTAGTACGAGAGAACTACATTCAGTTCGTAGTAAAGACATGGGTGACATATTTTCCATTGAAACGAGGAAGTATGCATGCTTCTGTGAGTTTTGCATTGATGCCAATGCACTGGGGGTTGATCATTGCGTGAACGATGCATATGTCAAACAATGGAAATATGTCCCTCTTAATCCAAAGGGGCCACATCCGATTCCGACGTGGCAAGACATGCACACTGACGAGGCAGTGGTTTCACTAGATCATGATCGGGTTTCTGATTTGGTTAAGCAAGGTACATGATACTTGATTGAATGTTTAAGTCTCTAGTCCTACACACACACACACACACACACACATATATTATTTTTTAATATTTGGAAATCTTGATGCAGGTGATGTATTTGTTGTAATTGCACCATCGGGAAATGTTGAGCATGTGGCATACTTATTTATGCAGTGTACACAAATCAAAAGCAGGTTGGTGTGGCCCTATGTAGATGGACAGTTCACATACCAAGGTTGTGACCTAGTTGTGATGGGCCACTTTTTTGAAAAAGTGAGAAGACAAGATGGCTATATTATTTACAGATATTTCATGCCTGAATATATATCTTGTCAGTACAGTCATCTGGTGGTGGCAGCTCAGATACATCTCATTGAAATGAAGGTGAAGAGGGGTGAACCAAAGAGACGAAATATTTCAGTAGTTGACCATGATCGTATTATGGAGACATGCATTCCTATAACCCATTGGCCGGATGAATGAAGGTTATATGTCACTTTTAATGTTGACATAGTTGACATGCTTTTGAAATGTAGGAAATCAAAATTTATTTTGAAATATATCATTTGTATTTAAATGTAATTTTTGTAAACATATATTTGAGAGTACATGTGTATTCACATATGTACTCTATGTGCATGAAAACCTATACCTAGGAATAGACAAGTTGTAAATTGTAGACAAGTTACATTGTAGACAAGTTGTAAATTGTAAACTTGTAAATTGTTAGTGACATGCAATCCAAAGAACAACACATACATTTATTGCGTCCTCATTAAATCTACCGATTGCAATCGATATTAATTGTAAGTTATGTTAAATTGTAAGTTTCGTTTGATTGACAATTTTGCAAACTTGTAATTTTTTTTACAAATGAAACCAATTTTAAAATTGTAGTTGTAATTTTTTTTTGTATATGAAATCAAATTTTATATTGTAGTTGTAATTTGCACCTAGTAGATCTTACATTGTAAAGTTGTAAATTTTGTAACATTTTAATTGTAAGTTGTGTTCAATTGACAATTTTGCAAACATGTAAACTTGTAAACTTTGTAAACATTGTAAATTTTGTAAAATTGTAATTTATTAAATTGAAAAATTGTACAATTTCGTAAGATTGTTCCACATTAATGATCTTGTTAAATAACATTAAGATTACATAAAACTTAAAAAACTTTTAACTATAACTGCAAATAATTAAAACATTTAATAGACCATCATGTTCAAAAAAATTTCATATATATATCGATAATCATCAAGTACAAAATAATAAAGTCAAAAATAATAACGTCCACAAATAATAGTCTACAAATCACTCCTACGCCATTGATAGAGAGATCGACCATCATGGCCACTACCTCCAGCTACACTACCGCAGGTTACACCATCGCCAACTAGACTATGCACATCACGAAGAAAATTGTCCAGGTCTGAGAACTGCAGAAGTTAAAACCGTGAACTCTGCAAGTCAGTTACATAACACATATTTAAATTATATGTAGAATGTGACAAAAAATTAAATATAAATATATATAGATGAAACATATCTATCTATGAACTCACCTCACTCGAGTTGAGTGTCAGGTTTGGGAGGATGGGCTGCTAAGAGGAGCCTTCATCAGGACTCGGCAGATGAGCAGCTATCTTCTCATCCGTAAACATCATGACAACTTCAAAGCCCTCATATATAGCTACCTATGTCTGCGTCTGTTTCCACATGACATGAAAATAGTTACATTAATTAATTACAATTTGAACTTTAGAATTACAATTTCAACATGTAAATTATAATATGAACAAAAAAATGCAAACAATTTGAACATAAATAACTAGTACCTCGTCAATTGGTGTGCCATAAGTAGGACTCGAGCGAGGCTGTGTAGAATCCCATGCAACACCCTTGCCTCTATCCTGTACAATATTATGTGTTCAACAATTGACTCATTTATAAATTCCAATCGAGGATGACAGTTAACACATACGTCATAGACATGGGTAGGCAGAACAGCAGGACCTTGAACAAATGCATCACTGCCAAAAAGGACCTCCATGAAACTAGGATCCTGCATGGAGGTCTAACACAAAGCAAAGTATTAGCTAAAAAAAATGATTCATTTGAGAATACATTGCAATCATGATAGTCAAATGACAACTTGATCAAATGATGACAATAAAGATATACCTATCCCATCAGTCGTCCAAAATATGCATCACGGGCCATGATAGCATAATGCAACAATGTGTCATGATTAATAACATTGAGAACATCATCGGTCACCCATTATATCTCAGGCTCTGCAGGTGCAGTGGGTGCTTCGTGTCTCTCTGCCTACACAGCCATCATGGTACCATGCATCGTCATGCGTGTTGCCTCTGCCAATGCACTCTGCTCCTCATAAGCTAGCTGAGATGACCCAGCTACATCATCTATCCTAAACATGGTCCTGGTAGGGCGACCTACCAAAGGCTGTGGCTCTGTTTGAGCTCCAGGGTCTCTCCTAGCCCCAGGATGCGCATGACTGCATCCCCCACCAGCACCATAGAAGCTCGATGGTGTGATGGTGTAATCTGGGTGCATGTCTAGGACAAACTCTGCATATATATGTTTTGCAAAGTATAATGGGACCTGGTCATGGTGGGGAAACATGCCCCACACTCCAATAAACCTGTCGTATATATAAGGCGCTGCAACCTCTAGCTTAAACTCCTTGAGTCTAAGTGGTTAACTAACAGCGCGATTAGGAGGGATATCAAATAATGTTCCCTTCACATCATGGCCAACTGTTGCATGTTTCACTGCAACCTAGTTATCAGGACCCCTCACCGCAGCCCTTCTTCTCTAAGATGCACTAACCCAAAGAGAACTCAATGGTCCGATGGACCTGTAGACCTTCAGTAGATTGTCTACTGCCTCTAACATCATCCACATCGAATGTGATGCAGGAGAGTCCTCTAAAATATCTTGGACTTTAACCCACAAATTGTCATGCTGATTAGTAATGTCTTGTAGTGTGATACATGTGATTTCATCCTCCCATGGTGCTTCCTCGGAAGGGTTGGGGCCCTCTTGTGCAGCACCTGAAAATTAGATGAAAACATAAGTTCGTCAGTCAAAATTTACATACATCAATTGTAGGTGAAATTGAAATCAGTATAGATTAAAGGTACTGATAACTGAAAGAAAAATATACATGCATTTAATGTACCTGTCTCATGGGGAACCTCCCCACTGACACCAGCAGTTTCATCCTCGCTGTTCGCATGCACAGAGCGACTACCAGTGTGGTTGCCGCTCATCTCCCTGGCAGGAGTGTGTGTTAGCACATAATGCCTAGGAGAACCTGTGAAAATAGAGACACAAGTTGATTAAATATACACATGTGAAACAATTTAAGTTTTTGTTTAACTAACAAAAAAGAGTACATCATGTGTAATTGTATACTTATGAGTCCTCTGTCGACCTCTGGGGTGAGGAATGGCTGCAGATCCGCCAGTGTTGTGCCTTCGGTGAATCGAAGAACCCCGTTGTAGAGATGCATCTGCATGAAATAAGGCATAATAAATGCAGTCAACATACAATATAAGATAAATGATAAATATGTCAATATAGTAAAGACGTAGATTTGAGATGAAATTAATATATCATCACATGGTGCACATTAATAATGGGAGAAGGATCATGAGTGTGAGCACAATCAATAAGGAAATGACACATGCAAATGTCTTTTTCACAAATAGTTGAGCTTGATCATTCATGTCATGTGTGTGAATGCAAAAGTGTTCTTGGGACTCATGTTTTTCGCTTAAAGTTCAAAGCTCTAACTTTTCAGATCTCAATCCAGTAGTTTAGTCTCTAACTTTCCATTTCAATTTATTTTAAACTTTACTTATACACATAATTTATGTCAATATCATTTTTTCCACTAGGTACAAGTCAACCATTTCATCAAGGATATTAAAAAAAGATGCAATAATATGAACTCAACATGTCTACCTATCTCGATAATATATCATAGCAGCCCTGTCCCTGCCCTATGGTTTTATGCTAACTTTAGCAAAAACTGAAACAAACGTAGATATGCGTTATTTCTTAATATAATATATTATTGATAGTATACTATTGCAGTATTATGTAGAATAATAGATGTTCCCACACTCAGATCTATTAGCTAATGAATGCATGGAACTTGGCTACCCTATTGCTATTATTGCCATCAATATTTCTCCTTTGCAAATTGAACCTCCCATATGGGGATTACCGGGATAAAGAGAGACTTAGTATTTTAGTATATTCCCTATGCTTTTTTTATTGTGCTTACTTATTTATTTAATAGAATGAATGAAATACATAGATTTCACATAAAATCGTAATGGCAAGGAGGACATCTAGATGCAAGTCTCCATGGATTGATGAATGGGCATGACTATTCTCATAAGCTAAGGCAATAAGGAGGGCAATACTAACTTATCTTGACTAACCCATCCTGGATGGAAAATCTCAACATCTTAATGTATAAATTTATTTATTTTATTAGTAATATGTTTTACTATTATTTTAAAATATTCTAAATTTAAAATTTCTAATTTTCAAAATGTTGAAGATAAATCTAAATTTTTTTTCTAAAAAATATATCAAAAATATAATTTTATCTTAAATTATGGATTTCTATTAATTTTTTAATTTGACATTTAAAAAAAAAATTAAATCATGAATTTCTATTAATTTTTTAATTTGATTTTTTTTTCAACTTTATAAACTTAAATTTATTAATATTTTTTCTTTAAAAAAATAAAATATCAACATTTTCATAATAGTTTGAGCTTAAAAAAAATAGTTTTTTACATACTTGTACCCTTTTCAATAAACTAAAATAAAAAAATGTCTACTAAATCAAAACATACATATCTTATTTTATTATGAAAAATTATTTATAAAAAATATAAACATGAAGTAATACAATAATTTAATTTTAATTTTAATTATTTGTTTTATTTAAATAGTTAATAGTTAACATATATATATATATATATAATTTTTAGATATTTAAATTTGAATATATATATTAAAATATTTAAATTAAATATATGGGTTTAGATAAATGTCTCCACAGGTTTAAAGTTCATGATTGTTTCGCGTCTAGGGTTTGTAGTTTTTTTCAATCTTCCCTCTATTCTCAGAGGATTGAAAAAAATTGGGCAGCATTTCTGCTTGCCCGACACACATTTCAAAATTAAACCGACAGCATTAACGTTGCCGGATAGAAATATTTATATAAACTATAAATTTAAATTTTAAACTTAACAAATTTGAATTTTTTCAATCCTCCATGTAATCTCGGAGGATTGAAAAAATTTGGGCAGCATTGCAGCTTGTCGGGCACACATTTAAAAATTAAACCGATAGCATAAATGCTATCAGTTGACAAAATATGCATAAAACAAAAATATTAAATTTAAAATAAATAACAAATTTCAATTATGATTTTATAAAAATCCGGCAGCATTTCTGCTTGCCGACACACATTTCAACATATTAGACAAAAAAAAACCTACAATCATCCATAAAAAAAAATTTCAATTTCAAACTAACATTAAAAAAAAAACCAGATAATGTTTCATTTAAATTTCAAATTAGAAGTTTTGGGTGTTACCTCTTGGATCCGACATCATGGTGGAAGGAGAAGTTGGATGTCCCTTGCGCAAAAGCTCGCTCGAGGTTACATCATCTCGGTCGAGGTCACAGCCCCTCAACCAAGGTTGTGCAATCCGGAAATAGTGTGAATTTGGAAGAGAGGGAGTTGTTTCTACATTTTACATTTACAATGTAATTTGTTTATGTTTATACATCAAAATCAATCTTTTTAAATTGATTAGAACCCTATCACATAATCATCTCATTTCCTATTTTTTCATAATTTTATGTTTATTAAAATAATACTCTACGTGTTTCTTAAATTAAACATTATATTCCATTTTTTTTAATTAATTAAATATTTTATCTCTATTTTATTATTTGAATTTCATGAAATACATATATTCATACAATATTAACTAGCAACAACCACATTAATACTATTAATGTGTGTATATTTAAAATACACAATAGGAAAAACATTATTAATGTGCTAAATATATGCCTATGGAGATATTCAAATACATTAACATTATTAATGTGGTTGTTGCTAGTAATTGATGGGCACCTAGAGATATCTCAATAATAATAATAAACACTATTATTTAATTATAAATAATATAATTTAGTTATAATATTATATTATATTATAGTAGGGTGGGCAGAGGAAGTTGGGTCCATTTTTTTGTGCCACCATGGATTTTGTAAACATAAATTCTTTATATAATTCCATGACCTTGGTGTGTAATTAAGTTCAAGCTCTGTAAAAACCCAAGCTTGTAACCAATGTTAAGGCTAGGAAAGAAGAAACACACATAAATATGAAAAAGTTATAATATAACGCAAGTGCGATATAATGCACATGCATTATATTTGAATATTTTCATAACACAAGTGCATTATATTGCGATTGCATTATCCTAATATTAAAAAAAGCACAGTGGACTAGCTGACCCATTCCATTTTCTCATTTGCAAAACCCATGAGAGATTAAATACTAGGGAGAATTAACGCATCTATGATTTGGGTGTCTTCACATTGGCATTTGGATGATTGGCGTCATTTACAAGGCTTGGTGGCTTAATTATCTCTATTGGGAAGCATCCAAGGTATGTTATTTGCCTTTTTTTATTTTCTAAATACCATATAAACAAATTAATATTTGTGGATGTTTATAAATATTTAATCTAATTTTAAAAACTTATTGTATAAAAACAAAGTATTCTCCATGGAACCACATAATCAGGAAGAAACCATTCCTTCACAAAACCTTAACCTTCAAAATATTGATCTTGAAAACCTAATAGATGTTGAAGAAGAACAGGAAATCCCTCCAAGAGGAAACCCTACAATTATTGAAGAAGCACATCAAATCCCTCCATTGCAATAAGAACATCAAAACCCTCCATTGCAACAAGAACAATAAAGCCCTCCATCACAAGAAGAACATAAAGTCCCACCGGGACAACATATGCCAAATAGAAATGTTGAAATACCATCACAATTTGGATTTTTGAGAATCCTAAGTGCTATGTTTAAGGTGGGATACCAACTACGTTTCTCTCCTGGGAAAGAAATTGATATTATCGTTGATGCAATCACCAATGCCCAAGGAGCATTATATAACATTACTTTTTTTAGAGGGTCCAGGAGGAAGCTTTATACAAATGGACTTAGTTACCATGATGTAAAAAAATTGAAAATAGGAAAAGACCAGTTGTATTCAGTTTTTTGAGACCCTCACATCATCCTTTCTCCTCTGAATATAAGATCACATATATCCATTGACTAGTGTGCATAAAAAAGTATAAAATAAAACTAGATAGATAGGTGGTATATGGTATTTGATGAATACCCCCATGGAAATAGAGGCATGCCATTGTATTTACTACAGCAGTTGTATGCTGAATTTATCCTTCATAAGCATGTCAATTACTTTGACATTTTAGAGTTCCAGGGGGTGGGATGAGGAATTCCCTAGGATAGAGAGAATTCTAAGTATAATCCAAACCATGTACATCACCCTCCTCTCCCTCAAACCCCCACCCGCTGCCCCTGTTTATGTCACATTGTGACCCATTTCGTTCTTTTAGTAAATATTTGTTTTCACATAACTTGGCATCACCTTTATATTGATATTCCCACTCCCTCTATCCAACTTTTCATAATAACTATAAATTTATAGTTAGGTTTATCTCTAATAAAAGAATCTTAAAGAAGAGGAAATAACCTTGATACATGTTACCACATGAACATTGATTTCAAACTTTGAGCAAGAGTTGAGAAATTCATTGAAATGAGATCAATCCGTATGTCCCTCCCACCCCATTTTCTTAAGAGACGTGACACAATAAGCTCAAGAATAACATAATACCTTATAAACTAGGGAAAATCCCCAAATGAACACCTATGTTTTTCCTTGATACATACTATCAAATCATCACCTTCCTTTACTACATTAGTCTCCTCACATGTTCATCTACAAAGTTTTTTACAAATTCATATATGTTCAAACATTACTCATAATATGCAAATTCTTAGCATCCTAATTTTTGTATCAGTACAATATCTAATGCAAAAACATTCTTTATATGGTTAATTCAGTCACTCCATAATACATTGAAATAATATATGCCATATCTTATGATATACATCTCATTGTGTCTAGTTTTTGCATACATTTAATCACTACATCCCATCCATGTTTCCCATGATGATGACGATGCCAATATTGTGGTTATTTGAAGATGATGAATGCAATGGCTATTCCAATTATGATGATGATGATACTGATAAAAATTATGATGATAATGATCACTATGTTGATCATGATAACGATGATGACGAAACATCATCATGATCTTGATGATGTTGATCATCATCGTCATCGTCAATATTGATCATTAATATTGGTCACGAAGATGGAGAGAATGACGATGATGGGATTATATGACGATGGCGACGAGGATGCCGACGTTGATGATTCTAATGATGATGATAGTGATGATGTCAATGAGAATGACATCAAGGAATGGTGTTGTTCTTATTATTGTTGTTGATGATGACAATGATGATGACAATGATGATGATGATGATGATGATTATGATGATGATTATGATGACATTGATGATGATGCAATTATATGATAATGATGATGATGAAAATGAAAATGATGATGATTATTATTATGATGATGATGACAATGACGATGATCATGGCGATGATGATGATGATGATGATGATAATGACAATGAAAATGGTGGCGATGATGACGACGACGATGATGATACATTGACATCATCATCATTGTTAAGGTCACCTATTTCATAATCATCGTCATAGATATATTTGTGTATATTTGGTCTTGAATATTTTAGCAAAGAGCAAGAAACTCAACAATCATATACTTTTGAAAATAGCTCTAGGATCTAGTGATGGATGAATGGAAACTAAATGAGAAAGGATAGGGTATGGGTTCTAGTGATAGATTGATTAATGGAAACCCAATGAGAAATGCTATGGGATCCAAAGGATGTTCCCCATCCTCTTTCTCCTCAATATTTTTAAAAATCCAATTAAACAATCTATTCCTCGCTTGGAAAAAATCTTCTTTCCCTCTCCAAAAACAAGGGTGAAGTTGATTTTGTTCAAAGTAAACCAATATTTAAACTTCCACACAAAGATAATAGAAATATTTAAACTCCATCATTTTCTAGTGATAATACCAATATTAAACCACACAAATAGAAAGATGTCTTTAAAATCAATCCATGGAAACGTGATAAAATGTGTTCTCCCTCCTTTTGGGATTTTTTTGGATTAATTTTTTCACATTTTAGAAATGTGATAAAATGTGTTTTCCCTCTTGTTTTTTTTGGAATTAATATTTTCATGTTTCAATTTCTTGTTTTTCTTGTGGAGAGGAGGGAGAGTTTTGTCCATAGACTTTTGCATCCATGGTTGATTCTCCTGCTTTATCTTCCAAGTTGATGAAATTATAGGATAATGACCTTCGCTAAGAACTCAGGTAGGTTGGTCGCATGTTCACATCCTATCCTTTGTGCATCGAATCTTATCTGCAATGCATAGAATGACATTGGTAAAAATTGTGTCTATATTTCGTGGTTTGGTCGTGGTTGCAATAAATCACAAAAATGGAGGTGTGTTCAATCTATTCCCTAACAATATAGATAGTAGGGTGATGGAAATCATTCTATTCCTTTTGGATGACTTTGAAATTGAGGTATGTGTCCATACTTTTGAAATATATAGTGTGGGAAAATGATATGCATATATTTTAGGGTTAAGGTTTTTTTTTGGCCCTCCTTTTCCAATGAAAGGAAATTATTTTTCCAACCCATGTTCCATTCTTGATGGCATATAGGGAAATTCATGTTGCATTCTTTATGGCATACAGAGAAATGTTTTTTCTATTCATGTTCCATTAAAGTGGCAAGTTCTCTTTAGGACTATGATTTATGTCATGATTGAGTCTATTAGAAAAGGGACATTGATTTGTATTGAGAAATCCGTCAGTTTATATACTTTCTACTTGAATTATTAGTTTTTGTATGATTTAAGAGCCCTTGGAATTCATTACGAGTGTTCACACAACAATGGTACTCAAAACAGGTGCAATAGGAGCACATGAGCCCTAAAAATCAAAAGCATGCATGCACTCCCGACACCATGCACATGATTTTGGTCCAACAATTTACAAGCCTCCACTAAAGCACCCACATGAGCACATAAGGATGCACATGCTAATGATGTGCACATATTAGTAATGCACATGCACTAGTAGTGCATGCACGCTTTCCTATAAATTAAAATTTGGGTTGAGGCTCATTTTTTCCCATTCCACCCTCACTTTGTCAACAGTAAATGCTTCCAAAGTCTAGGAGAAGGAACGTGCATTCCCCTCCACTTCCCAAGACTCCAACGCATCAGCTAGGTAGGATTCCATCTCTAATTTTTACTTTCTATAGGTTTTTCCAATAATTTAATATAAAAAAAATACATTCTAAACATTGTAAATAATAAATCAAAACTCAAACAAAATCATTTTTTTAAATTGCAAATTCTCTCTCCTCCATCAAATCCCTGGAAACCAAGAACCAAACCCCCAAATAAACAACCTTGAGGATAATCCAAGCACACAAAACCTCAAACCTAATCTTGAAGTAAACAATAACCCTGAGGAGAACCCAACCACAGAAGGCCAAATTAACCAACATTTAAACTAGTTAAGAACCTTGGTTCAATAGCTTAAAGTCACTATGGAACCATTGAGACTTTCCTTAACCACATCCCTTAACAACATAATTACCTTGGTTGAAAATGTTCACTATCCATTTTAGAGAATAACCAAGTATAGGGTCAAGATGCGAGAGTATTATTCCACTACTCTCAATAAATACCAAATTAAAGATATGAACATCTCAAAATAAAATCTAGTTGGTTTTTTCATTGACACCAAGACCAACCTACCTCTTGATCCATACAAAAGGTTTCTTTTCATGGATTGGTGCACATATCAGCCATGGAAACGAAACTAAATGATTCGATAGTTTATGGTTTTCGACAAACCTCCTTGCAACAATATGGAGGTTCCACTATATTTTCTTCAGAAACTATATGCAGAGTTCGTGGTGGGTCTAAATGTCAACTACTTTGACATTAGTGAGTTTCATGGGGTTGGTATTGGATCTACCCAGGATCAACCCACTTCCAAATGTAATCCAATGAGAGGTCATCCTCATCCAAGGCTTATGCCTAACTACCTCCCCCCCTTCCCCACAAGAACCTTAGTTACTGGATCGCCTAGTTGATAATTCCATTGCCATGTCACAACTTACACATAGTGTACTGCAACACAATACATATGTTGAATCATGTAGGAATGCCCCATCAGAGCTGCACAAAGGACCATCAGGTGTAGGTCCTTCATGCCCCACTCATCATAGACCATCCATGGAAGCTAGTGAGGAAAATGATCCTTTCTACATCTGAGCATTACCCCATTGGTGCAATCACAAAAACAATACTTTCCATGGCCCTATAGAGGATCCTGCACAAGATACTTTTATGTATGAGGTTAGTACAATATTTATAAATGGTTGTAAATGATTTGTTATATTTTTAACTATTCATTTTACAATTGTTATATAACCATTGCTTAGATTATTTAATATGTAATTAATGTTTTTGGCATCTACAGTTGTTTTGAGATGAAATAACTGAATCAACGTGGGAGGACATTACTCCTACCAACCTTGATTCTTCCATGGAAGTAATGGAAAATATTGTAGCACTTCAAAGGTTGTGTTTTCATAGGTTGATGTTGAAGAGATATTGAGAATTCAACCTTAACGTTGTTGTGTTTCCATAGGTTGATGTTGAAGAGATTGAGCATAGGTCTCCACCTAGGCTAAGTATATCACCCTTCATTCAAGTAACTTGTGTGGAATTAATTATATATTTGATGTGAAATTGATCATGTTTATATGGTTAATTTACATGTTTTTTCTACTAATGAAACATATTACATATATTTATTCAAGTTTCATCACCCACTATCTGATCACCATACCCACAAATACCTCCATGTATTACACCTAGTTCATTTTTTCCCAACTTCATGCTGAGTATTGTGACTAAGAACTATTCCACTGTGATAGGAATACACATCTCCCCCCATAGGGGGTTACCATACCTTGTACAAAATATATATATATCTCTACCCACACCCATCCCCTCTTATGGTCCCCCCACCTTCCCAACATTTGGCTCCATTTTCTCCATCCATTGCACCTACATTAACCCCCACCCATTTACCTACATCGTCCCCCTCCCCCATACCTACATCAACCCTCTCCACCACCATTTCCTTGAATCAATTTTTCCATCCCAGTGCTCCACTTCCTATCCAGAAAGGGAAATATCCCACATTGCCTCAGATATTCATGATGATATTTATAAGTTCATTAAAATCTTATAAAGCATTATTGTGGTTCATAAAATAACATATTTTGGTTTTTATGCATTAATTGAATTTTGTAATTGTTGCAGGTATTAAATTAAGCACATAGATCTGTGGACAAACACACAACTCACAAAATAGATCACACAATTTACTCAGCAATTGAAGAATGAAACAATGCAAAAATGGCTTGCAGCTGTGAATGCTTTCATTAATAAAAAAGTAATCGGATAATAATTACAATGAAGTACAATGGCTTTAATAGCCACATGAGGAAATTTGAATTGATAGACTCTACTTGACTGTAGGTAACTAAGACCTTATCTAAATTACTATCGGAGGACTCAGTAGTTAACTGACCTTTTCTAAACCATAACCAGAGTTCATCGGAGTTATAAAACACAACGCAAGTGTTACATTTAGTGTTGACTAAGGCTAACTGACTATGGTAGGTGAGAAATGCGCCCCTCATTAGTGCAGTCAAGTAAATCAAGCGCTAATTGAATGTAGAGGACTAGAACTGAATGTAACTAACTCCTAACTTAGCTTGACTAGTCATTAACTGAACTGAACTGACCTTGGTTCATTTCGGCACTCCCAGTGGCTCCTAAATTGTATGGATTGGTCTAGGAGGCTACTAAACTGATTCAATTAAGTGCAATCAGTGGCAGTAAGCCTCAATTAGTGTTCCCCACACTTTAGTAACTGAAACATGTTCCCTAATTAGGCCAAGTGGACCCAATGGTGATAATGACTATAAATAGACTGGATGGACTCCCGATTTAGACATGACTCTTGATTTAGACATATGACCAAATTTGGACAAGGGAGGATTAATAATCCTAACACCCCCCCTAGATGCTAACTTGGACAAACTATGGGCCCTGGTAACTAAGACCATAGGTCACCCATTACATAAAGTAAAATAAAGTAACTGCTTAATACAAGGAGCTGGGGCAAAAACCACATGGGAAAAAATCCCCCCCTCTATCTAAGCGGGTAGAATCAAGTCTCAAGTTTGAAAAACTTGAAAATATGTTGCTGAAATCTTCATCTCTGTGAGGTAGTGAAGCAACATGCATGGTGTGCTATGCACAAGTATTCTGGGGCCTGGCATGTAGACTTCTCCTTCTTCTCCAAAATGATGATGGAAGGAAGGAGGAATGTAACCTTTGTCTCTTGTTGAATGAAGAGGTGTATGATCATATCCATTCTTCTGAATGTAGTGAGACTGATTCCTTGCCATACAACATCTTACAGGGATTTTATTGCATCTCTCTGAAGGAGGTAAGATTGCATGACATAGCGCAAGGGTCTTTCCTTTATGAGTGTTAGGTGAGTTTCCAGTCATCTTCCTAGCTTCCAGTTTGGAAGTAGGGACTGAATCTAGATCTGATTCACCCTGAATATTAATCTCACAAATTGATAAAGATGGATTTTCAATACTAGTAGAAGTTGTAAAAGAAGTAGGTGCAATGATTTTACCTTCCCTTGCAAGTGGTTGTTGAGAGTGCACTGGTTCTGAAGGAGGCATGAAATGTGAGAACTCATATGCTTTTGAAGCATGATTTGTAGTACCCTTTGCTATGATGATCCAAGTAGAGATATATGTGATCTCCACTGAGTCAGGACCAAATATCACTCACTTTGGAAATCCAGTGTGGGTCATTTGATAGACAGATAACAGGTTTGAAGCTAGGGAGGGAACAAATAGCACATCTTTGAACCTTCCATGTTCAAGTTTGACAGATCCCTTCCCCTTTGTTTTGACTTTACTGTTATTGCCCATATGAATACTAGGACCATCAAAGGACTGAAAAGAAGAGAATGATTCTCTGGATGCAGCCATATGGTTGGAAGCTCCAGAATCAATGAGGAAGACATGTGCTGATGTGTAGCACACCTTTAGTCTTCAGTGCATGGCTTTTCCTTTGGTATTCTTCATCTTCTTGTTTTTCTTCAGAGTCATCCTTCCTTGCACTAGCAGGTACAAAAATGTTATGCTTCTTCAAAATAAGATCCATTTCATCAAGTTGTCTTCTCATACAGGAGATTTCTGAATGAAAGCCCCTTCCACAGTAAGAGCAGAGGACATTTCCTTTTCCATTCTTATTGCTTCTCTTCGAACCTGAAGGTTCTTTTGACTGCTCTTTCTTCACAGGGGACTCATCTCTTTACTTCCCTTTGTCATTCACTACCTTATCTAATCTTGCAACTAGAGCTAGATCTTTCGGAGATCGAATGATCCCCATTTGGATCAATTTATCATTCTCAGAAATAAGAGATTGGATGAAGGCATTAAGAGTGGGCATCTTCCAATTTGGAGTAGTGAGCCTTACTGTTTGGAAGGTGGATACAAAGACTGAGTGGTCTACATTGAGCTTTGTGAGAATGGCAAGGATGAGCTGATCTTCATCCTTCTTCACTTTGCATTGCTTCAACTGATATATCAGGTTCTTGAACTTTGTGAAGAATTCATTCAGAGATTCGAAATTGGATGGATTGAGAGTAATCAAATCATTTTCTAATTGATGGATCCTCATCTCATCCTGCTTATCAAATAAGGAGGCAAGCTTGTCCCAAACCTCCTTGGGAGTCTTCAATTCTTGGATGTGGAACCAAAGATCTGTAGAGATTGAGGAGAGCAAGTGTCCATGGGCTTCATCAAGCCTATTCATGTACTTAGCTTTGTCTTTATCTGAATTTGGCTCTTCCTCAGTTTCTTCTATGAGTCTGAAGAGCTGCTTGGTGCGGAGCATTACCACCATGTTTTCCTTCCACTAGTGATAGTTGAAGGGAGTGAGAGGCTCCACTGGATGAGCCATTTTGAATGTAGTAAGAAGGACTGAGCTGCTGTAGCGAATGCAGTGAGAAGAAGCTGATAACTTGTCACACAATCAAACATACAAAGTAAGGTCGACAGTCTGCACTTTTGGAATTTCCTTCACACCCAGCATAGTTGATCAAGAAACCTTGATCAACAATTTCCTAACTTGGGATATTAAGTGGTAAATTCTCCGCTTCTGGTGCAGTACTGGAAGGAGCAATTTGCTAAAAAAAAATGATCCAGCTGGAGATCTAAGGAGGAGAGGTGTCTTGTACACTGAGGCTTTGATACCATATTAAATTGAGCACATAGATCTGTGTACAAACACACAACTCATAAAATAGATCACACAATTTACTTAGCAATTGAAGAATGAAACAATGCAAAAATGGCTTGCAGCCGTGAATGCTTTCATTAATTAAAAAGTAATCAAATAATAATTGCAATGAAGTACAATGGATTTAATAGCCACATGAAATTTGAATCCACATGAGGAAATTCGAATTGATAGAGTCTAAATGACTGTAGGTAACTAAGACCTTGTCTAAATCACTATCGGAAGACTCAGTAGTTAACTGACCTTGTCTAAACCATAACCGGAGTTGATCGGAGCTCTAAAACACAACTCAAGTGTTACATTTAGTGTTGACTAAGGCTAATTGACTGTGGTAGGTGAGAAATGTTCCCCTCATGAGTGCAGTCAAGTAAACCTAGCGCTAACTGAATGTAGAGGACTAGAACTGAATGTAACTAACTCCTAACTTAGCTTGACTAGTCATTAACTAAACTGAACTAACCTTGGTTGGTTTTGGCACTCCCAATGGCTCCTAAATTGTAGGGATTGGTCTAGGCGGCTCCAAAACTGATGTAATTAAGTGCAATCAGTGGCAGTAAGCCTCAATTAGTGTTCCCCACATTTTAGTAACTGAAACATGTGCCCTAATTAGGCCAAGTCGACCCAATGGTGCTAATGACTATAAATAGACTGGATGGACTCCCGATTTAGACATGACTCCTGATTTAGACATATGACCAAATTTGGAAAAGGGAGGATTAATAATCCTAACAGTAGGGGGGAATTGCTGAGAAACTTGTATTGAGGATATGGACAAGCCCATTACAACATGTTGTATTGTCTTAGGAGAGTACTCAATATTTGAATTCTAATTGTATTTTTTTAAATGTACTAATTGATAGAATTGTGGGAAAATTGTTATGTTGTTGTTTCCATTTCGGAACCGAGAGAGACACTCTACGCCTAGACATAGGGGGATTAATATTCATCCAAATCAAAGAGGACTAATATTGGTTTTGGTTATGAGCATCAAGGTACCAATGGTGGCCAAGGTGATTGAAACACCCACTATGAACATCAGCCATGATGTGGCATTTTTGGCAAGAGATGTTTATTTGTGTATAGGCCATGACGTGCCTTTATTCTATTTTTGGGCATGAGCATCCATTATATGTATTGGGAATGACGTTCCATTTTAGATAAAAATGTACTTTTGGACCTATTTCCAATACAAATACACAACTTTTATGCAGTGTATATGGTAGAGTGTTTATGGAATTTTACATTATTGATGTGGATTTGATGTTTTATATTATGACTTTTACATGGTTCATGGTGAATGTGAATGGTTCATGGTTTATGGTGACTAATGACAGTGATGTTATATGTATTATGACTATTACATGTAATATATTTTATATCACATCCATATTTCATTAAAAATGGGAGTGTGTTATGATGAATACATTCTTATCCAAAAAATTCAATCAAATAAATTGATGACCTTATATGTCATGCATGAATTTGATATCCCTCTTCTAATCCACATCATAACCTATTATTAAAATTAGTTAGGAGTGAAAAATATGATAATTTGTATTATATTAATCCATGATTATCTATAATTGATCCCTATAGGTCCTTAACAAGGTCGTCCATCATAAATTCCCTCTATGAGGTCTATGTGATGGTCTAGGGATCTTTGCATTGCCCATAAATCCTCGAAGAAATATTCTTGTGTCTAATAACTTAGTTTTTCTCCTTGAATCATTGCTAAGGATATGAAACCCATACATAGTGTAGAGAACCTTTAATTGGTTCCCATATCCTACTTGTATACTAAAGCATTTAGTCTACATGACCTATGTGGTAGTTTGGGGCCCATACATAGTGCATAATTTATAGAATCAAGTGGTATGTCCAAAGTTCCTAACTTTTCACCCTAGATTATGGCCAAGGAATCAATAGCCATCCATGGATTGAAAATCCTCAAAATGGTGCACATATCCCACTCGCTAGCCAAATATTACATGTAGATATCATGTGTGGTGGCTGAAGTTATTATGCAGGGCCCATGAGTTATGTAATAGGAATTAGACTTTAGTTTTCATTCCTTGGCCATGGCCATGGTGATGCAACCTATACCTAGTCATTGATTGTTTTAACTAGCATTGATATTACACTCATGGGATAATTATTCCCTATATAGAATGTGTGTGGTGTTTTGATATGTTGTGCATGGCCCTTGAACCCTAGAATCATATTTTAGGGACAAAAACATTTGGTTTCATTATTGGACCATATCACGACCTTGAAATCCATTCCTTGTATGAAAATCCCCAAAGTAGTGAACATATCCCTTTTGTAGGTCAAAAATTCTCTTTATAGGTTTGTTGGTGGTTTTGGGCCTTCTACATGGACCATGATCCCTAGAATAATTTATAGGTCTAAGATATTGGTTTTTATCATTTGAGCATAGGCATGGCTTGGATACATATTCATTTGAAAAACCTCAAAATACTAACCATATCCCATTTACAAGATATGTAATCTCGCTACATTGCATACGAAGTGTCTTTGGGCATTATGCATGGCTCATTATATAGTTGTTTTTATCCTTGGACTATACTTTGGGAATTTAAACATCTCTGGTATAAATCCCTACACCATATAAATGGAATGTTTTTGTCATCTACAATCATATATGTTTTCTTAGTTTTCATGGTAGGATTAATTTAAGGATGTCCTAAAATTAATTAATTTGTTATACTTAATTGTGGAGTAATTACTATTATGCTCCATTCAAATACATTACAAGAGACAAAAAATTAAGTATGTTTCAATCTTGATATAAAATCATGTAAATAACTTATACATTTTTGTAAAACATCAATTTCTCTTTAATTTTAATTTATTAGCCTTGAGAAATGCACCTAATTTAAATAAATTCTTCGTATTTATTATATCATATGCTAATCTAGCCTATATAAATTAAACATATACTTTCCTACCCCACTAGACAACCCTAATCTAGCCTAAACTACCCCAGCCTCAATTACTACTTTTACTTCACCTACTAAACCTTTCTAAACTAAACTACCTTAATATAACGTAGTCTACACTTACCTAAACCATTGACCTATCCTTACCTTTCTCAAGCCAACGAACATACTTAAATCAACCATACCCTATACCCTAAACCACTCCACTATCTAACCTACCCTACCAAGCCTACCCAAACCTAGATCATATCTAGCTTATCCATCCCTAGCTTAACCAACCATAACCAAACCTACACTACCCTCCACCCTCCACTATATAACCTACCCTACCATGCCTACACTAAACACATATAACCTACTTTATCCAACCATGCCTTGGCCTAAAACACTATAATCTAATACTTGCTTACACTAAACTTAAACTACCATAACCTAGCCTAGTCTACCTTAGCCATAATCTATCCTATACACTACCATATTCTACCTTAAATACTTCCATAATTCCTAGAGAAACATTTCCTAACCAATCATCAACATACATCATATATACTCCATTAGCGTTAGCATCCTAACCTAATCTACCCTAAATTTCCCCAACCTCACATACTAACTTAGTCTACACTAGTCTACACTAACCTAAACCTAACCTATCCTTAGTCTAATACCACAATTTTTGACTTGGAATGTATTTAATCAAACTTATTTAAATGATGTAAATATGCTAGTGTGGATTCTTTATGTGGAGCTCAAGGCCAAGGCCTAACTAGTGAATGGATACGCATGTATGATGTACATATTTTTATTTGGACCGTATGGTTGGCTTATCATGATAATTCGAAATAATGTAAATATTATGTTGGAACTAATAAAATGGTTTAAGATGGTTGTGTAAAGAGAACTAGAGGGGCTATGATTCGACCAAAGGGGAAGAGGAAAAGGGGCCTATGGGAAACTAAATCCCTTGCTACCAAGTGCCAACCATAGAAATCATCCAAATTATTCCATTTTATTTAAATGATCCAATTAATTCATTTTTAATATTAAACCCAGTCATTTAATGCATGTGTGAGGTTGGTGGGAAAAGTCACCTCATGCAGTTATTGAAGCATGGGGATAGTCACAATTTTATCAGGTGTCAAAAGTTATTTTATTCTATGGTAAAAAGCCATGTTATTTGTCTTTCCACCATTATCACATATCTCTTGGATTCAACACTCATATTATATCCTTCTCTCATCTTGTTTTATACTTGATGTAGAGATTCCTATTGTTGTTCATGACCATTACCAGACTTTGTTTAACCTAGAAATTTGAATTTAGACATAGATATGTATGTTTGAAGGAAAATATATGGTCGTAGGGGAGAATAGAGGTTGGGAAATTTAGGAACCTTTACCCATTGAGCTCTACTACTTTTGGATGCTTGAGAACCCATGACTTAATGTTCCAGGAGGATCTCCAACAACATATAATAGGTTGGACTCTGATTTGACACATTGGTAAGCATTTTAAGGGTTGTATTTCTTGAGGGAGATTTAGATCAGTGAAGGGTGTTATGGATAAATCTTCCATATGGATAGGTAAGACCTCCCTTGGATTTTCCCAATACCAAATATAGACAAAAGGATGCTATGCCACTAGTTTCTTTCCAATTATGTGAAATATGGCTAAGGATGAAGTGTACCTTACTACCGAATGGTTTTCCTTCGTGTGTTCCAACTGATATAGTTCCTAGAGATCATATACTCCAACCTATAACACCTTTTTCCTATGTACAAATATTAAAAGGCAATATACCTCTTCCAAAATTTCATCAATGCATAGGTTAGATCCAACCATGTAATGGAATAACTAGATAAATCATGAAACAAAGACATAAAAACAATATGAATAGGGGAAGCCATCAACGTGTATATTTATCATAGATTAATTTACAATTTAACCTTGGCCCATGATAGAGAACATTCCTTGGATCCTTGATCTAATATCCTCCTTGACCTATCACCAAATCTTAGGCTTCATAAATGGAAATTTATGTAGGAAGGAAGAGGATCTCTCTGGATTTAGGTACCATTTGGATATTATTTCTCTTGATATCAACATTTGGATACTATTTATCTTGATATCCCCTTCTTCATTGGAGGATCTTAATTATATAAGTGGATGGTGAAGGTAGAGAGGATGAATGTGGAAACCTATATCTTAGCAATGTTATCTTATAACATGCAGGATCCAACACATGAAGCTAATCTACTCATAACTCACCAATGGTTCTAGAAAGTGTATTTTTCCAATGGAGAAAATAATAAAGTTTCTAAATAAATTAATAAATTATTATTATTATTATTGAATACTAATAAGTTATGAAAAAATAAAAGTGTCTCAACAATTTAAGTTGATAAAGGTTCCTAGTGATCCCAAGGGGGTGGTAAATAATTGTATAATAGATGCCCCCTACAGTGTGAGGTCAAAAGAGGAACTGATGACCGAAACACTTTATAATAAGGTAATGTTGCATGGAAAGAGATGATGTGGTCAAGGTAGGAGATAGGAAACAAGTCACTATGAAAGGCCCCGCAATCAAGGCCCTGCAATCAATCATCTAGGTAGCAATATACATCATCCCCAAGGTAGGCATACTCATGCTTGGAATAGAAATAAAGCATAGCTACCAAACACTATGCTGCGGATATATGGGACCAACAATGAGATCATGGATTCAAAAGAGTATAGCTTAGATCCATGTCATGACAAACAACATAGACACCGACCAATACAATGTGGATCTATGTGGACTAATGAAAACATAGCCACCGACCAATACAGTGTGTATCTATGTGAACCAATGAGATCATATCCTCCAATGAATACAATGTGGATATATGAAACAACATAAAGAAAGATGACAAATAACACATTGGTAGTGCTCTAGTAGTCCTCTAGGTACTCATGTGATATAGTCCATTGCAACTTGGGAGGGGAAACAAGGTTAAAATATGCAACCCCTAACCCAAGGTCTTCATCTCAACCCTCGAAGGTATGATTCACATGACATGCAAATAGATGTGTTGATGTCGGGCATGGGTGAAATCGTCTAATTACTGGTGATTGATGTATACCGTTAACAGATGTGAGAGGAACCGTCAATGGTGATAATGACCCCCAAGATACCTAGTATAATATAACAAGTGTGAATGGATGAGTGGATGTCGAACACTTATAGAATCGCTCAAACAGGAGTCAATGATGTAAACCCATTGTTAAACGTAAGGAAACCTACCACTAAGGACTACAAGATTTAAGGTACTACTGGTTTTCATACTCGCTTCCTATATGAGTAGTTGTCATTGATAGGAACGAATCCATCGAAGGAGGGACTTAATGTATTCCCCATCATATGACATGAAATATACTCCAAGACATGTTGTGAAGATATCAAGTCACTAAGTGTAACTGAATTAGCGATGGATGACATAGAATGGAAATAAGGTCAACTGGATTGAATATGGATGACTCAAGGTAAAACTTCCATTGAACATGTGGCATGACATGAAACATAACTTGGTAGCTTTAACACAAGGGAATTGGGATAGAGTTGCAATGTGAGAGGCTTTGAGACACACTCTATAAATATTGGAAGAGTAACCAGGAAGAGGAGTATAATGACTCATAAGGCTCTAAGGTAAGATAAAATCCAACTATAAGATACAAAATCAAGTAGATGCCATGTTCAAGGGTGATACAATTTACTGCTACCTTTTCATGGACAAGATACATATTATTTCCCCCCATTTCTCTTTTTACAAGGATCTTCTTTATTTTTAACGAGCTCAAAGAAGGGATAGAAGTGTGATCGATGGAATATTCTTTGTGGATGTTTAACAATTTTGAAGAAGTAAACTCAATTCCATATTCTTTTTTAGCAATCTTGAAGAAAAGAGAGAAGAGTGCATGAATGAATACCATCGTGTGTATTTTTGTTGAGCCCAAGACAGTCAATGCTCATCGGTGTTTTCAATTTTAAGGAGTTTAAAAAACTTAAAGAAAATTCCATAAGGGAATCTTATCCATGTAAGTTTAATGAGTTTGGACAAGTAAACTTGGATCCATATTTAGTTTTTAAGGAGCTTAAAGAAAAGATAGAAACATGTTCCATGGAGCTCTTTTTCGTTTAGTTTTAATGGTCCTGAAAAAAGATAAAAGTATACTCATGGGAACCCCCATTGGGTAAGGCCACCAGTGGTAAAAGAGAGAGAACATGAGGCTCAATCAAGTCATGAAAGATACTAAGGAATTTTCTCATAGCTACAAAGAAAAAACATCATGGTTTCCTAATGGTGAGGAGGTGCTACTCTAGGACAACCATGGGAGGGAGGCTCTACCGCACAAGTTATGGCATGCAACGTAAAGGGGGGATAATATCAGAACTTGATGGATCAGACCTTAAGGCATGGAAATAAGATGGGAAAAGTTCATGGAATGCATCGGACGAGTGCAAGGACCCTAAACCTATATTCCAGTTAGAAACCACACCTCAAGGAAGGTGTATGTTTCCAAAAACCCATGTCTCAATCATCAAAACATGAAAATTTACCTAAAACAAGGTCCAAAACACACATACAAAATCACAAAAATATAAAAGTAAAAAAAATGCACCTATGAGGTTTTTTTAGAGTTTTTTAAGATGTTCTTAATGTTTTAGGGTTTTTAATATTTTATAATATATTTGAATTTTCTTACATATATGTATTTTGGGACCAACTGATACATGTGACATGCACGAAAAAGAAAAATTCACACCACACTAATATACATAATGTACAAAGCACCAGATGGCCTATGTGTAACAGTCTTTGTGAGAGAACCCATTCCTCACTTTCCTAGGCATCCCATAAATAATGCCACTTTTGACATGATTGGAAGTAGCCAATTTTTCCATCCCAACATGATTCCCATAGGTAGGTGAGATGCCCCCAACATGAATCACATAGGCAGGTGGATCACCCCCAACAAGATTACTAAAGGATAATAAATCTTCCCCACTAGGATTAATAGAGGATAATTTTTTTCCCAAACTAGGATTAATAAAGGATAACAGTGTGCCCCCACTAGGATTAGCAGAGGCTAAGCATTCTCTCCCTTGTTTTTGTTTCTTCTGTCTATGCCTACGTCTCTTTTTCATATAGGATATGTTTCCCAAGCCCCTTATCACAAGCACATCATGTGTCATAATGGGAACATGGTCACCATGAGATGGCATAGGATCAAAACATGGAAGCTCAATATGAGAGGATGAGGAAGGAGGAATAGAAGCATATGTGTGCTCCACTGATGATAATCCCATAGGTATCAATGAGCCTATAGATATTGAGGATGAGGACACAAAAAAATTTGGTGGGAGTAGGTTTAATGTTCCTAGCAATGTGGAATCACTAAACATCCAGGCACCACACTTGTTATGGTCAATTTGGAAGCACTTACAAGGGGTACATTTTGACCGTTGGAGACCCTTGGATCAGCACTGCAGAAATTTAACTGGTCAATAGTGACCACTTTCCCTTCATGGGAAAAGAAAATAAATTGAAAAATAAAAAAAACCATAACATGCATGGTGTAATACCAAATCCGTCCTAGTAAGAGATTGTAATCGAATGGTGAATCAACAACTTTCACATCTACATTCATAGTCTTCCCTCCTAGCTCAATTGGAAAACCTAAGATGATCCCTTTTAGTTGGAATGAATGGACATCAAAGGCTTGTAATAATGTAGGTGAAGGGGCCAAAGTGGGGGAGCCCAAATCTTTCCAACAAGACACAAACATAACACATGTTGAGGCTCCTTCATCAACAACAATGTGATAGATGGTTACCCCTTGTGACTTGAATTGGATTTGAATTTTTGGTTGAGGGGGAAGCCTTGGTGTAACTTGGTTTAAGTTGAAAGCAATGAAATTGGTTTCAAACAAGCTGATTCCACTAAAGACATTCAACAATACCGTCTTTTACCTAGGACAACTTTAGATCACTTCTAGAGCCGACATGGAAGAAGGGGATTGCACCAAGTCCTGAACAATGTTGTAATTATGGGAAGATATCGAAAGAAGATTAAAATTCTTAACCAATACCTTAGGAAGGTGATGGAATGGATAATGATTAGGATTCTCAAAATGAAGATAATCATTGGGTTGGGAAGCGATGGTCTCAGTAGCGGTGAGATGTTTTTCTGAGGAATCATAGTTCTTACAATGTGTTTGTAAACTATGTCTCGTAAGAACATATTTGCATTGTATGAGAATCCCCCAGAATGGTATTTTTCATGTGCATGTCCTTGTAAGGGTGTGGGAGGTGTAACTACCAATTGTTGATGGTTTTGAGGAAATTGGTGAGTTAGAACAACAGGTGGAGAAGGATTTCCATGTTGAGCAAGGCATTTATGCACATCCTCCATGAGAGGAAATACATGAGTGGGATGGTCACCTTTGCAAATAGAGTATATATAATGGTTCTTCTTCTTATCCCCTTCTTTCATAGGAGTGTTATGGGTGGGTGGAGGCTCCATCCTTGGTTCATAATTTTACTCCCTTCGACGATTGTTTCTCTCCCCCCGCCTTGTTGGTTTGTGTTGATCAGTTGAGTTGTTTGTACTATGTTGAATTGGGAGGGTTGGGTAGGGGTAGGTGGCATGGATGATGCGGGTTGTAAAATAGTCTAATGAGGAGTGATTGAAATTTGAGTCACTTAATCCCTTGGGTGGCTCACCGAAGGAGTAGAGACAACCCCAATCACTTTGTTAGCATCTCGATGAGGAGTTGATGAGCATCTGTGCAAGGGAGGGGATCATTAGGTATACTATCATACAATGTTCCAAATTGTGAGTAAATAAAATATAGCTATTGATCCTTCAATATTACTTGCTCCTTAGTAACTACACCTAACATGGCACTGTCTTTGGCAATGGGTGGTAGCAAATAATTCATGAACCAATCATCTAAAAACTGATATGGGATCTTTGTTGGAGTCATTATCCAACCACACATCATTGTTTGGATTATTTGGAAAAATTTACCACTTATCCTAAGTTATTGACTCGAATATGTGACTACATCATCAACTAGATCATTCTCCTTCAATCAGGGATCCTAACTGAATTTTCTCCTTCATTCGGGGATACTAATTGAGCCTCCTCCTTCAATATAGGAGCAAATTTGGGTGGATATGCATGACATAAGCACCGCATTGAATTAAATTAAGGTTTTTTCACCTACCTTTCAGTTAAATTGGAGCTACAAATGCACCTTCCTCATTAAGTAGCTTATTTTTGGTTAATTTCAATTAACTAGAGTGATTAAAGGCGCCTCCACCTACTTTTGGTGACTAAGTTCAGTGCGGTTCATTTCATCTCACCTAACTAAAGTTAGATTGGATCCCTCACCTACTTGTTGGCATGTAGTTGAGTTATATTCATTCAAACTCAGTCTAAACTACCTTCGAGTCAATTAGAGGCAATTATGTTAGTTTTTATCATATTTTCTTAGATAATATCTCAAAACAAATTACTATAAGATCACCGAAAGAACAACATGCACGGAAAACATAAGATCGTAAGAACACAAAGATTTTCCTCGAGGAAACCAAAAGGGAGAAAACCCCACAAAACTTCCTCAGTATAGATCTCGACCATAGTAGTGTAAAACCCAGACAACTTCTTCTAACTTCTTCCAAGCGCACTATTTATTCTCTCTCTTGGAAAACTGCTTGAGTGAGTGATTACAAATGAAGGGGATCACCTCCTATTTATATTCTTCTGTTGACTTGAGCTCTAACTTGGTGGGGCTGAATTCACTAGCTTCCAGGGATCGACTTGTCCAACTAGACATTACAAATAACATTTATTATATTGAAACTTGGGTACTAATGACCCAACTTACATTCATAGGTTTACATTGCATCCTTCAATTACTCTAACAAGACCAAACTCATCTCCAATAGGAGGAATACAATAAAACTAGAATATCTTCTGAAGTTACATTATTTTAACACTCCCTCTTAACTAGGAAGGTATTCAACTATGGTAGCAACTTCTACTATTACAACTGTACAACTGACTGGTGAGACTCTATATGTCATAGGAATTTTTGGTACAACATCATATATCTTCATTATCGATCTCAACTGGATATTCTTTTGCAATCATCTTTCTTCAATCATCTTCTGGATCATCATCATTTGTTGCTTCATCTTTTGGACCATCTTCTATAGTATCAGTATGTGAATACTAGAACATCTTCTGAATCATCTATTGGTCGTCATCAATGTGTGAACACTGAAATTTCATCTGCAACATCATCATTTGGACTGTCATCATCTGCATCTTTAGTATGTGAATACTAAACCATCATCGTCTGCATCTTCGGTATGTGAATATTGAACCATCATCATCTGCATCTTCAATATGTGAGTACTGAGAACATCATCATTTGTATCACAAGTATTACCAAATGCATATTCAATATGTAAATATTGAACCACCATCATCTGTATCTTCAGTATGTGAATAATGAAACATCATCATCATCATCTGTATCAACAGTATGCAAATACTGAAACAATCAACAACATCATTCACATGTTAGTGCTAAAAATAAAATCATTTGTAGTGCTATATCATCATCTGCATTACCAGCATAGAGATGTTGGAACATCATCATCATTAGTATAGAGATACTGAATATGTCTCATCAGTATAGAAATACTGAGGCTATCACATCAATCAGTGTAACAACATTGAAACTATCTCAATAAACATCTCAGCATCTAACAATCATTCATTACCCATACATCTCAGTAATCAACAGTGTGACAATACTGAAAACATCTCATCAATCATCAGTATAATCAATACCGATACTATATGAAGCATACATCTCAATAATCATCAGTATCAGTATAATAATACTGAAGCATGAATCTCAATCCATCATCAGTATAACAATATTGAATCAATCATCTCAACAAATAGCATATCAATGTTGACCCAATCATCTCAGCAACCATCAGTATAACAATACTGAATCAATCATCTCAACAACCAGCATATCAATGATGAACCAATCATATCAGCAGCCATCAGTATAACAATACTGAGCTAAACAGTCATCAGTATAGCAAGATTGAACTACACATCTCAACGGTATAGAAATATTGTAATAATCATCAAGCATCTCAACAATCATCAACAATCAACAGTATAGAAATACCAAGGATACATCTTGCCCTTCATTTTCTTGGAGCAACATCACAGTGAGTTATCTAGTAGATCCATTCGGGCATTTTGTCTAACTTAATAACTCTTTCGAGCCAAACAAGACTAGTTAGAAAGATGGATATTCCTAGGGACCAAACCCCCTAGAATCGACAGGCCTTTTCTGGATTACTAACCCTTTTGGGACAAACAAGCCTAGCCAGACATACTCTCCTCTAGACTGACCTACTCACCACTGCATCCATCATCTAGTGTCACTCCCTCTTTCGAGGGAGGTCCTTTCATACTACACCAAGCTTGTCTCGAAAGTGTTCAAACTTTACACGAGCTAGAGGCTTAGTCAACACATCTGCCACTTGTTCCTCTATAGGAACATACTTGAGCTTTATAGCTCCTTTCTGCACCATGTATCGAATGAAGTGATATCTTACCTCAATATGTTTTAACTTATCATGGAAAACTGGATTTTTTGTCATCTTGATACAACTTTGATTATCACAAAGGATATTAGTAACATCTATCTCTTCATCAAATAAACTTGCCAACATCTTTCGAAGCCATACTGCTTCACTACAAGCTAAACAAGTAGCAATGTATTCTACCTCTATTGTGCTAAGTGCAATACTGGTATGCTTTCTACTGAACCATGAGATCATGTCTGATCCCAAACTTAAACAACAACCTGAGGTGTTATTTCTGTCTTTAGCACTTCCTTCCCAATCCGAGTCTGTGAACCCATGTAATCTGATCTCACCATCCAATGTATATATGAGCGCATAATCTAAAGTACCCTCTAGATAACTCATCACATGTTTTTCTCCTATCAGGTGAATATGCTTGGGATTCACCAAGTACTGACTTAGTGTGTTTACAACAAAGCATGTATTGGTTAAGTACATTAGTGAACCAATAATATGTCTGTACAAGGTGGCATCTACAGTTTCTGATCTATCATCATTCAATAACTTCAAGTTAGTTGTCATCGGAGTAACCATGGACTTACAATCTAACATTCCAAACCTCTTTAAAATTTCTACTGTATATTTTCCTTGGTTTAGGAAAATCTCATCTGGAAGTTTCCAAACTTCAAGAGCTAGAAAGTAGTGCACCATTCCAAGGCCTTTCATCTCAAATTCTGCAACAAGATTCTTCTTACATTCATTGATGGGCTTATCTTCTCCTGTTAAGAATAAGTCATCCACATATAATAGTAATATCATAATCCCATCATCCTCAACCTTTTAGTAAAGGTTAGAACCTACCTTACTCTTGGTAAATCCTAAACTCATCAGGAATCCAAGAGCGTTTAGTCTCCATTATATCATTCATGGTAAATTAGAAAGGTTTTTTTTTAAACTATAGCTCTCCATTGGAACTTAACTCCTTATTTTCATATACAAGCTAAAATGGTGCTAACATAGTCATCTATGATTATTTTGGCTTTAATCATGTCCTTCTTGTTCTTGCTATTTACTACATCTCCCTCTGGCTCCTTGACTTCTTATTTGATGTAGTCTTCAAGGCCATTCTCTTTAAGGATTATAAGCATGATTATGTACCTCCATGCTATGAAATTCTTTGCTCCTTCCCTATTTTCATCAAGATTGGATTTGTTTTTCATATTCAAGCAATGAGAACCTCAAATGGAAATATAGGGAGTATTTACCAATTTGAGGACTACTTCTGGAACCTCCTTTAGCATGACCTAGGGTTTGATGGTAAGACCTTGATTTTTCAGCTAAGATCACTTGTAGGGATGAATGCTGGAAAATATGTGCCTCCCAAAGTAAATATAGAATTTATCTTTCTTTTTCTGAACTTGGTGATGGAAACTTGAAAAATATGATGCCCTAGTTCCTCTCGGTAGTAGTGATAAGTCAAAAATTAAAAATATTCGGAATTGAGTTCTGCCACAACCGTACGATCCACTCTCCTAGGGTGAGTTGAACTAACCTTATTTTCCAGTTGATCTAACGAGGGATTTTCTTGAAATAACAAACCCTATATTTTTTAACTGTGAAAAACTGCTGCACAATGTCTTATTTCATGTTGGATTTGATACCATGTTATATTTTTAAAATTTTTATGCACAATAAGAAGAAGATCACTGAAAGAATCACAAGCAAAGAAATACAAAGAAAACACAAAGATTTATCCCGGGAAACTCTCATGGGGAAGAAAACCCAGCAATATTTCATCGATATAGAATCCAACCAAGTACAATGTAATACCATAAGACTAAGATAGATTGATTCTTCTCCTCCATGTGGCCTCCTCTTTGTCTCTATAGCGAACTTGCTGGAAATTGTGAGTGTTTCCAAATGAGGAAGGAAACTCATTTATTTATGCACATAAGTTGTGAATTCTAATAACCTAAGAGGGTAGACTTCACCTTCCCAACAAGGTCGACTTGACCTAGGAGACATAAAAATACATTTTAATAATTATTTTATCGGTACTATTGGTGTAGACTTAATTTTTGAACCCACAATTCAAATGAACAAGCCATGAATAATTTATATAGTAGGATGATTTTTACAATAAGAGAAAAATACCTCTTATAGGTCTAAACACACCATTTCAATGGAAAGGTGTGACCCTACGATAAATTTACATTTAATAATTAAAATATTTGTTCTCTGACTACTTAGATACATAACATTGTCATTGTCTCTTAGAATGCTTTGTCCTCAAAGCAAGGGTAAGGACGAATATTGTTGATGAAACTATTCTGTTTCCCATGATACGTCTTCATCTAGAAAAAAAATTCACCTAATGAGATATTCCTTGAGTGTTCGAGAAATAATTCTTATTTTTGTGGTTGCAATAATCACCTTTGGTTCCAAAATGACCCTTCCTTCATCGTCTAACATAGGAAGTATTGCTTGCATTGCTTGATGTTGCCCCAACAATTTTTTGAAACATGATACATGGAAGACATTGTGGATATGACCTTTATCAGGTAAGTGTAATTCATACCCAACTTGACTAATCTTCTTGGTGATCTGGTATGGTCCATAAAATTTTGGGAACAATTTTTTTTTTCCTCCTTGTTTAAGAGATACTTGTTTATAGGGTTCGAGTCTTACAAACACCTAGTCTCCTACTTCAAATTCTATCTCTTTTATGTGTTGATCTTCTTGTTGCCTCATACGGTTTTGTGTCATGACTAAGTTATCCTTGAGTAGTTTAATCGTTTTTTGAGTTTTCTCTAGTTGGTTCCTTACTTCTGGAACATTAGTGTCGTTTAGAACCAAATCCTTCCAATTTGGGGTTTCATGCCCATATAAATCTTGGAAGGGGGTCATTTTTGCGGAGGTGTGGTATGTTGAGTTGTACCACCATTTTTCTAGGTGTAACCATTTAGACCAGTGGTTTTTCTTATCTATTATGAAACAACGTAGATATGATTCTAAGCATTTGTTTACGAATTCAATGTGACAATCTATTTGGGGGTGGTAAGCCGAGTTCATATTGAGTGACGTGCCCACTTGTTTAAAAAATTACCTCCCAAATTTTCCATTAAATTTCCCATCTCTGTCGTTGATGATGAATTTTGGGAAGCCATGTAATTTGTAGTTAATCTTGCAAAATATATCTGCAATTTGTTTTGTCGTGTCTGTCTTTTTATTTCCATGAAGTTTGCAAATTTGGTTAATTGGTTAACCACTACAAATATTTTGTCCTTTCCTTCCAATGGAGGTAACCCATTGATGAAGTCCATTGATATCTCTTCCCATTTGTAGTTGGGAATGTGTAGGGGGTGAAGTAACCCTAGGATTAAAATATTTTCTCTTTTGTTCCTTTGGCATTTGTCATATTCTGCCACATAATGTTGGATATATTTTTGTATCCCATTCCAGAAAAATGATCTTCTTAAATTATAGTAAGACTTAAAGAATCCCACTTGTCCTGCGGTTGGTGAATCATGGGATTCCTTAATTAACTTAGCCTTGAATTTAGAGATTGAGTTTAAATAAATCCTCCCTTTATACCGAAGGATATTGTTTTTCCATTCAGACTTGGGGTCATGATTCGAATTGTTAATTATAGTGCTTGTTTCTGGGTCCTTGGCATATTCGCTTCATATTTCATCTAGACATTCTGGGATTGCGACTGAAATGGAGTAAGAGGAAATATCCTCATCTTTTCTTGAGAGTGCATCTACGACTACATTTTCCTTCCCCTTTTTGTGTATTATTTCCATGTCGAAAGAAACAATTTTTTCTATCCACTTTTGTTCTTCTGTGGACAATGTTTTTTGTTGAAGTAGGTATTGAAGACTATTGTGTTCTGTGTGGATCATGAATTTTCTTCCTAGGAGGTATTGTCTCCAATTTTCTAATGCCTACATAATTTCCAGCATTTCCTTATCGTATGTAGACTTCAATTGTTCTCGCTTATTTAATTTCCTTCTCTCAAAGGATATGGGGTGTTCATCTTGCATTAGTACTGCTCCCAACCCATAACCTGAAGCGTCGGATTCTATTAAAAATGGTTTGGAGAAGTCTAGGGTAGCTAGTATAGGTGTGGAAGACATAATTCCTTTCAAAGCTTCAAAACACTTATCTGCTTCTTCCCTCCACTGGAATGCATTATTTTTTAGAAGGTTGGATAAGGGTGTCGTTATGTGCGCATAATTTCAGATGAATATTCTGTAGTATCCAGTTAGCCTAAGGAATATCCTTAAATTGTTAGTGGGTTGGGCCATTTTGTGATTTTTTTAATTTTTTCTGGATCTACCTTGACTCCTTCTTTAGATATTACATGACCAAGATAGTTCACTTCTTCCTTACCAAACGTGCATTTGGACATCTTGGCGTAGAACTTATTTTCTTTTAAAATAGAGAGTACTTATTCTAGATGTGTGAGATGGTCCTTCCATGTCTTAGTCTATATGAGGATGTCATCAAAAAAACTAGTACTAACTTCCTTAATAATGTTTGAAATAAGTTATTTAAAGTTGCTTTAAATGTCGTTGGAGCGTTAGTTATCCCAAAAGGAATTACCTTAAACTCATAATATCCTTCATGGGTCTGGAAGGTTGTTTTTGCCACATCCTCAAGCCTTACTCTGATTTGATAATACCTCGATCTCAAATCTAGTTTCGAGAAGTACCTTACGCCATGAAGCTCGTCCAACATTTCATCGATGAAGGGAATGGGGATTTTGTCTTTAATAGTTATCTTGTTTAGTCCTATGTAATCGATGCATAGCCTAAATGACCCATTCTTCTTTCGTACAAGTACTACTGGTGCAACATACAGACTCTGACTTTCTGTAATCACTCCACACTTCAGAAAATTGCAAATTAATCTGTCAATCTCTGTATTATGATCATGTGGATACCTATAGGGATTAACATTGAATGGGCTTGATCTAGACTTGATTTCGATGACATGCTCGATCTTCCTTTATGGTGGTAACTCCATGGGGAGATATTCAAATACATTTTTGTAATTTTGGATTAGTTCTTGGATCTCTGGATGGCCTGGTTTAACCCCTTATGAAGTTAATAATTCCATCTCTTGGCATTGTACGACATATATTGGTTCTCCCTTTCAAATTAGCTTCTCCATTTTGTGGGATGACACAATTTCTGTGTGAGGGGGTTGGAACCCATACAACTTGTATTTTTCTCTTTGACATCTAAACTTTATAAAGTTTTCTTGGTGGTTGGTTAAGTAGGTACCTATTGTTTGCATCCACTGAATTCCTAATACTACATTGACTCCTCCTAAGCGTACTGCATAAAATTCTGACACAAGGTTATAGTTTTTTAATCGCAGGTTAACTTTGTGGCATTTTCCCACTTTTTTTTATCTTATTTCCATTTGCGACCATTAACTTGATGTTAGATAATGGATATATTAAAAGGTTAATCCTCTTTGCAACACTTACGTCAATGAAACTATGAGTACTTCCTATGTCAAATAGGACAGAAACATTGTTATTTTGTATATGCCCTTTAAGTTTTAATGTCTATGGTTGGTGTATTCATGTTATGGCTGTGATCGTTATCTTTGGTGTTTCTTCATTTTGTGAATCTAATGGAGGATTTTTGATGTCACGTGTTTCTTCTAT
>LPNX010593287.1:257348-303616 GCA_001517045.1 Pseudotsuga menziesii | reverse complement strand
ATATATATATATATATATGTATATATGTATATGTATATGTATGTATATGTATATATATATAGGTATGTATGTATGTATGTTAATTTGGAGAACTTTTAATAAAATTAATTATTGTATAATAATAATATTATTTATTATTATAATAAAAAAAATTATTTACTAATTTGAATTTGTAAATGCATGCAAGTTAGTGGACAGACGTAGGTGGATGTGGTGGAAGAGGGATGGTGCAGGCGGTGAGCATGCGGCGTGAGGAGGGTGATGAGCAGTGGGGAGGAGGTGATTGATGGGAGAATGCAAAGGGAGGTAGGCAGGAAGGAAGAATGTTGGCATGTGTGTGGTGGAAGAGCAGTGGAGCAACGTCGAGGGAGGCTACAGAGGTGGATGGGAGGAGGGACAGGGAGGGCACGTAGCAAGAGGGCACGTGCAGGAGAGGGAAGGGAAGGTGTGAAGAGTGGTATATGGAAGCTGGTGTGGAGAAAAGGTGGAGGAGACAGAGGGAAATGAGGGAGATGGAGGAATGGGAGAGTGAGAGTCCTAGAGCAAAATATGAATGATGGAGGTCGTGTGGGGAGGATTTGCAGAGGATGGTGAGTGAGGGAGGATGATGGGTGGTAGGATATGAATGAATGAATTGGAGGAACGTGATGAGAAGAGCGAAGAATGGAGCTGGTGAGAGGTGGGGAGTAGATGAATGGAGTTGGAAAAGGTTCCGAGGAGCGGCATGGCTCTTATACCACTTGATGTAGACTTAATTTTTGAACCCATAATGAATCAAAGAATTCATGAATAATTGCTATATTAGGATTATTTTTTACAATAAGATTAAAAGACCTCTTATAGGTCTAAACACACCATTTCAATGGAAAGGTGTGACCCTACGATAAATTTACATTTAATAATTAAAATATTTGTTCTTTACTACTTAGATACATAACATCAATGGCATCCCTAATCGGAGGAACAACATCTTCGAAAAAGATGGATAATAACAATATTATAAAAAGTACAATTAGAATATATTTTTCAGTTATATTATTTCAACACGTGCGCGCGTGCACACACACACACACACACACACACACACACACACACACACACACATATACCATCAATGCTTTGAGTTGGCATTAATAATCCTTGTTTTCTATAAGACACCACATTTCGATGCAAATTAACACCTTTAGGAATATCATGGCCTCTACCAATAAAATTCAAATGGATTTTAAACACTCTTTCCCAACAGAATGTTCCACCTGTGTGGAAACCTATACTAAACAATTCAACACTTCCACGAGATATGGAATTTTCAATGACTCTTCTTCTGACATACTAGGCACATTTTCAGAAGAATTATGAACATACATGCCTACCTTTATTGTAAAATAAAATGGATTTGTGTTTTGCACCCAAATCCCATCCATTTGAATGAGTCTCTTTCTTCTAATATCAACAAAACAATCATCTCCCAATGAGGGAGGATTCACATCTGGACTAGATCCCATATAAAACCTTTGCTTGATGACTACAATGAATTTTTTTTGTGATATTCATGTGGCCCACTTGAACATAACTGTGATTTTATTTTTAAAAAAATGAAGGGTGGTCCAACATAATCTTGACACTTTCATCCACATACACCTTTTGAATAGGAAAAGCATCATCCATACTAGGTGTCCATATGCCATGAGTACCAAAAGTGTAAAGAGTTAGATCATTGCCACAAGGATCCAAGCATGCCAACTCTACATTTCATATATGGCACTCATCAATAAATTTGGAGATAATGATCTTTTCTAAACCATTTTCTATTTTAAGAAGAGCCATTATATCAAAATTTGGAGCATTGCCCCTATCACACTACTTAGATGAATGACACAAGAGTTGATACATTATTTCTCTCTGATTAAGCTAGTCATGAACATGATTATCATTAGACACTACTTCATCATCACTCAAACAATCATTTTTAGCAATTCTAGATAATTGTTGTGACTAAATCGTCATTGTATAGATCTTTGTTGATTCATTTCTCATTGATTTTCTCATTTAACATCCTCTTCAACAAGTATTTGAAATGTTTCCTCCATAATTTCTAGAGGCAACGCCTTCCATTTTTTATGTGGAAATGTATTAGGTTCTGGTAGAACATCGTTATCATTAGACATTACTTGATCATCACCCAAACAATCATTTTCAGCAATTCTAAATAATTGTCATGACTATATTGTCATTGTATAGATATTTGTTGCTTCATTTCTCATTGTTTTTCTCGTCTAGCATCTTCTGCTGCATCAATTATTTGAATTGCTTCTTCCATAATATCTAGAGGCAACAACTTTCATTTTTAATGTAGAAATGGATTAGGTTTTGTACTAGACATGATTAATTTTATAAAAAGTTATAATATGTGATCATGACAAGATCTCTAAATGAGCTACACAGATTATAGATGAGATATCCTGATTGGAAAGCAATTAATCTATCTCACTAACCTTTAGTAAAAACCTTTGATTTATTTTCTCCTTGCAAGTAGGATTATGGCACTACATACATAACACAATTGATGCTTAGAGTCTTATAAGATTTCTGCGTAATAGTTACTATGCATATACATCATTTGATAAGTAAATTTTACACCTTTGTTAAAAACAAAAAAATACACAACTAAAATTTTAAAAAAAATATGACAAGCCTTATAAACATATAAAAATGGAAAAATAAAAATAGTCAACAAATACATTCATGAAACATCAAAATCAAGACACTTAGATAACATTGCTCAAAATTTCAAATATAAATACAGCCATATATATAAATACAGTCATATATATATATATATATATTTCCAGAATATTAAATTCAATATAAATTTTATTTAACTTTATAAAAAAAAGTGTTTAGATAAAAAATGAATCGAACAAAATTTACTTAAATTCTCAGGAATAAATAATATAATCAGATACAAAAGTATTATCACCTTCAAAATATATTTTCAAAGATCTTATATTACGCTGATGAGATCAAAATATCTTCAAGGTAAGATCAAGCAGCTTTATGATGTGATGGTTCTAAGTATTGTAATTGTTCTGATTTACTGCCCATGATATGTGCTTGAAAATAAAAGTATATCCTTGGTTTCATGTCCACCGCTTTGTCCTATTGAATGTGTTCGAATTGGCGTGTCCAGAACAGGTTTAATATCCACTTTGCAGTTCATCAATTAATGATGTGGGGCTACTCAGATGTGTACTATTAAGATTTGATCAAACTCTAAATTTAACTATGCAAATCCTTGTTGATCTGGATATTTAAGACCGATAGTTTTGTGCATATCACCAACCCACCATTATAAGTGGGTTGGTGAAAATTAGTTGCTAAATCTTCCTTTGTCACTAATCAAATAATGTGAATTAAAAGTTGAAAAAAAAATATACAGAGTATACACTATTACTTCTGCGCTATGTTTCAATCTTTCAAAAAAACCATGGAGATGGTGATTAGTCTTCAGGACTGAATTCCTGTCGGTTTCGTTTGGTAACTGATCCCTCACATTTTCTAATTAATTTTTAATTAATTTATTATTAATATATAGGCATTTAGATATTAGAGTCCTATTTTGGATTTGCTTGACTGGATTAACCTCGATGTAATAAGCCTGCATAAGGGATTCATTTCATGGTCGTGTTTAAATACATCTTGATTAAGATTTAAATAAGCTTTAGTTAAGTAGTAGTTAAAAAAAAGAGTAACAATTTGTTTTTGTTTTTTAATATGTTGTTTTTTTTTTATTAAATAGTATTTGTTTTGTGCTTATATTAACTCTAACAAACTAGTATGAATAAAATTATATATTATATTAACTCTAACAAACTAGTATGAATAAAATTATATATTTTAGCCTTTGTTTAATAGTTAGCTATCTTGACAAAACTAAATGGTTGGTTATGTCTATCCACATTCACCCCTACTTTAGTTACTGAACTAGATCCAGCTCAAGCAAGTTTTTTGTTGGTTTGCTGCAAATAAGTCACTCACCTCAACATGGAGCATAAAATCAAGTTTAACTTGGCTTAGTTTCTCAAAAGCTTTACTTTTATAGATGAACAATTGCTACAATTTTGTTAGAAACTTTGTCCAAAGATTATTCTAGTTAAGACAACTTGAAAAGAGGAGAAAGCTTTAGTTTGCATAATTCGAGTACTAATACTAATTCTAATACAATTGGATATGGAAAAAATAGGTAACGGAAAAATCTAGTAAGGAAAAAATACTAAAGTAGGTTGCTTATAGATTTAAAAAACTTATCTTTCAAATTTTAGAAAATTTTAAAATATAAATAAACCATTCAATATTTGCTTCCATCCCTTGTCATGGGCCATTTTGCTTGTCAAATACAGTCTATATTTTATACTTTCCCTCACAAAAATAAACAAAGAAAACATCAAAACGTCTCTCTGGTCTCTAAGAAACAGTAGATTTTTTTCCAAATTCCTGCCTTGCTTACATGTAACATTTATTTTTCATTAAAAACAAATTGAAATATAAATCTTAAAACATTTAAAGCTAATCATTTATTTATAAATTTATTTATAAAAATATGAAATAATTAAAGTACCAAAATTAAATTATAACACAATAAAACCAATTTCTAATAATATATTCCAAAAAAATTACAATATCTAAAATCTAATATCTAATATTATGATGATGATGATGATGGTTAACGTCCCCTGAGACCAAACTTTGGTCTATCGGACCTAAAGAAGAGAATTAATTAGTTTGCTTTAAAGTTATATTTCTATGCTCAAAGAGCTTGGAAAGAAGCGTCCCGAGCTTACTATAATTTTGACAGGCTAAAAGGCTAGGAAAGTCGGTATTGCAACAAAAATTATGAAACTGGGATCTAATGTGGGTGTATGTAGGGCACTCTAAGAGAAAGTGATTTTCATCTTCAATGTTCTTACTCTCACAAAGGTGGCAGATCCTTTCTACCCATGATGTTTTTGGGACTGTCCAATGACCAGTTTCACTATGGAGCTCATGCGAGTTCGTTCTTATCTTAGCTATGTTAATTTTTTTCTTAGTACTGATCAAAACAGAGAGATACTTTTGATCTTCTAGAGTAGGGTTGATGACCTCCTTATAATATCTTAATTTTCTTTTAGCCTCGAGAACTTTCTCACACCACAATTTTTCTTTAAACTTAGAAGAAATAATATTTTTAATGTTATTAATATTCTGCAAAGCAACATTTTCATCGATTTCCCAGTGATTTAACCAAGACCTGGTATCCTTATACCACCCACGCTTGAGCCTTAAGTGTTTTTGGCTGGAGTTTAAAGCTATCTTAGGGAGTCTATGGTCTCCCATGTTATTGATTTTGTTCTTGTATTTGTATACCAGGAGTCTAGTCATAGCTAGGCTCTCGATGGGGGAAAGACCCACTTCTATAAGGAGAATAGGATAGGGTGTATTGTTTCTTATTTTGAGGTTATAAGTTATAAAACGCTTCTGGATTTGCTCGATCTTTCTCCAGGATTCTCTAGAGATGCTGCAACCCCAAACCTCACACCTATACAAGATGACAGGAGTGACTAGAGTTTCAAAAAGGAGCTTCTTTTTATCCCACATCATGAGGTTTGCAGCTTTACAGTTATTTTCAAGACCAAAGTAAGCTTTCCACCCTCCGTTAATCCTTTTCTTAATGCTATAGTTCCAGTTGAGCTTGTGATGAATATCAATTCCTAGGTACTTGTAAGAAGACACTTCCTCCAAGTTGCTATTGTCATACATAAAATTAGCGTATGTATCATTTTTGGATTTGATAATCATAACTTTTGTTTTGTCAGTGTTAAGAGTCATACCCATGTTAGCGCAGAAATCTTTGAGGAGTCGAAGCTGCTTATCCAGATTAGAAGAACACCTTGCCATAAGGACAATATCGTCAGCATAAAGAAGAAGGATGATGACTATTCTAGCTAAGATCGTACCAGCACAACTTGCTTCTTCTAAACAACCCTCTAACTTATCAATTTAAATGCCAAAAATGGTAGGGAAGAGGGGGAAATCTTGCTTAACTCCGATATTACACTTAATATCTTTCGACCACCCCTCATTGCTTTTAAATTTGGCAATTACATTCTCGTAGAGCCTTATCGCAGCAGCTCTTGGCTTGAAAGGAACCTTAAGCTCTTCTAACCTATTCCAAAGGTTATTTCTAGGTACCGTATCGAAAGCCTTTCTAAAGTCCACAAAGCAGCAAAAGAGATTGGATTTATCATTGCGGCACTCCTCCATAATGATCCTAAGCGTAATAAGGTGGTCCGTTGTTGAGTGATGCCTTCTAAAACCCGCTTGGCCTTTAGCCCGCTTACCTTCACTTTCAAGCCAAATGCTGATTTTCTTTTCCAAAATAATACCATATAACTTGGCTAAGAGGGGGCTTATCATAATAGTTCGATAATTTGAGGGGTCATTTGTATCCCCACTTTTAAAAATAGGGATAATGAGGCTCTGAGTCCAAGGTTTAGGGAACCCTTGCTTGACTGCTTGATTAAAAAGCTTGTGGATGTGAGGGATGAGGACAGGACCTCCAATTTTTAAGATTTCTGCCTGGTAACCTTCAATGTCCTTAGCTTTTCCATTAGCCCGACGCTTAACCCCAAAATCTATGTCTTTTAAAGAGAAAACTTCTTCCCTTGTGAGGAGGGTTTCAAAGTGGTATATGACATTCGGGGAGTCATAAAGCTTTTTAAGATAGGAATTCGAGTCGTTCCTAAACTTTATATTTATAATATAAAATAAACTTCATATAAAAACTAGTTAAATATTTGATATTTAGAACTAAAATATAAAACAAAATATATATTATAAATTTTAAAGCTTTAAACTTTCAAAATGTGAAACTAACACTAAACCAACTATACAACTACATCATAGAGAAAAATTAAAAATAAAATAATAAAATTTAAATAATTCTTATCTTAAAATATATGCCAAATAACTTAGGCAAAATTAGTATTATATGTAATATTGAGAAAGTTTCCAATTCCTTCTTAATTTCGTAAAAAAATCAATAAAACAGAATTATGCTTTTATGGTTTTTTCTATTCTATAAAATAAGCTTCCTCTCTTTATTTACATTTTTGTTCAATTTGGACTATCACTATGAGAACATGGCTTAAATCATATACCCTAATTTTCCATGTGGAAAGTCAGTTAATGACACTCTCTCTATATTTAATGTATTTTACAAGTGATAATGTGTATCACTGTAGTGTATTACTTATTTAATGTATTTTACAAGTGATACTGTGTATCACTGTAATGTATTCTACAAGTAATACACAGTATCACATCACAGAATATACATAGAAAGAGTATGGCTGAAACCATATGCCCTGATTTCCCATGTGGAAGGTTAGCTAGTGACACTCTCTCTATATTTTATGTATTTTACACGTCATACACATTATCACATCATAGAATACATATAGAGATGGTGATGGTGATGGAGATGGAGATGGTATTTACATAGTGGTGATGGAGATGGTATTTACATACTGGTGATGGAGAATATTTCTGGAATACATACTGCTTTCAACGTGGGTCCTTCCATGGAGATGGTGATGGATACATGTATTCTCTTGTCCAAATATAATAAATATTCTCTTGCAAAATGTATTCTCTTGTCCAAATATAATAAATATTTGAAATTTTTATTATATTAATTGGATCTTAATTTCTAATTTTTTCTATTATTTATTTTGTACATATATATTTATTATGTTTTAAAAATTTATAATGTTTATATAGAATTTTGCAAAATGTATTCTGTTGTCCAAATATAATAAATATTTGAAATTTTTATATGTGAAATTTTTATTATATTAATCAGATTTTAATTTCTAATTTTAAATTTTAAATTTTAAATACTTACAAAATAAAAAGTAAAGTTAAAATGGAATTATATTTATTTATTTTATTATTTGTAAAAGTGGGTCTTTCTCCATTTAAAGCATGACTAGTTACCTGATGTACAAGCATAAGATAAATAACATGGAAAACCAAAAGCTTCCTAAAATTACTTTAAACTCAAGTCAACCAACTACCCCTCAAGTGGTGTTGGTATAAAGATACCATGGCTTGGTTAAACCATAGGGGCATTATAAGAGAAAATTAAGATACTACAAGGAGGTCATTAATCCTAACTTGGAAGATCATAAGTATCTCTTTAGTAAGTAGCTCACTAAAGAAAATTAATATAGCCAAGATTAGAACTAACTATCATCAACTCCATAGAAAAATAGGGTGTTGGTCTATTTCTAAAACTCCATGGGCAGAAAGGGTTTGCTATATGTGTGAGAGTATAAGCCTTAAGGATGAAAAACACTTTCTCTTAGAGTTCCTTGCTTATACCCGCATTAGATCTGAGTTTCATACTATTTGTTACAATACAAACCTTTACAAATTCCTAACTTGTCAAAACTATATTGACCTTGAAAAGCTTCTTGACAATCTTTTTGAGGAAATGAACAAGATTTTAAGTAAACCAAGTATTATCCTTCTCAAGGTCCAATAAACCAAAGTTGGTCTCAATAAACATTAATCATCATCATCACCATCATCATCATTATAATGATGATATATCTATCTAAACTAAAATGTTATTTTATTATATTGGTAAGATAATTGATTTAAAATTTAAATATTAATTAATTATAATTATTTTAAAATTAAATAGATTAATTAAATATATGATAATGACGATGGTGGTTATTATTGTGTTCTTAAACCAACTTTGATTTAACAATGAATAATTTGGTTTGTTTAAGAATTTTATTATGTTAAGCATTCTTAAATTACCATAATTTTGATAACTTAAATGGTTGGTAAAGTGAGTTGTAACAAATATTTGAAATTGAAATTTAATGTAGGCATATGTAGGATATTTTGAGAGACTACTTTTCATCTTCAACTTTTTTAGTGCCATAAAAATGAAATGCATTACACTTAAAAGAAGTGAGATACTTGCTAGGGTTGAAATTTGATGAGTAAATCATTTGCAATTTTACACATCAAAATACCCACTTCATAAAATTAAACTTCATTGATGAACTGTAAATTTTAATTTTGCTAGTAATTTTGATATATATATATATATATATATATATATATATATATATATACACTAGTACTAATTAGTTATTAGTAATTTAAAAAATTCAATGTTTTCTATAGTACTAGTATGTATATATATATATATATACTTACTAACTAGTACTAATTAATTATTAGTCATTAAATTTTCTCTTTGTAATTTTATTTTAATATGGAAATTTTGTTTTTTCATAAACTTTCAATAATTAATATAAAGAATAAAATCATTGTAGTAAATTAACCTAAAAAATTAAAAAACTCAAACTTTCTTTCTAAATTACTAAAACTAAAATTTGGAAAGTAAACTTTCATTAATTAATATAAAGTATAAAAGCACTAAAAAAATAGCAATCTTCTTTTTCTCTCAAGCTTTCTTTATGTATTATGGAAATTAAAATTTGGAAGTTGAATTTTTTTTTAAATTATAAGTCTTTTCAATGAGCAACTTAATTATGATTCATAGATTTTCATGCAAATCATGGTCTTCCAATTGAGGGTGTGGTTTTTTATTTAAGAGTTTCGAGGAAAGTTATTTGGGTTGTGTGTGAGCATGTGTATCTAAAGTTTTACTTTATAGCAATGATAGTAGGTTATTTGCACTTGGTATGTGCTTGGGTATCCAATATTTCTTTGTCCTAAGGTATAAACCAAGGGGTTTCTTTCATGGAGAACATTACAAGACTATTTTGCATAAATCACATTGGTAAGGTTCATATTGGATTAAGGTAGTCTTAGTCTATGTAATTGTGAATTGTTTTATTTTCACAATGTTTTATGCCCAATGGCTTGAATTTATTCTCACAAATATTGATTCATGTTTTGATTTTATTAGTTCAAATAATTATTTTTTGTAATTCCTTTTAGAGTTGGGAGGTTGGTTTCCTTCAAGAGACTAGATACCACTTTTCATAACCAATTTATCAATTTGTTGAGTGATGTCTTCGGTTTGTAGTAGAGGTGGAGAATCCCTTATCGTGGTGTCCTATTTCAGGCATAAATCCTTAGAGAGACAATCCCAAATTGGCATCTTCAGCTTTATGCTTGTAGTTGCATGGAAGCCACGACGTCCTCCTTTCACCATGAATTCACAAAAACCAAAGCTGAGAGTGGCCTCTCTTTTAAGGTGGTCAAAGTGGCAAAAGCCATTTTTTTCAAGCTTGAACATTGAAAAGAGAGTAATTTTGTCACAATTTTGATGAAAATTCTAGGGTTCATATGGTTTTTGAGGATTGACTAAAAGACCTCCAAACCACCATCTCAATATTTGATGAGTTCAAGAGAAAATTGAAACTATAATAGCACTAAAAGATAATGATATTTTGGATGCAAGAGTTGCAACAAAAGAGATATGGTTGCTATGTGGAAAATGATGTTTCTAAATTTGAGGATGAACTTCATTGCTCATAGATAAAATGCAAGCTGATAGAGGGGATCTTCCATTACAATATTTGTATGAGTAAATCCTTAAAAGGGAAAATGAGAATAATAGGCTATAAACCTCCATATTGTCAAATGTTGTGTTAACTTTGAGTTAACACAGTAAATCAATTTTCAAAATGCTTAAATTTTGAATTGGACCTGATATAAAATGTAACGTTCAAACTCTAAATTTAAATTTAAAAAAAAACAAGATTTGGTTTTCAATAGTTAATATTGGTCGTTAGAGTAAAATGGGTAGAAGGGAAAAGATACATATATGTAACCAACCTCTCATCATATAACACTATTATTAGAATTCTCCCTCGGCCTCCTGAAACTCACATCTCTTCCAAGCCCTCCAAAACACTACTATTATGATTGGTAGATTTTAATGTCAAATGAAAGACAATGTTAAAATTAAAAAGTCATATAAAAAATTATTGAAGTGCAAGGCAAGAAGTCAAATTTCATCCCTTAAATTAACCATTTTCACCAATATTGTACTTTTCATTGAAAATTTTGAGTTAGGAATTGAGAGATACTTTTGATTTTGATCAAGTCTTTATAGCATCTTAAACATTTTCCTTAAATTTATATGTTATAATATTTTTAATACATTTAATGAAATTTCGCTTTTCTAATATATTCTAAAATTTAATGTAGGGCATTTTATCAAATAATTTCATGTAGACAACTCTTTTTCGTGGTTTTCTAGTTATAAGTTAATTTATTTTATATAAATAAAAGCTAATCATAATGATCGTATGATTATTTTTATCCAAACTTTTCAAAATGTAAACCATATAACTTTAAATCTAAGTTTACAAATCCCTTCTAATTAAAAACATTATTTTATATCCCACGAAACCTGACTGTAGGCAATGCTGTCTCTAAGCTCTACATCCGAGTATTCCTTCCGCTCCAAGAGTCACAAAACAAAACATTAGTATTTTATCTTTGTTCCTAACAAATTTGGTTTCTCTCGTGCTCTCAAACTAATCTTATTAGGTAAACTTATTATACCATTTGAAAGATGTAATTTATACAAATTTGATTAAGACTTGATTATAGCTAGTAACAATCCATAAATCAAAATTTCGGAGAAAATATTATCTTAGTCCATGAGGTAATTCACTCCGTGAAAGCCACCCAAAAAACCGGGGATGTTGATTAGATTATGTTTGGCCAAATCCTACGACAAGATCAGTTGGTAGTTTATGAGATCTAAGCTGCGATCTTTTGGCTTTGGGGAGATGTGGACTAACTATATTCTAAATTTAAATCTTGAATTTTTTTGTTCATTGTGATGGCAGAAAGCCGGGGGAGAACTATCAAGGCTATCGTGAGAAACCAAGAAATCAGAGAATTAACGCTCCTTCACTAGGCTTCTAAACAAACCCATCAGCAATTTGTAGATGATATGATGTTAATGACATGCGTTGTTCATGAAGTTAGAGCAATTAATAAAGGGTTGAATTTATTTTGGATGGATTGGGGACTATTTATCAGTAAAGATAAATCCCGGGTTTTCTTCTTCAACACTTTGGCAGTACTGCAACAAAACATCCTGTGCACCCTGGGTTTCGAGGGGAATCCCTTTTCATCCAAATATATATCATCAGGAAGATCTCACGGGAAGTGTTGGTGGATACACGGGGGCTTCAATACCCATATCACGTCCGTTCATATTGGGGTTTTATTAATTATTAAAAAATCAAAAATTAGATTGGAGACATATTAAGGGTCAAGGGGGTTATTATATGTGCCTAAAAATATGCAATATATAGAGGGTTTTATTATCAAACGACGCGGAGAAGCAAATCGAAGATATCAAACAAAGCAGAGAAGCCACCCGGAAAATAGGAGCGGGGGACCATTGATAGAGCTCGATGGTAGTTTAAGAGGGGATGGGGTGCGGATGGGGAGCATTGGGGTTTTGAATCGTGAGCGACACCTAGCTACAGAGGGTCAGATATAAATCTAGAATCCATCAGATGCATTGGAAAGATTGAACCAACCCTTACCATTTCTCTCTTTCTGTTGATCCAGCACCAGCAACAGATACAGTGAAGGAAATCTCGGGGAGTTAAGGCAGGGCATTTTGCTTGGTGGATACTGAGAGCATTCATTTGTATTACCTTTCTTCAGCCTACTTGATTCATTGAAGTACCACGGGATGAAAGGAAGGAAGGAGAGCATCTACACTACTTCCTTAGAGAAAGCCTATGTTGCTCATACACGGTAAAGCAACGAAGTGAATGACCATCGTACCAAACTATAGTTACTACATCTACTGGTATGTGACTAAGCGATTTTTCTTATTCCATGTAATAAGTGGGAACTTGGGTGCAACTTTGCCTCAATATATAGTTAATATCCTCCATTTGCAGGTCTATATGATGCAGTTATAAAGCTCGCATTTCGCCCAGATGAAGTAAAGAAAGAAGGGTCAGCGGTGTAAAAATTATTAGTAAAAACAAAAAGGTCGCATAATAGCCATCAATCCCATCCCACAGAATCAAACTCATAGGTTCAAATGCTAGTCGCAGAGGCGAGTGCAGGTGATCTTATTTTTACCCAAAAGAACCACCGAGAGCAAATGCAGGGGAAAGGGTGGGAAGAGCATCACCCGCAAAGATAAAGGAAGCTAATTGAGTGAAATCAACAGTGAAAAATCCCTTTGATAACCCCTCGGAGTAAGGAATAGGAAAGGAGTCTGGATCATTCGTTGGGTGTGTTTAAGAGTTTAGATTATGTGTCATACAGTCATTGAATTCCAATGTCACAATATCCTTATCATATGCATTTTACATTTTGGAAACATGCATTTCATTTTATCTAATAATTCTATACTTGTAAGTTAGCATCATCCATACTGTATATCACTACAGACTGATGTTATTTCATCACTTTCATTTTTTGTAGATATTGCACTTGGAGGAATCTCTCTCCCATCTAAAACTTATCCATGTTGTTGGAATGAAAGGAAAGGTAATCTTATTTATCATTAGTTGTTTCCACTCTTCAGATGCAACAAACAAAGAACATAACTATCCATCTAGGGTTACATTCAAAGTCTGTTTATCTTTCTTTACAGAAGAGGCCTTGCTTTAGATATTTTTATCTTGTGTAGTACAATGCATTCAATACATGTTACACATGGTCTGTTTACTCTCATCCTAATCTCATTATTGATGCTTTCATAGAAGTTGTCCAGGAGTCTAGCATTGACTAAGCCCCCCTCTATGTAGTAGTGTTTCTTTATTTTTCATTACCGAATCCTTCATAGTATTGAAAATTGCACTTAACTTATAAATCCCTAATTACGAGTGCAACCATAGAGGGAGCTTAGAAGGGTTATCCACTGCCATTGCAATAATTTCTTCTCTCTTGCATTTGGCTCTCCCTCAGCACAAGAGAAATACCATGAAGGATAGGATTGCTATATATGCCCTTGAAGCTCTATGTTAATCTCATATTTAGTAAAAAATGAATAATTTATGTTATATATGTTGGTAGTTGAGCCTTTTGTAACATCTTTTCTTCATGCTGCTACCTAAGTTGTGCAAGACAGTACCGCTCACCGCTATACCATTGGTACTTTTCGAGGATCAGTTTGTTCATCTCATTGTTCCAATTATCCTCTGATGCATACTGAAACATATATCCACTTTGTATTTTTTCTTGGCCATGATCTCTATTTTTATTTACATCATGAATCTGCAGTGTACTTTATTTGGCATCCATGCTTGTCTCTATGTTAATCTTATATTTAGTAAAACATGAATAACTTATGTTATATATTTTGGTGGTTGAAAGAGTATACTAGTGCCAAACATCGAATTAGGGAAAATGGAGTCTAAAGGTAGAAAGGATGGTTCAATTTAAATGAGATAAAGAGAGGGTTCAATTTAAATGAGATAAAGAGTTATGATGGTGTTGTTACAACATGCTAATATCAACCAATGATGACAGTTTTTAGATTATATAAAATATGAGTTTATTGATTGACCAATCCAATCCTTGAGCTTTGATTGACCAGTTTCAATGGAATTGACCAAGCCCACCTCCTTTCCCCCAAGTATTATATGGAACATATGGAACTATCTATTGATTTTGGGATGAATAAGTATTATAACTACAATCTCCATGAGAACTACATAAAAATGAGTGAAATATGCTTCTTGTGCTCATTGGTTTAAAAAAACTCTAAAGAATACAAATATTCTTCTTGTATATAAAGTTGCAGGGTGATATCTCAATGGTAGAGCATCTGCATTATATAATGTAGAAGATTGGTCGTTCGATTCCATCTCTTGTTTTGATCACCTTTTGATCTTCTGCAGGTTCATTGAAGCAGACTCTTCAGTTTTAGGAGGGCTATTTGAATAAGCCACTGACAATACATTTTGTTTCAAGGTGTTTCATCCTGATAGTAAGATTTCTTCATCCATCTTAGAGATTTGAATTGAAAGTGCATACCTTTCTTTCTAGCTCTTTGTTTTATTAATGAACTAATATGCATCTGTAAATTTGAATCTTTTTTTTTCATTTATTTATGGATGCACTCACCTCATTTCGTAGCCATATTATATCCAAAATTTTGAAAATTTTGTTATAATTTTATTCATTTCTTAACATGTTCTTAACCAACTAAAAGGTACACATGGATAGAAATGCAGATGGATCCAAGTGATGTTGTGGACTTCACAATTTTTATTGGTGAAGAGAACTGTGCCCTTGGCATAGTCCAGTGTCGAAAAGGTTGTACATATGCTGATATCCATGGTGAAATTGTGGATGATGAAATCATTGATTATCCTTTTGAATTTATTGGCCCAATTGGAATTCCTTTAAATACAAAGAAAGAGCATAAAAGGAACCTACAACAACAAATGTAGGCATTACGAGGAAAGTAGGCACGTTGGTTGTCGAAACATTGCAATCATAGGTAATGGAAGGAATGCCAATCTCTAAAAACATTGAAGGGAATGTGGAGGAACCTATACATAAAGAACCAAGAGTTGATCATTTGTCCAAGTCAATGCACAAGTTGTAGCAGTTGATCCTAATGTATTGGCATCTTGGGAACATAAAGTGAATAGTTCATTGGAATATTTTGTTAAGGAGAAGCTAACAGTCAAAGTATATTCAGAAAATGAAAAACCTAATATAAAGATCCATTGTGAAATTTGTGGCATTGATTATGGAACGAGGGAAGTATCCTTGGCAGCGCGAACAATTCGTAACTTCAAAAACAATCATATGAAAATAGGGTCCCATAAACGTCACATTTCAATGTTGGGAATTAGTGAAATTCCTTCATGTAACATACAAAAGCAGGCAAGAATGGTTAGCGATACACTTGAGATTGATCAGGAAATAAAACTTCTACATGATTTCAACCAAACACAAGAGCCTAATTTGTTCAAGCTGGTGCAAGAAACACCTGCAAACTACGAGGACAAGAAAAAAGTAAGAGTGGAATGTACACGATGCAATAGATGGTTCTCTTTGGTTCCGATAAGTGGTAATATTGCCAGTTCTCTATATGAACACATGAAATCAAAGAAGCACACTACTACTAAAGATGAGGCTTCACATGATACAACTGTGTTGAGAAGTGGAACAATTGGGAGACCGAAGAATCCTACCAATGATAAGTCCCAACAAAGTCTTACTAAATTATTGATCCCATCACTACCACCACCATTACATGGGGTTTCTACAAGTTCCCAAGCTTCTAGTTAAGGTGTGTTAACTACCCAAGTTATAATTTAATTTGAATTTGAATTTTCACATTACTTTATTTGTTATTACTTGTTAGTAGTAGTTAGTAGATAATTTTCCAATGTGTTTTATCATCTTATTCTAGGACAATTTCCTCCCCCTATATTAATATGGTGGGGGTATTGGGATCCCTAGCTTGATAGAAGAGGGGAGATATTGGACACAAAGGTTCTAATGGATGACCAACGTGGTGGAAAATTGTGGGCCATAGAGAAACATACCCGAAGAACACTATGTTATTATGGTACTGAATGTCGTATTAACGGTACATATAGACATGTTCATTGCAAGAGGGTTTCTAAAACAGAAATCCCTTTTGATTCATTGACATAAAAATTTTGTAAGTTGATACCTAATTGTGATTACTTTCGAATGCGTTTATATCGCGAATCAAGGAGCAACATCAAAAGACATGGGAGAGATACAAGGAAAGGGAGAAGGTTGGACCATTTGACTCAAGATGAACTCAAAATTGTTGCAAGAGACGCAAATGCTACATATGGATTAACAATGAGATCTCTTTGGTGGGAGAGGAAAAAGGTTGCTACACCGTCTATTAGAAGGAGGTATCTAAGGGAAAAGTTGTTCGAATCTGTAGGAAGGAAGGATGTGTTCAGGTTTTACAGGGATGTGTGTGAGGTTCATAAGAAAGGGAAATTACAAGGTAAAGATGCAGTTTGGGAATTTGTTCAAGATATATTTCACAACCTAGTTCGTTCAAAGTCAGGGAGAAGGTATAGTGCATCCACTAAATCCATTTATGATAATCTTAAGTTATGGGGAGGTCCTAGATTACATAGATTTATTAGCTTGAATTTGGATGGCCCTTCAATATCTACGACTTTAAGGCAAGTTAGAAAATCATTGACATATATCCTAGGGGAGAAGGAGTACATTTTTTAGGAAATTGGAAACGTTTATGCTTCCTATAAAGCCAAACATGGTATAGAGGACCCAATTCCCATAAGCTTTACTGAAGATGAAACTGCCGTGAAAAAATATGTCAGGTGGGTAGCAAAAAATGATACATTGGTGGGTTTTTGTGGTAAGAAAGAAGAACATAAGTGCCAATCACATTTCTTGGTGACAATTGGTGAGGGAGTTGCAGGTTATGATATTATCACATATGCCTTCAAGAATTATGTGATTGGCCATTATGCACGTTTTATTATTGCAAACCCTTTACATGAGAAGATTCCTCATTTGGTTGTGGTTGTTCATCCAACGTGCAACATGTTTGATGCAAATTTTGTCCATCGACAATGGGAAAAAATAGATGACCTATGGAAGAAACATGTGAAACATTTTTTAGGACCTATTATTGGTCATTCCTCGTATGGGGATAATAAGAGAAGAATTCTTATGTTGAAGGATTATTACTCAACGAAAGGCATGAGATATCAAATTCCTTGGTAAGGGTGGAGGCTAATTGGGTTGTATGATGGATTTAAAGTAATAGGACTTTATGACCAGGATTACATCCACAATGGAAAAAAGCTAGTGAATCCTTTCTTTAGTGGTTGATGAGATTTGATTGTTGGACAAGAGTTGATTAGTTTTAACCATGTAAGAATGGTTTATAACAATTTTAAAGTGGATGACCACGAACTTAAAATTGAGGATATAGAGAGGGTTGATCGCCAAAACTGGGGTTCAGCACAACGCATTGCTTCAAGGCATGTCCAGAGGTGCTTGAAGTAAATAAGAAGTATAAGTGGCAGGATAGAGAGAACATTAGGTAAATAGGCCTATCTAGCAATCGTTGTTGACTATATTGATATTTTTTTGTCTCTTAGTTTGATTCTTTGGGAAAGAGTGTGGAATTCTTCAAGAGTCCATCATTTCTTCACGTTATGGCTATGATGGGTCAAAGAACAAGAAAATACTAATGTCAACATTAATTTCATTGGCAGAGAAGCATATCACGATGTGAAAATTTATTTCTACTTTGTGGTTTTGTTGATGAGCTTATTTCATGCTCAATACTCTAACTTTCCATGTGCATTGCACCTAACTGGGTCAGATGTATGTGAGAAATTATTTAGCAAAGTCGGTGACATGGTTGGAGTAGATAGGGAATATGATTTCACTGACTTACTTCATGCTATTGGAACCCTTAATAGAGTTGTTGAAGAAGAATCAAATCCCCAAGGGCTTCGTTTCAATAAATATCATAAGAAACAAATAAGTATCTGGAATAAATTGCATCAACAAATAATGGAGGAAGGTGATGTCTTACCACAATATGATTCAATATCCATAGATAATAAAATTATAGAATCTCTCAAGATAGGATTGGAGGATACACAAGGAATTTTACTAGGTCTTGGCATGCAACCATAAAGACACACAAAAGATTCTTGGTTGTTTAAACCATGGATAGAGGATCACAATTATCCAAAATTCAAAGCTTTGGATGAAGTAGTTGATAATTCTTCACTGGTTCACTCCACAACCATCTTCCAATCTTCCTCTTTTATGGTACTCAATGATGGTGAATTGCAAATGATAGAAAGCGAGTGGAGGCATGAGTTGGATGGAATTTTAGATTTCGTTGATGAAACTGTAAACATAACTAACAAACCAATGGCGGAGCTCAATGGAAAGGACATGTACAAGTCTTGTTTGGTTAGTCAATTGAATGGAAATCCAACATTATCGAAAGATAGATTGACTAAAGTGAGGAATAGAGTATACTTCAAGTGAGATGAGAGGGCCCCCAAAAAGGGTGTTGTAATTGGTTTTGGAATTGGATCAGATTGTGCGGTGTTTTTTGAAAGAGAGTATATAGTTGTAGCTGAACGTACTAGAAGAAAAGGTGTATATCAAAGTACAAAGTGTGGCGTGTTTTGTGGGACTTGGTACATTGGAAGAGTTCAAATAATAAGAAAGAAAGATTGTAATAGGGTGTTTGATTACCATAATGACATTGATCTATTGGATAGGCCTAAAGGTGTTAAGCTTCAATGTTGTTGGTACAACAAAATAAAGGGGCAACACATCTACAAGTATGATTTGATAGATCATCTATTCATACAACTTGAATCTATTATAGCAACGACAAACCTATTATACAATATCAAGAATGACACATACAAGTTAGAAGAAAGCGACCATAGAATTTATGAGGATTTCATTAAAATTTTAAATCGGGTGGAGTTTTCAAAACATTTTAATTTCTCTTATCTTTTCACTACTATCTTATAGCTTATTAATGAAGTATTATTTTTTGTATTATCATTGATTTGTTTGTATCAATTTCATACTCATTTTATACTCATTGGCTTTAGGTGCGGTGAATGGTTCAGATGGTGAATGGTTGGGACAACTCAATGTGAAGTTATCGATTGTTAAATATCTCCTTATGATTTCTTGAAGAATGGTGTTTGAGGGTTGTTGAGGGTTCTTGAAGCATGGTTGTTCAGGTTTCTTGAAGATTTTCTCACATTTTAAATCCCATACAAATATTTCTCCCTTTTTTCTGTAAGGATGTTATGGGATTCGCGATCTTCGAGAATCCTTCTATGAATTTATGGTAATAACATGTAATCCCCATGAATGATGGTACATCTGATACATCCTTAGGAACATGTCATTCCATTATTTCTCTTATCTTATTAGGATCCACTGGTATCCATTCCTTGCATATCACATGGCATAGATACTATATTTTATCCTTAAAGAATTCACATTTACTGAATTTAGCATACAGTTTGTGTTCTCTTAGAACATACTATTATTTGTAAATGTTCATCACGTTCTTCTTTTGTTTTTGAATAAATTAGTATATCATCTATGAATACAACTACGAATTTATCCAAATATTTACTTAAGACACTGTTCATTAGACACATAAAAGATGTTGGAGCATTCATTAGCCCAAATGGCATAAATACAAACTCATAATTCTTGTTTCGGGTTCTGAATGCATTTTAAAATGTCTTCATCTTTAATTCTGACTTGATGATATCGAGATATCAAGTACATTTTTTAGAATATCGTTGCTCCACCTATTTGGTCGAACAGATCATCTATGTGGGGCAATGGATATCTATTTTTAATTGTCATCTTGTTTAACTCACAATAATCTATACATAAACGTAAGGTACCGTCTTCCTTTTTAACAAATAGTGACAAGTGCTCCCCAAGGGGATACACTTGGTCTTATGTAATTATTATCTATAAACTCTTGTAGTTGTAGTTTTAATTCATTAAGTTCTAGGACATTCATTCGGTAATGAGATTTTGAATTGGGTACAGCTCCCAGTACTAATTCAATAGTAAAATCCAATTCTCTTTTCAGAGGTAATCTTGGAATCTCTTCCGGGAATACATCTGAAATATATTTTAAAATTAATATAACATCAAATTTAAATTTATATTCTTTATTTATGTGTTCGTCATTCATTACATGCACAACAAAAACTTTACAACTTTTACGTACAGACTTTTTCATTTGCAAAGCTAAATCCGTCTAGCATAAACTTTTCTAGGTATTCCTTTCTCTATAATTGTTTCTTCGTTTTCATCTAAGCATGTAAATTTTTTCTAAAAACAATTTAAAACTACTATGTGATTTTCCATCCAGTCCATGCCTACTAAACCATCATATGACCCTAGAGGTAGTACATTTAATTTCACTTGAGTTTTGAGATGACTCCTAAACATTTCACAATATTGAACATAGCTAATTACCTTTCTCTTGGTTCCTATAGCTAGCTGAACCAACCAAGATTTTGCAAACTTTTTCATATGCAAGTTACAACTTTCTATTATACTAGGTGACACATAGCTTAAAATAGCACCTGGGTCTATCAAAATAGAAATGGGTTTATTCTTTATCATACCTTCTATTTCCACCATGGATGTTTGGTGATCAACTTGTTGATTATCCAAAGATGCATTAATATTGGGCATCTCGTTCGCTACATCACCAACAGTTGTCTCTTCCTGTATTGTATGCACATTGCTAAAAATCCTCTTTATGTTTGGACAGTCCTTTGCATAATGAGGTCATCAACATTCCTAGCATTTTACAGGTTCTCTTTGTTCATTATTTTTACCATGATTGTTAGGTATATCCTTGTTCTTTGTTGCTGTAAAATTCTGTTGTGTATTAATTTTAAAGTATGTTCCTTTGTAACTATTCTTAGAATAGTTTCAGGAATTATTTCCCAAATTTATGTTGGATTTAAAAAGCATTTTCTTCTTTGTTCAAAGCTATTAGTTCTTTTACCATTCTAGTTAGGTACACCTTCTATTTTATTTTTGCTTTGTTCATAACAGAAATTAACTTTCCTCATTGCTTCCTCAAGGGTTTTTGGATTGTCCTATTCAATTCCATCCTTGAATCTAAGAGGTAAATAACTCAGAAACATCTGTACGTTAAGATTTTCATCGATGATATAAGGTATGTATCGTAATAAACTTAAAAATTTACTACTTAGTTCCTTCACAGAATTTGAATGCGGTTTAAGATCGGAAAATTCCTTAGCCCTTTCTTCGTAATACTGTTCAGACAAAACATTTATTTTAAAGTATTTCTTAAAAGTCCTCTAAGTTACATACTTTTCTTTAATGTTTTTCACCCTTTTTATATCCTGCCACCATATATCAGCTTTTCTAGTTAAGTTATAGATAGCCATTCAAATTTTCAGTCTGTCTAAGTAATTATGGATTTGAAAATATTTTTTTATACTTGATAGCCATGCCTCAACTTCTTCTCCTTTTTACACCTCACCATTAAACATTGGGGGTTTTATCTTCTTAAACTCTCCTCATATTTCTTCGTAAGGTTTATATTTTCACTTTTTAGCACTGTTGTCGCTATCACTACTTTCACTGGAATATTTAAATGTTTCTCTTTGTGTGATCTAAACTTAATTCCTGAAGAAGAATTACTTTCATTATCATAAAATTTTAACTTCTTACCTTTATGCTTGTAGGATATAGTTCTAGATTTAAATTCATGTTCTTTTCTTTTATCCTTTCCTTCATTATGTAGTTTATCCAGCAATATTTGATTTAATTCTTCCTCTGCTCTTAGGATTCTTTCATTATCTTCCTTCTGTAATTCAAACTTTAAGTCTTTTACAGTTTGATTTAATTCAGATAGTTGATTATTTAATTCCACGTATATATTATCTGGATTATTATGTGATCCATCTTTTAGCAGATGCCTATACTCCTTCCATTTCCTGCAAAATAAAAATTTATATTTCTGTAGAGAAACAATTTTTAAATATACTAGCGAGTATTTTGTTTTCCTTGGTTTTGTATGCGAGTTGAGCCAACTTTAGACCTAGTGTTTGGAAACTCGCTCTGATACCAAATGTAACAAATCCAAATATCCACAATTTAAAAAAAAATGTATGACATAGATCATTAAAAGACCTAATCTGGTATAATATAAACACTTCATTTCGAAATTCAACTTAGGATTTAGCTTATACTTAAAAATTATGTGAAAATGAAACTTAAATTTACTTGATAAGATTTATGTGAAATGATTCATAAGACATTCTACTGAATGTGAATTTTGAGACTTATGATAAATTACTCGTTTTCAATTGTTGAAATATATCAAGCATGTTTGTCGTAAGTTTACAGTTTAGGTGTTTAAATTATATAGATTCGTCATGTTTTCTTTACATTTTCAACCCTTTGCTTACTATCCTAAATAGTTGCTAGGGTTACATGTTAAAGGTCTTGCTTAGCTTCTTCGAGCTAATGCATGTTTAAAAATTGTATTAATTTGCAGGTGTCATAAAGTGTTGGGTCAGCCTCATCCAATGCAATATAAACACTATGAACCTAGGGTGACAAAGACTAAGGAAAAATCGAGAGGCTTTTAAAATTGATTTCGTATTACATAAGAGGAGAGGTCATTTCATGATAGACTTGACGTTGTTGAAAAAACTTATACCATGGAATTGCTTTAAGTTTCGAAAGTTGTTTTGAACTATAGAGGAGTGGGTAATGTATTTAAATTTATGTGGAGATAGGTGGAATTTTAAAATTGCCCATGTGAAGGCTCTAAAGTGCCATACAGCTGGACAAGGGGTCTTAATCCTAAAGAAAAACCCAAGGGTTTTAGTCTTTTGCGTTATGGGTTGGTGGGAGAGTCGAAGGCTCTTGGCCCTTCCAACATTTGACCACTTGACCTCCCCTACAACACTGGAAAGATTATAGTGGTTTTGTTGCTCTTGGTCAAATCAGGTTTACCTTACATAGATTCACAGTTTCGACCTACTCTTTCGCGGTTACATTGTCACTGAGGTAAACGTTTCCCCTCTGCACTTTTTTCGTTTTCTTTTCTAGTATACAGTAATTTAATTTATTATTGATTTTAATATCGAAAGCAATTTTTTTTCCATAGTTTAACTTCTATGTAATGTTTGACTGGCAGGAGGTCTTCAATGGTGGCTACTTTTGTTGTAACTTAGCTTTTAGTGAAAAACTCATGTCAAGGGTGGCGCCTATGGTTTCTGGTAAGACCTTAATCTTTTTCACCCTACGGTCTTTGACATTGTGAAAAGATAAGGGAAAAGTTGGTACTTCTTTTTCTCTGATTGGCTTCATTTGGAGAAATTAATGGCTTGCACACGCCTCCTTCTTCTTTGAATGGTAAACGCTCCATTCCACAGTGTTTAAAGGCAAAGTTAAAATTTTGAACCTCCTTGTTCACAGACCATGGAGTCTGTGGGGACATGTATTTCAGTCCTTGAAACTTTTAATGTAAATTTTGTCAAGTTTTACTAGCAATATTTTGCTGCGAATTTCGTTGCTATCTTACTTTAAGTTTTTGGTACTACTCTGTAAAATTTGCTCGGTATATCGTTTGTTGCTCTCAACACTGTTTTGTATGAATTTTGTTTATTTTATCATTCCACATATTATTAATATTACACTGTAAATTTATATATATATTGTTCTAAGTTTAAGTGAATGGTTTTGTGTACGACTACTGCATATAAGCTTAAGTTGAGAGAAATTCATTCCGGCTATACATGGTTACCGCATTCTTCTGGTTTTTAATAAGGTTACAACTGATTCTAGTTATGTCCAAACTTTGTTTTTTTTTAACTTCTACTGTAGGTTTTATTTACCTAAGGAAATTCTTGGAGAAAAGGGCCTTATAGGTCTCGAAACTTCGACCTGCTAGATATTATTAGATAGTAAAGTTTAAAGAGTTTTTTTTTTGTTTATTCTATAGAAACCCTATTAACATTATGCAGAGTTTAGTTGTAAGTTTTAGACATTTAATAGAATATTTGGTAAAACAACCCTACAGGCTTCGAACTCTTGACTTGTGCTACCATTTTTTTTAAAAGGAAAGTTCAATTGGGTTTGACAGTTATATTAAATCTTTCAATTTCATTAATGTGGAGTGTTTACCCTAAATCATTTTGTAAATGCTAAGCCTTTCGGATGTGGGAAAAGAAAAAGAATAATACTTGTGTAAATATATGTAACATAATAATCCTTTCGGATTTAAGGGATCTATACTGGGATGTTTATTTAACAATAAGCCTTTCGACTCTAAATACTGGGTAATCTATTTAAACAAAAATCCTTTTGGTGGTGTTAAGAAAAATGATAATTGTGTTAATTAAGAAATCATTGTTTAGGTAAAAACGATAATAGTATTGTTATTTAACTTTTTGGTTAACTTTGTAAGGTTTATATGAAAGCTAAGGAATACTAATTGTTTATTTTTTCTGTATAAAACATAATACTAGGTAAAAATATATATGATTGAGTCTTTAAATAAAAATAAGGAATAATCTATAAACTCTACTATGAAAAAATTTCAATACAGTAAAATTCATCTCTTCTAGAAATAAGACTTCCTATCTTATTTTGAAAACAAATAACAGTTTAGAAACTTTTTAATATTTATGAAAAAATTTCAGAATATAAACAAAAAACAATTTTAAAGATAAAACTCTAGAACAATGTAGACCCTGTTAACTTCTGAAGTGGACAAACACCCAAAGAAGACTGCTCCTCCCAACAGTCTCCTAAAAGCATCCAAGATTACTTGCTTTAGGACCCCCGAGCCAATTCACTAAACCACCATGACAAAGATAACGTGTAGAAGTCTATTCAGTACTCTCTGTAACTTTTTTTTTTTGGACTAAAACATAGGGATAGAATATATTGATTCCGGTAAAACAGCTACTGCAAGCTTTGACAGAGTTACAGTGCTTCATAGCTGAGCTAGATTATATTTCAAAATGGATCTAGGTATCCAAAGCATCCCAACGGGTTGATTACAATAATTTAAAGAGGCAAAGAAATGAAGGTTGAACTTAAGAGAGTGACACAGCTTGAGAATAAGGGACTTCAGACTTCCAGCTTTGTGCTTTTCATTTGCCGAGTTTGGCAATCAGCTTAGAGACAGCAGTTTCCAGAGCACTGATGCGTTTCCCGAAGTCTCCTTGGGTATTTGCAACGTCCTTGAAACTGGTATGAGTCTCTTTTTTGAAGTCTTCCAGGTTCTCTGTTGAGGAAGAGTGATCTGCGCGAAGCTTCCTGATATCTTCGTTGAGGATGTCCCAGGTTTTCTCTCCTGCCTGATTGGTCGCTTGCAGGAGCTTGTCTTGTTTATCCACTCGTGCTCTGAGCCTCCCCATTGTGTTCTCCAACGATTCGATCCTTTCTTCCACTGATGGTCCAAAGTCTGAGGAAGATCCATGTGATGCCATTGTGAGCAGCTAATAGCCTTTTCCTAGTTCAGATAGTGTAGAGAAAGAGCAGAGCTAGATTTTGACAGAGTATAGGAAGGATTCTCCTTGGCCGCGCAGGGAAATCTATTCCCTGGTTCTTCACAGGGTATTCTATTCACTGGATCTTCAACTTCACTGCTGTAATGAAGGATGAGTAATGCATTGATTAAATAACAAGAAGGGAGGGAAACAAAGTCACGAGAAGACCCTGACTGGATGCAATTTTGCAAAGATTTTCTGGCAATGATAGGAGAGGGTGAATATTCGTGGTACACAGGTGCGCTGCAGAGCAAATGGAATTGCTGGATTTTGATCTTGAATCTACTATAGCTAGGGGACATCACATCGAATTTCAACTCCATCTTTGAGTAAGATACCTCTGCCCAAGAGGGTCCCCCGATTGGCTTCTTTGTCTGCCAGAGAGTTCAGCCCCCGAAGCACATGGAAGAATCTGATGGTTTGAAATTTTTTACTTAGCAGTCAAATTTTCTGGTAAATTTGTGCTAGTTTAAGTTGAGAGGGACGCTTCTTCCTTGTTAGAGCTTGAATCAGCATTCTTGAATCACCAAAGACCGATAGCTTGGCAATTCCTTTGGATAACGCAATCCTTAATCCTTGCAGGAGTCCGCAAAATTTTGCTATATTATTTGATTCAGTACCTAGGCCCCAAGAGTAATTGCTGAGCACATTTCCATTAGCCGAGGTGATCACTCCACCGCCACCAGCTAATCCTGGGTTACCCTTTGAAGCTCCATCAAAGAAGAGGCATAGTTCGTTCAAAGAAGATTTCCAGCTGATGAAATCAAGTTCATCAAGCCTAATTTCCCATTGGGCAGTCTGAGGTTGATTTGGAAAGGTTCGATTTTGAAGATTGGGAACAATCATGCTTAACCAGTGTGACTCTTCAGGCAGAAGTTGAATAGTGTCTTTCAGGGATAGGTTGTGATCCAGAGCTTCCCCTAGTATTTCTCTTACTTGAATTGCAATTTTAGAGGGCTGATTTTCTTGTTCCCTGAAGATTCGAATGTTTCTCTCGATCCAGATTTTCCAGCAGATGGCTTTTGGAATCCATTTCCAGGCAGTTTGGAGCAGAGTTTTCTTGGCCAGCTGAAACGATGAGAGATTAATCCATTTGGATAGAAGACCCTGGATAGTGTCTGGAAGATTAATGCCAGGATTTAGCCTCATAGCTTCTATCCACACCTCTTTGGAGAATTGACATCCAAGGATGATGTGATCCGAGGTTTATTCCTCATTTTTGCAAAGAGGGCATCGAGTTGGGCCTTCCATACCTCTTTTATTTAGGCTTTCTCCTGAAAGAATGCTTTTGTGGGCCAGTGTCCAGCAAAATATGTCAATTTTTGGGATGAAGGATTTTGACCAAAGAAACTTCCAGACCACAGGATTGGGAGTAGCATAAGGGATTGCTTGGATGTTCTTGTAACCTTCTGAGGTTGAATAATTTCTTGATTTGTTTCCCCACCCTCTTCTATCTCTGATTCCTTTTTTAATTGGAGATTTGCCTTGGAGGAGGTTTGTTAGAATTTCAACTTCTGCTTCTAGTTCAGGAGGGAGGTCGCCTAGATCCCAGCCAATCCAGTTGTTGTCTTCCCATACTGACAGATCCCACAACGAGGTGGATCCTTTATCCAATAGCCAGTGTTTGATGTTGTCCACTTCCATGCGTAACCCAATTGGAGTTTCTCCCAGGATGGAGTCTTCCCATACTTTGATTATTTTCCCATTCCCTGGTATCCAGTATAGATTCCTTTTGAAAGGCTCCAGCGCTTTAATACATAAGTTATAAACCAGAGAACCATTTCTGAGTGGGGGTTGCATGTCCAGGCACCGCTTCCTTGTTCCTAGGAAGTATTTTTTGCGGAGAACTTCCTTGCTCCAGCTTTCTTTCCCTGTGATCATCTGCCAGAGCAATTTTGCTCCTAAAGCTAGATTTTGGATGGTTAAACTTTGCACTTGAAGCCCTCCTTCATCACGAGGTTTTTGGATCTTATCCCAACTAACGAGGTGGAGTTTCTTTTCATTGCCTTTGTCCCCTTCCCAAATAAATTTTCTGAGCAGTCCTTCTATCTTGCGAATTACCGAACCTGGGACGAGCAAAATTGAAGATTGGTAAATTGGCATGCTGTTTAGTACAACTTTTATAAGAATAGTCTTCCCTGCTAGGTTGAGCCAGTTGGCGCTCCATCTTTGAATTTTGACTTTACGTTTGTCTAAAATAGGCTCCCATTTTGCTGGTTTGATTTTGGTTTTGCAGATGGGGATGCCTAGGTAAATGAAGCTATCCTAGTCCATCGTGCCTTCCATCCCAAGCATTCTAGCTATTTCCCTTAGCTCTCTTGCTGAGCACTTCCAGCTGAAGATTTTGCTTTTTTGGAAATTTATTTTACTTCCGGACACCTCTTTGTATAATTCCAGCTCTTGTTTAAATTGTTCAGCTGAATGGATGTTTGCTCCCCCTAACAACAGAGTGTCATCTGCAAATTGAGCATGGTTTATGTCCTAAACATTATTCGCTATTCTTAGACCTGGAAGCATATGGATTTCCTGACAAAGCTTAAGCTGAAAGCTGAGCATTGACACTTGAATGGCATAAAGGAGAGGGGACAGCGAGCAGCCCTGCCTTAGACCTCTAGAGGCTTTGAAGAAACTTGTAGGCCTTCCATTAACTAGAGGGGCTATCCACGGACCACACACACATCCTTTGACCCAGTTTATAAAGGTGAATGAGAAGCCAAATTTTTCCATAACTGCAAACAGAAAGTCATGCCTAACACGGTCAAAAGCATTAGCTAAATCAAGTTTAATGACCATACCTTTCTCATTGCGTTGATAGCTTGAATGTATTGCTTCTTGGACGAGAATGATGTTGTCGAGGATTTTCCTTCCTTTGATGAATCCTCCTTGATTTTCTGGGATAATCCTAGGAAGAATTCTTTTAAGCCTAGTGGCTATTATCTTGGTTATAATCTTGTACCCTGTGTTGCACAAAGAGACCAGCCTGAATCTATTGAAGGTGGTGGCACCTTTTTCTTTTGGGATCAGAGCAAGGAAGGAAGAATTGGTGCTGCCTCCCAGTTTGTTGACCATTTGAGAATACTGGATCATTTTTAAGAGATCAAACTTGATTATTGACCAGCAGCAAGTGAAGAATCTTGTTGTGAAACCGTTTGGTCCGGGGGTGCTGTCTGGTTTCATAATCGAAAGGGCACCTTTAACCTCATTCATGGTGACTAGAGCGGTAAGAAAGTTATTTTCCTCTGGCTTGATAAGAGGAGGAATGAGATCAAACGGGTGGGAGGAAGTTTCAAGCGGGTCCTCTATGGGAGCTGTGAATAGCTCTTTGAAAGTAGCCACGGCTGCCTGCTTTATGCCCTCAAAGTCTTTGAGCAGACCTCCTTGAAAATTTATTTCAGAGACCGCTTTGTAGTTCTTTCGAGCCTCAGCCTACTTATGGAAGTACTTTGTGTTTTTGTCCCCACTTAAGAGCCAAAGACTTGAGGATTTTTGCCTCCAATATTCTTCTTCCAGCCTGCAGGCCGAGAAGAATGCTTTCTGATGGATCTCTTCCTTTCTTAGGAGGCATTCTAATACGAGAGAGGCATCCATGTGGATTTGGTGAGTTTCCAGATCGGCTTGAGCTATTTTCCTTCTTGATATGGGAGAGGTAATGAGCCTTGCCCAGTCTTTCAGGTCATGTTTTAGCCTCTTTATTTTTTCTTCCCAGATGAAGGATGGCGATCCTTTTATTTGGGTTTTCCGGGAGTCGGAAACTACTTGCAAAAAATCCTCATGTTGGATCCAGAGCGGACTAAAACGGAAGGGAATCGGGCCAAAGTCTTGATCTAGAGCCAACTCAAGAAGGATGGGATTATGATCGGAGGTGCAATGAGGGAGTATTTTGGAAGAGGCTAAGAGGCCCATGGAGAGAAAGGAAGAGTGAACTAGGAACCTGTCAAGCCGGGCAGCAACATGACCAGGTCCAATTCTCTTATTAGTCCAAGTAAACTTTCCTTTAATAGGATTTATATCAATTAGATCCCATCCAAGGATGATATCTTCGACCCATTCCCTCGCTGGGTATTTGACCGGCGTGCCTCCTTTTTTCTCATTGGCGGCAAGGGTGACATTCAAGTCGCTTGCTACTATGATATTTTCTAGTTGTTGCAAGTTAAGAAAGGACTCTAACATATTCCAGCAATCTTTTTTTTTCCGAATGCAAGACGGGGACATAAAGGTTGAAAAGACTTACAATTCATCCAGATAGTTTGTGGATGAGCTTTGTGAAAACCCAATGCGACACACGTTCTTCAGCTTCAAGGTCATACAGAGTGGAGTCCCAAAAGGTGGCAATGCCTCCAGAAGCACCTCTGGAGTTGTTGGCAATCCCAGGACCTTTTTTCCAGAACTTTTTCCCAGCTTGGAGGATAGCTGTTTCCTCCAGTTTTGTCTCCTGGACTAGCAGAATCTCAGGTTTATGAATTCAGACCAGGTCTTTCATTGCTTCTTCTTTTAGAGTAGAACCTAAGCCTCTACAATTCCAGGAAATGTACCGCGTTAAGTACTATGGGAGGTGGGGTTGGTCCCTTTTGAGGCCGAAACTGTTCCTTTTTTAGATCTAGTGTGCATAATGCCTTTTAGAGTTTTTTGCGATCCTTCAAGGACATCTAGGTATGTTGCTTCCTCTCTTTTCTTTTCTTTTTTATTTCCTCCCTCTTGGGTTTTTGATGGGAACAACATGCAAACTGCTTGATGAGGCACCCTCGTCCGTCTCTTCACATGGATCCGTTTCTAGTAGCAAGGGGTCTTCATTTTTTTCTTTGGAGGTTCCGGGGGCCTCAGCAGCTGTCGAAACTCCTAGATCGGGCTGGGGTATTTCCCCAGGTTCCAACGGATCTGCAACCTGGGACTCTACCTCTTTACTGCTAGGCTGATTTTTAGTTTGATTTCCTTCAATGATTACAGAAGCTGGGTCTTTTCCAGCTGGGGCTCTGATCTTCTGTGGTTCCTCATCGTCTTGAATAAGGGTGATTCCATGAAGATGGGTAACACTTTTTGGCTAAATTTGGCGATGAAAACCTGATTTTTTACTCATGTGCTAGATAGAAGCCTTCAAAACGCATATATGCCATGTGAATTTTGAATTGCATTAAAAAAACAAATTGTAGAATATTATGTTGGATTCATAGTGATATTTTTTTAAAAATATTCCGATGTCATTTAATGTGTGAATTTTTTGCATTTAATGAACTGTGTGACCTTAAAAATTTGAAGAAGCTAATAAGTGGCTCGTGTCCACGTAGAGTAATTCAATCTTGCATTAATAATTTTAAAAAAATATATATATGAGCATGATCTACATAAAATGCAGTGTGATGTGCATATTTTTTTGTTACTTTTTTTCGTATTATACAATTATTTATTATTTTTCGAAAGTGACCACATTCGATTTCAGCATCGTTTTAAACACATATTTGTCCACGTAAAGCAATTTTTTCTATTTTTTCAAAAATTGAAAAACCAAAGATACCCTTTTGAAGAGGACACATTGATATGTGATGTGTGCATTTTTAAGAATTTTTTGGCTGTGTATTTTTAACTCTGCGGATTTTTCTTTGAGCTGCTTCGAAGTTGCAGTGTGGTTTTCTAAGTATAAGTTTTAGAAGTAATTAAAAAATAAATTTCATATGAATGCCAAAATGCGTGTATGATACCTCAATGGATAGAAGATTCGTTGGTGAATTTATCGGTATCAACTCCGCTCAGTTATGTGCTAGGAATGGCAGGGTGTACACCTCTGCAAGGCACAGGAAATTTTTCATTTGTTTGAATATGGGCTAAGTCTATTTTCTTAAGCCCTCGACCAAGGTATGAACCTCGACCGAGGTATTTAAATACCTCGGTCAAGGTCTTAACGAAACTTCGACTGAGGGTTTGTAAATCCCTCGACCGAAAAACGCACCTCGGTCGAGGGCTGAACAAAACCTCGGTCGAGGGCTTGATAAAACCTCGGTCGAGATATTAAGACCTCGGTCGAGAATTTAACAAGCCCTCGAACGAGGTGCGTTTTTCTGTTTTTGCCGAAATGCGCTTGCCAAAAAGTGTTACCTAGGTCCGCGGATTCACCCATAACAATTGGTGCAACTTTTGTGGCTTCCTGGTTAGATTTATTTGAGCTTGACGGTTGGTTCTGCATGTCCCCTGCAGCCTTTTTTTCCTGGTTTTTGGTATTCGTTTTCCCTTTCTTAACTTTTTGCCAGCCTTCTCCCTCTTCAGGAGCCTGTATTTTGGGACAGTTTCTCTAGAAATGTCCATGTTCATGACAGTGACGGCATTTGAATGGTAGATGTTCATAATATAGCTTTTGGTAATGGTGCCAAGCTCTAACTTTTAGTTTAACTGCCTCAGGCAGCCCTGCTTCAAGATCGACCTCTACACAGATTCTGGCACAAGTCTAGTATTGGCCCTTATTTTCGGCCTTATCGATGTATTTCCCAAGAGCATTCCCAACTTTTTCCAGGGTTTGTATGTTCCAACAGTGAACTGGGAGATTTGGAAGCCTCACCCGCACTGGAACTTCCTTCGGAACATCAACTTCAGCATTGAAATCCGGAGTCCATCTATTGAGATACAGGCCTTGGGTACCCATGAAGTATGGGTCGCTTCTGAAGATAAGATCTCGGTCTTCTTTGGATATGAATTCAAAAAGGAAGAACCCTCGTCCAACCGGGTAGCAGGTAACACTGTTCTTGAGCTGAGGCCTCCAATTCCTTTGGATCCAATCGTCTGTGGTTCTTGTTGATGGCCATAGCCCCATGAAATGGCCTACCAATCCTCGTTCAGCCAGAGCCAGAGCGATCTTGATGGGTTGTTCAATCGGAAGGTCAATTTCAGGGACTGCATCAAGTTTCTTGATGAACTTTGGAATGGAAGGGGCCACTAGTTTGATTCCAGGTGACGTTAATAACCTTCTGAATGCTTCTTCAACGAAGGTAGGAGCATAGGGAGGGGATATCCCTCCCCCAGGTGCATCCATGGGGGCGACTTGAGGTGGCTCGTGCACGAGCAAAACCCTACGAAGGGCAGGGCGGCGGCAGCTTGAGCGACGATATCAAAGAAAGTCGGTATTGAGACTATTGTTATTGCCCGTACTCTCTGTAACTTAACAACCACACTTGCAGTAAAAAACTCTTAGCAATTCACTCTAGCTTTCCCCTCATCAAATTTCCTCATGTGCCAAACTTTGTAGTTTCCAGCAAATCCACGAGTTAAATCTTGAGAATTGTAGTGAGCCTCCTGCTCACTCAATGGTATGTATAAGATTTCCTAGGTCTTTGAGTCAGTTTTGCAATTAAATGAGCCACTTGCTCAATTCTTCCGTTCTTGGGAACATGACCACAATTATAGGGAAGTTGCCTCCTGCAACAGCTAGAAAGTGAATGTTGTTGATGCCATTTGTCATTTTTTCTTTCTACAGCAGATCGTTCCTCCTCGTGGGTTAGTGAACACTCTTCAACAGTCTTCTTTGGATAGGCGTCTCTTCTTTTAATTATTTAATAATAAAATATTCAATTACAGTCATCTTTGACCACCCTTGATCTAGAACATAAACTTTACAATAACCTTTAAAGTAATGTTTTTTCACAAAAATAAAATGTTTTTAGTTCTAGGTGGGTTACAAACCTAACCTATCCTTCATGTTAATATTTTATTTCTCCTATCTAACCATGTGTATTGTAAAAAGGGTAAACTTTCTGGTGAGGTTTCATGCTTTTAAAAGAAAATATAACCTTTTTAGAATGAGATCTTCCCTCAATTTGCATTTGGTGTAAATTGGAGTTAGATAACCTGTGTACATTTACAAGTATGTACCTTTTATAACAAAAGAATTTTATCATGTCTAAGGTGTGATTCCTTCATATTAAAAGACAACCTATTTACGAGTGATAACATATTTTGGAAGAACAACTTCTTCTCTAAAGAGAAGGGATGTGTCCTTTAGAGTCTTTTGTGTTTATATATATATAAAGTAAGTGTTGGTGGGAAGGAGCATTGCTCTTTGATATCGTCTTTCCTTGTATAGTCATTACCCTTTTTCTGTGTGTGTTTATATATATAAGTAAGAGTTGGTGGGAAGGAGCATTGCTCTTTGATATCGTCTTTTCTTGTACATTCATCACCCTTTTTCTTTTGTGAATGAAGGGTGTATTCTAAATACCATTTTGTATTACTAATAAATAGAGTGGGTGCATTATGTGTAGATTGGGTGAGAAAAAAAGTAAAGCCTTTGTAACATTGAGTTAAATATGCGAGTTATGTATTCTTAATATATAAATAAAGACTTAGTCTTATTCTGTTGTTAAAAGACTTGGAAGAAAAATAAAATTAATTGTATTGGTTGTACTACACAATTGTAACCTTTTGTTTCGTTGGGTAACATATTAAAAATATTAACAAATTTTGGTGCACGTAGCCCATGGTTAAGGTGAACCAAGTAGTGTCTCTCTATTATTTTCATATTTAATGTTTCTTTTTAAATTTTCATGAAGAATCCCAAGTTAATGCTCTAGAATTATGTGTTTCTTGTATATATGAATGGATTCTGGATCATGCTGCCTAAACACAAATGTTAAGGCCTTGCATAAAAGAACTATTTGGTTCCTTAAGATATAAGTGGGAATAAAGAAAAACAAAGTATTAGTGTTGTGTTATCCTTAATGAGTAAAGAACAACTATGATATATTAAATCCATGAAATTTCTCTCTCAGAACAAATATATCTTTATGTTATTATGTGTGATACCTTACTTCGAAGGTTTTAGTTAGTCTTACACTAGTTTGGTTTAATATTTTGTTTTAAAGGAAAAATATTATTACCCCATAAAAACAATATTGACAAGATGATTGAATTAATATAGATTATTATTATTGTTTCTAATGTTTAATAAAGAAGTAGGACAAAGGCCTTAAGATATCAACAACTTATTTTACTTGAATTTCATTTAATCATATTTTTGAGAGGGCTCGGTTGGTCCTTCTAACGGTCTTCTATATTTTGAAGAGTTCAAATATTTTTCTTTGATCTATGTAGGATGTTAGAGGAATTAGAAAAACTTTTTTTTTTAATAACATTTGAAATTTAGAGTACCATAAGATACTATTGTAAAAAACATTGTAACTTTGCATATATATATATATATATATATATATATTCACAAACCTCTCATTACAATTCTTAAATCATAATATTTTGATAATTAATTTTTTACTTTGAATAATAAATTTAAATAATTTATTAATATAATAATAAATTAATAATTTATATTTTTAATACTTTTTATATATTATAATATCAATACTAATATTAAATTTAATCCCAATAATCTAACTTTTATTTCGAAATTTCTTCCTAACATTGATTAAATTTTTAAACTCTCTCATATATTAATAATACAATTTCAATTGTGAATCCTACTAATAATACAATTTCAATTGTCATCCTTATTTTGTTATTCAATTGCCGTCTTTATTTTTTATTTGAAATATTAAAAAATTTCAATTGTCATCCTTATTTTGTTATTCAATTGACGTCTTTATTTTTTATTTGAAATATTAAAAAATTGTAGTTTTCAATGTATTAACTTTATATTATTAAATATGTTTTTATTAATAATATAATTTCAATGGTTATTCCTTTCCATTATCATCCTTATTTTGTTATTCAATTGTCATCTTTATTTTTTTTATTTGAAATATTAAAAAATTATAGTTTTCAATGTATTAACTTTATATTATTAAATAGGTTTTTATTAATAATATAATTTCAATGGTTATTCCTTATAGACAAGGTGTTCTATTGTTTTTTGATAAAAATAAGATTAAGAAATTTATATTGCCTTATTAAAAAAAATTAAAAAGAACAAAATTCTATTTCAAATAGAAAATTTTAAAACATAGAAAAAATACAGATTTCTTGAAATCAACTATTTTTTTAAAAATAGATCAACTAATATTTATTAGCATTAATAACTTGGTAATATTTATTAAAAATCATAACTATCATATCTTTACTAGTAAGTAGTGATACCATTAGAAAAACATCACAAAATATAAAAATCAACTATAATAATATTTATTAGAAATGATAATTATCTTACTAGTAATTAACAATATCATTTAAAAATAATAATTTAAAAAATAACATCATAAATATAAGAATTAAGAGTGTTTTAAGCTGATCAACAAGATTAAGTCAAGTGTAACAAGTATACATTGTGGATTCATTTCATGGTCTAGTATCTTGTTATGCTTAAAGACATCTTAATTAAGAATTCACTATTTAATTATTTATAAATCTATAATTCACTAAAGTTTTATACTTCTTATCAATTGTGTTTTTTTGTTTATTAAATAGTATTTGTTTTATGTTTTTTCTTACTTTAATATTTATGTTATACCTTTAATGAATATTTATAAGGTTCTCATAATTAGTTTAATGTTTAGTCTTTGTTTAACACTCACCCATCTTTACTAAATTAGGTGACTAGCTATACATATTGGTGTTGATGGACCACTTGACTTGTGGATGTGCTAGTTATTATCATGGTAACATAATTTGACTACAAATAGAGATTAAAATAGATTCAATAAGGAAAAAATAAGTGACTAAAAAATCAAGTGAAAAAATAGAGTAGATTTTTCATTAAAAAACAACATGAGATATAAATATTAAAATAGATAATGTAATTTAAAAAATTAAATATACAAAAAGTTAATAATTAAATACCAAAAATAAATTGTAAAACAATAAATTCAATTTCTAATAATATATTTCAAGAATAATTAACCTATAATATAACTAATTATTAACTTTTATATTTTCATTATAAAGTAATTCTAATATAAAAACTAATCTAATTTGATATTTATAATCAAAGTCTTAAACAAAATATATGGTAAATTTTAATGTTTTAAGCATTTAAAATGTAAAATTAACATTACCTTCATACCTACTTATTTATTAAGCCAAATTGAAAATAAAACAATAAAATTTAAATAATTTTTACTTTATAATACCTGTCAAAAATGTATACAAGCATTTTGAAACTTTATAATATCTATATGCAACCATTTCAAAACTTCCTTCAAATTTATGTACAGAAAAGTCTAATACAACAGAATTATATTACTCGTTGTTAAAAAATAATAACTACTTTCACTAAAAATTTACAACACTGCTTTCAAAAAAATACTTCTCTCTACAATAACATCATAAAATATAGCTTTGAAATAGTTTTTAAATTACACTGATAAGACCACTCAGCACAGCTTTAAGCGTATTTCTTTTGAAGATTTTTTAATTGTACTTATGAGATCGAACAGCTTTTAAATGTAATGTTTTGCTCCTTATTTACTGTCCCGTATCATGTATGTATGCTTTTGAAAGTTTATAGAAGCAGGTTATTTTTAAGCTTTTAAATGTACAGATTCTGATTTACTGCCCATTAATTTGGAATATGAGTATATTCTTGGTGCAATGTTTGCCATCGCTTTCTCCTACTAAATTTGTTCGACATAGCGTCGGTGGTACAGTTGTCTTTGATCTAATTGTGTTCGACATGGCGTCGGTGTAATAATTGTTTCTTCTTTACTTTTTCTGTCTTTGATGATGGCATTGCTTCAATCTTTTAAGAATACCAACTGCTTTCAAGGTGGGTCCTTCCTTTCATGATTATGACCATTTTTTTCAAAAGGGTAAATATGGAAACTTCATTTTTATTGTTATTACTAATCTTTTCACATTTTTGCAATTATTGTAGTTGATTTTTATTGTTATTACTCATCTTTTTACATTTTTGCAATTATTATAAGTAGTTGAGTTTGTTGTTGATATCAATCTGCACCTTCTTGTGAGGTATTTAATGGGAATGGTTCTATTATGTTGTTGTTTAGGTGTTAATGGAAACAAGGATGCCGGAAATTGAAATATAAAGATAATAAGTAGAGAAGAATACAGGTGATTGGTAGATGGGGTTACATGGATTTCATTTCATCTACTTAGGTTTAAGTTGTCTATCATTAATTAATTTGCCACAGAGTAATGATTGCTGCCACCACAAACTCATTATTGGCAATTAGATCTTAAAGTCTTGATTCTTGAGATCCAACTATCAACAACAAACCCTGCGAGGACAACCACAATCATTACTCTCCTACACTGATGTCCTTATATCTGCACAAAGTGCATAAAAAACATAGAAAAAAACAATCTTTATAGCTAACTATGTTATGGCCAACAATACTCAACTTGCTGCAAAGCATTCACTGCATAATCCTTGATTGCCAGCTTTAGGATTCCGTATGAAAGCCACAACTTTACAGACATCACTTATATTCCACCCAAATGTCCACTTTAATCATAACTTTTTTTTTTTGGTTATGTGTTCGAACTTGGAAACCTCTGGGCAGAGCTAGTAAAAAATAAAACGAAAGCAAAATAAAAAGGATAAATGAGATCAAGTTTGGCCCATCTTCATCACAAGTTTTAAAGCGATTTTCTGGAACTTTCACATCAACGATGAGTTAATGTGTGCGCCACCCAGGCTGGAAAGCTTCCAGAAAGGCCTCAACTGTCCACAAAAAGATACCACACGCTGGTCCTCACCTTAATACTTTATGATAATTTCTTTGTCGCGGAAGATTCCTTTGATCGATTTTCTAAATTTTGATGATTGGTTCTAATGGTGTCAGCTAACCCACAAACATTTGTGAACTGTTTACCATCACAAGATTTTGATTTTTGTGGGGATCATTATTGATTGGAATCGTACACTATAAAGTTCCATTTTAATAGTTTTTTTATTTACAAATAATAATTTAACAACTTTTCAGTTTTTACAATCATATTTTATAAATAAAATTTAACAAATTTTCAATTTTTTTTACAATTTTTTTTTCCAAATGTAGGTTACTTGTGAGGCTGTTAATTCCATCAAATCTGAATATGCCATAAACTATACTGTCCCATTATTAAAAATAAGGTAAGCTAAACTTTTGAGTTTTGAATAATTTTTTGAGATTTTTTTAATCAAAAACTTGTTGAAATTGCAGATATACTTCATAGAAGTGGGTCCTCAATCTATTACAATTTGAACCTTAAAAATAAAGATTTTAATATCATTTTTATTATTAAAAGAAAACACAAAAAACTCATTTTTATTAAAAGAAAAAAAAATACTTGAAAAGTTATAAATGCCTGCATTTTGATCATCAAATACAATTTAAAATTTTGGTTAACCGTTATTTACGAAAAGTAATAAAATTTCTAAACAGTCATTATATTACTATTGTTTTTTTTATATTACTAGTAGTATTAATATATTTATGTTATATAAAACTATACTCTCTAAATTGCAATTTACAAACCCCGCATTCACTAAAAGTTAAAAATATCTTTTAAATTAGAATTATTTTGTTGCCTTTCTATTTGCAAGTTGCATTGGTTTTTCACAAAAAAAAAAAAAAAAAACTCAATGATTTCTCCATTATTATTATTTTCTTAGTTATTGCAATGAGCATCTACACTCTAAAAATTTTAATCCTCAATGCTCATTAATTACATTAGCATCATTGAGAGTTGGAAGGTGGGCCTTGGAAACATAGTTTGAGAGTTATTTACATAGAGGCAATGCATTATATTTTTGACATTATACTTAATGATGAGGTAATGCACTATATTTTTGGCATTGTATTTATTGATTTGTTTATATTGAGGGATTTACTTGAAATCAATGATTTTGACATTATGTTTAATTATTTGTTTAGATTCAAAGATTTACTTGAAATCTATGATTTTGAAGAATTGTTATAAAGTATGTTTGTGTATTTTTGAGCCGAGAGGCCCTCTACAATGGAGTATGAGGAAGATCTTGTAATAAAAAATAAAAATAAATATGATAAAAAATAAAAAAAATTAATTATCGTCAAAATAAATGTCGGCCACAAAAACAAGATGTTGTAATGTTCCTACTAACAAAACAATAAAAAATTTAAAATTTAATTATCCACTAAAAAATGTAGGTTAAAAAACAACACAATATGAGGGAGATGTTGTAATTTTCCTACCTAAACAAGGTATGATTTTATTGTGCATGGTTTAGGAGAGCCTTGCAAATGGCTTTAAAACCATGAGCAATGCCTCCTAAACAACCCATGGTTTTATTGTGCATGGTTCAGGAGAGCCTTGCAAATGGTTTTAATACCATGTGCAATGTGCAAGGCCTCCTAAACAACCCATGATTTTATGAGGACCTTGCACATGGTTTAAAACCATGTATGGGGAAAATGTTATAATGTTGGTTCCTAACAAAATAAAAAATAATAAAAAATATTTTATGACGCCCATAAATAATATTAAATAATAAAAATATTATATGTCGACCTTAAATAAAAAGATGTGTCTTTTAGTTTGAATCATATCAATGGCTATATATAGAGCACACCAAAGATAGCTCCTTGAGTGCAATACTTAAGAAGAGGTTTGCACCTCTAAAGATTTGATCCCTCTGGATGTTTGATAGAGACTGGGATTGGATCTATGATGGTTTAATCATTTTAAATAACATCAATAATGTATGTCTAGAGTTTGTTCCATTATTTGGGTAATTATATAGATTCAAATTCAAAGAGTATCATCATCTCTTATATTTCTCTTATGGTTCAATTGAGTTAGAGATTCAATTTTTTAATGAAGCCAACTACTAAATAAGAGCATTAAGAGATATGAATTATGTGTTTAACATTTGAAATGAAAATAGCCTTGTAAACTAAACAATACTCAAATAGAATATAAAAAAAAACCATACAAAACTATATTTTCTCTCTATAAATCAAATCTTATTTTATTATGTATTTTTTTTACTAAACAAAAAACTGTTTAAATTTAGTATGATAATTAAAAAATAAAATTTTAAACAAAACATTTCCAAATAACTAATATTAAAACCTAAAACGTCAAAAAAATAATAATGTAACTAGTAAAATGAAAACCAAATTCCAACCTTAATACCTCATGACCACGTTTTTAATTTATTTTTTTTAAGTAACTTTACGATGAACTAAACATTCTCAGAATGAAACCATGACCCAACAAATTTTCTCCCGAAAAACTGTATTCCTGGAAAAGTGAATTTGTCCTACCAAAAAGGAAGAGAAAACAGTGTCAAAAGAAATGACGTGTTGTCCTCCTGAATGTCGGTGTGAGATTTTGTACGTGCATGTGCAATTATGTTTGAAAGGACTTACACTCCTTCACGAATCGACTTTTAGCACGTAAGCAGGGAACGTCCATTTTCTCTACTTAATTTCCAAAATTAATAAACACCTGTCACCATCCAGGGTAGGAATTTTAAAATTGCAGGTAACAATTAAAATCTGAAACGTTTTTTTGTATTGTAAGACAGATTTTGACGGTATCCGTAAAATCTTAGCTGTATTTGACAGGTAAATTGATCCATGACGGGCATGACGGGCATGACGGGTATTTACAAGTCTAATTCGATCTGTCTTACATTTTATCTTAGTATTTTTTTTCAAAAATATTTGATTGATTGATTATTTATATCTTGAATTTATATTATATTGATTTTTTATTTTAAATGAAGATTTATTAAGCATTGAAAGGTATTTAATTTTTTGAATTTTTATGTTTTAAAGATATTTTATTTGGTCTTACAATTTATTTTATTTTAATGATTTATTTATTTGTTTGTTTTTTTAATCTTATTCCATTTTATTTTTGGTATATAAAGTTAGTTTGTTATTACACATATCCTCCATATTAGGTTGTAAGCATCTCACTACTTTTTCTATAAATAAGTCTTTATTTTTAGGAATATTGATAATTTTACAATGACTTTAAAGAGTTTTGGGAAAATTAATAGAATAAGAAAAAATACTAAAGCAATTTAAAAATAACATTTATTTACTTATTAAGTATTTATTATAAATCTACATATTTTTTTTCAAGAATTTACATGGGGCACCCTAAAGAGTCACACTCACCAGATGACTATGATTAGAGAGCAAGTGAGGCCCTTACATATCTATACATAGTCACAGAGGGATTTAACGAGGAGACCACCTTCTACAACTCATAACTCTCAACTAGTCTAGCTAACCCATGAGGCTAAATCTAGATATGCTATTATATTAAATACTTTTTAATTTTATTTTTTAATATTTAAAAAAATGAACTTAAATATAAAATGAATCTATTCTTATGTTTGTTTAGTATCAAAGAGGCCAATTTATTTATTCTATGTTTTGGATTGTCTAGTGGGTTTTGGATGGAACTTGGTAAATTTATTTTGTTAAAATTCAAATTTGAAAGTGTTCAAATTTTGCTTTTTTTAATCCATAAATAGATTTGGCACCCTCAAATACCCCTATACTACCCAAATTATGGAATTGTTAGAACTAAGATATATGAGTTGTTCATGAGTGATGATGATGATGATAATGATTAAAGACGAACTTTGGTCTGTCGAACCTTAAGAAGAATAATACTTGGTTTACTTTAATGAAATCTTGTTCCTGTGCTAAAAAGGCTTGCTAATAAGCTTTCCAAGCTCAATATAGTTTTGGCAAGTTAGGAGGTTATACAGGTTCGTATTGTAGCAAATATTGTGAATCTTAGATCTAATGTGGGTGTAAGCAAGACACTCTAAGAGAAAGTGATTTTCATCCTCAAATCTCATAGAATCACATAGATGGAAAACCCTTTATACCCATGGAGTTTTAGGAATAGACCAACGCCCTGTTTCACTATGGATTTCATGAGAGTTTGTTCTAATCTTGGCTATATTAATTTTCTTCCGTGAGCTAGTTACTACCAAGAGATACTTCTCATCTTCCAAGTTAGGATTAATGACCTGCATATAGTATCTTAATTTTCTCTTAATCGCTAGATTTTCCTCACACCATAATTTCTCTTTAAACTTAGAAGTAATAACATTTTTGACATTATCAATGTTCTGCAAAATGTCATTTTCATTAATGCCCCAATGGTTTAACCAAGCCATGGTATCTTTACACCACCTTTACACCAACACCGCTTGAGGCGTAGTTAGTTTTGACTTGAATTTAAACCAATTTTAGGAAGTCTCTCGTTTCCCATGTTATTTATCTTATGCTTGTACATTGGGTACCTAGTCATAGCAATGCTCTCAATGGGGGAAAGACCCACTTCTATGAGGAGAATAGGATAATGCATATAGCTTTTATTTTTGAGGTTATAAGTTATAAACCGCTTCTTGATTTACTCAATCTTCCTCTAAGATTCTCTAGAAATGTTGCACCCCCATACTTCACAACCATACAAGATAACAAGGATGACAACAATTTCAGAGAGGAACTTTTTTTAATCCCACATGACCAGATTGGATGATTTACAGTGGATTTCAAGACCAAAATAAGATTTCCACCCTCCATTAATCCTTCTCTCAGTGCTATAGTTCCAATTGAGCTTGCGATGAATATCAATTATGAGATACTTGTAAAAAGTCACTTCCTTTAGATTTCTATTATCATAACTAAAATTTGCATATGTGTCTTTCTTAGATTTTATAATCATGATTTGTGTCTTGTCGAGGTTAACAATCATACCCATGTTAGAGCAAAAATCTTTAAGAATTCTTAATTGCTTATCGAGATCAAAAGGACATATTGTCATAAGAACGATATCATCAGCATAAAGTAGGAGGATGATAACTATCCCAGCTAAGATTGTACCAGCGCAACCTGTTACTTCTAAACACTTTTCTAGTTTATCAATGTAAATGTCAAAAAAGGGTAGGGAGAGGGGGAAACCTTGTTTAACTCCAATATTACAATTTATATATGTTGTCCACCCCTCATTATTCTTAAACTCGCAATGACCTTTTCGTATAACCTTATCACGGCAACTCTCAACTCAAAATGAACCTTAAGCTCCTCTAGCCTATTCCAAAGGTTATTTCTATGCACTGTATCAAAACCTTTTCTAAAATCCACAAAGCAACAACATATGCCAGAATTATTATTACGACATTCCTCTGCAATGATGCTAAGTGTAACGTGGTGGTATGTGATTGAACGATTCATTCTAAGGGTGAAAACATGAAGTTGGGAAACAATTTCGTGGCAAATCGTTTTTTTGTATAATTTCCAATTTCTTAGCTGAGAAAAAAGTCAACATATTTTTTCGGCCAAGGGTTGTAATATATCTCGGACGAGAAATTAACCACAGCTAAAATTCTCTCGTCCAAGAGTTATTCCATAGTTAGATCATTTTTCGGTCAAGAGTTTTAAACTTTCTCGTCCGAGAGTATTGCCATAATTTTTGCATTAAACTCTCGGAAATGTTTCTCGGTCGAGAGATTAGATTCCTTTTTAACTCTCGGCCAAGAAATTTTTAACTTTATAAATGCAAACCCCCTCCCCGCTTAGTCGACCATTGTCATAATTTTCCTGGTTTTTCGCTCTTAGGATTTCACCTTGAAAACCAATCCGTTGCTTTTCACGCTTGGTAATGGCTTTTCGGGCTTCTGCTTAGTCCGTCGTCATCATTTCACTGGTTTTTCAGTCAAGGTAAGAGGTTTTCGGGCTTCCACTTAGTCCACCATCTCATCATTTCAGGTTTTTCGGTCAAGCAGGGTAAGAGTTTTTCGCGCTTGGTAAGGCATTTTCGGGCTTGCAAATAGAGTTTGGGCACCCATTTCATGTGTCATTTTAGTCAAACAACATCATCGTTCGACCTCACGCCAAGACGAAGGGGTTTTCACTTAATTAGGTCAGAATTTAATATCCTGGTACATGCATTTTTTCATTCTTTGCAATGTAGTGTGTAATTGAAAATGATTGATTTAGGAAAAGGCAGAGATATAGATCTTACTACTAATACTTACAGTAAATGCATTATGTAGGAATACCTCATTCAATAATTATTGGGATACATAAGCATTATAAGAGGTTGCCTCAGAGAATAATTTACCTCTTTCCTAATATTTTAATTGAGATGTAATGAATAAAAGGAGAGTTAGGATAAATGAAAATAGAACTAAATCTAGATTCCAATCCTGTTAAGAGAAGACCCTACATATTGAATCCTAGAATCACCATTGTTGGGCCATTTGGGGTACTAAAAATCATTTATTATTTAACAAAATTGCAAACCCTAATATGAAAGATGAATGAAATATTACGCAATAAATTTTTTGGATTTGCATATATATTTTCCTCTACAAATGCGGGTTTTCCATTATGTTGCATTCGCCATCAAAAATTGAACGGTCGAGGGAGGTTTTTCAAATTGACCGGACAAAACTCTTCTGATGAAACATCCTTCCCCGACTGGCTAGCAATGGAACCTCTTGGGCACTCATTGACTGAATTACTTATTGGCAATGAATTATAACCACTGGGAATGACCTTTAATGCTCAGCTATCCCAACAAACAAACAACCAAACAAACATGGATTCAAGGGTTGTTTATTTAGGGAATGTCAATGGTCCACTTGGGGTATTGAAAAATCATTTATTATTTAATAATAATTGCATTTTGCATTTCAGAAAGTTTCTCTATGTTATTAGGTATGGAATATTTTACTTTTAGGGGAAACGAGAACCTATCCACTTGCTGGGTAGGAGAGAAACCAAGCAAGGGCTTGTCCAAACCGAATCAGCTGGTCGAAATCGAGAGTTGCTGCCCCACCCCAACCCATGAATGCTAGAACGTGTGGTGGTGGCAAACAGATGGCAAGAGACCTACATATTGAATCCTAGAATCAGATAGAGGGTAAAAGAAGAAATAGATTAATATTGGTTATTAGTCTCATCTTCCTGAATCATATTTGAATAGTCCAATTATGATTCAAGACAATAAGACATGATCCCTAGAAATTCTAGTATCTGTTGATTTGTAGACCTTAACCCCAATTATGACCATGATTAGTTCCCACCCCACTTATGTCCATAATTAGTTTCCAACACCCTTTAGTAACAAGGTTCTAGATCATGTTGCAGGACAAAAATAACACTTACTCCTTATAGTTGGATTCTTGCGGTACAAATAAGTATGTATTACCAAAGAAGATAAATAATATCGCCTTCA
>LPNX010593287.1:232281-256405 GCA_001517045.1 Pseudotsuga menziesii | reverse complement strand
TATATATATATATAAGTGTTTGAAGGTATACATAGATGATTTGATGATGCACAACCTATTGAAAGATATATTTTGATTCTTCACTTGAGTTTTTAGAGGTGTCGGTAGCTATGAATTTCCTTAGACCTGAAAATGTGCATCTTGTACACCCATTTTGGAAATATGATAGAACATGTTGTCTTCATGAAAGTGTATTGGTTGATCCCGCTAGGATCATTGTCACTAGTAATTTAATCCACCCACTAATGTCCATATCTTGCAACTAAATCTTCGGTAAATTAGGTATTCTTGATAGTTCATCAATGGAAATGCTACTATTAAGACGACTATGGAGTAATTTAAGAATGAAACAGAGAAAAACAAAGAATGTATTTGTACAAGGAGTGTGAAGCATCCTTAACATCCCAAAAAATAAACTGGTAATGATGGAAATTTTAGTTTTCCCTAAGTGGATGGTTGAATTCCATGTACATGCCAATGTTTCAATTATCATTTGGAGAGGTATCCATGCACAACCTAGAGAATCAATCTTATTTCATAAAGTTTACTTTAATAGAAATACGTTGACTCGATCCAAGTGAAACTATGCTAGTTTAAAGTGGAAGGCCTAGCCATGGTATACATGCTCCATATGTTTGAGCATTATTTGTTAGGTGGGTATTTTAAATTATTCATAGATCATTGAACTATGAAGTTAATAAAACTATGTTGGGAGGTCATATGTAAATATGGTGACTCTTATTTTAGGAATTTGACTTTGAGGTTAACTATCTCTATCTACAACATATATAAGCACGAGTAATAACTACTGTAAACACGCTATTTCTTTTAGGAGAACATGAACACCATAAATTAATGGGAATAAGAAGAAGCATCAAGCTAAGTGATGAGCACAGAGCTTACTACTAATACTTATAGTAAATGTAATAGCTACATAATATCCATAATGTATGAGCATATTGTACAGTGATCTAAATATCTCTACTAGAAGAACCCTAGTTATATCAGTATTCTATGTAAGTTCTTATAAAAAATACAAAGCATAGTTTTTGAGGCTGATCCGGACTAGGTATGTCCCTTCGTGTCCACCATATTTTTGAGGCTGATCCGGACCATATCCAATATTAGATGCTTACTAGAAGTACTCAATAAGACTGAAAATAGAAATCCTAGGTGGAAGACTGTAATATCCCAAACTGAATTTGGTATAGATTATTGTGATTGTTCTTATGTTTTGGTTGATGACACCTGACACTTCTCTGATCAATACATTCCTTAACCTCTATTTTGTTTGTAAATTAGGGTGTAATGTTTGAATAGGGTTTATTATTAGGAACTTTCACAACACAATTCAGGGTTCCTTATCATACTAGTCTTGCTGATATCTATACTCAGCAATGATCTTTATTTTTATCCAATATCAAACTTAACCCAAAGATTCATAAAAATTGCAACATATATCCATAAATAACAAGAGCGTAGAAATAATGTAAATTCAAGAAATTATCATATATGATCTAAGAAGTACCTTGGACAACAATAACTGAGATGTCAGTCTTTTAAGCCTTAACAGAGTTAAATTGTAGATGATTGTACAACTGCTTTTAGTGATGAAGGTGATACCCAAATTCTAAAGATAACGAATGCCTAAGAATGTCCCAGCTATGCAAATAATTAATTTCCCAGATTGATGGTTCACGCCGTCTCAAATAGTGATAAGGGTGGATTGCTTGATGGCTATAGTAACCTAGTATAAAGATGCATATTTATGAATATGCTTCAACGAAATGGAATCTTTGAGTACCATTCTCAGCTAGGAGCACCTTCCACATGTTGATCCCTTCCTTCTTGTGTGCATGCAGATCTCAAATAATAACGAAAATTCAATCTTTAAGGGCTGTAGCAGTTTGATGTAGAAACGCAAATGATGAATAGGCCCCAATGGAAGTGGGTTTACTTGAGAGCTATGCCCAGATTGGAGGAAGGGAATCCATAGAGACTAATGATGCCTCTCTTGAGTGTATGCAACCCTTAAAGATGTGAACACGATCTCTTTTGTATTCCATCCCTCTTATCCAGGGAAATTTAAGTGAGCCTTCATTGCGTTATTTCCTTCCTATAGAGATCATGCTTATTAAACATGCTGAGTTCCCTCATGATAATCCTCTTCTCACCGGTAACTTGTTGCCAATAGAATGAACCCTTTCCCACAGTAAATCGTTTCCCTGTACTTTGAGGAGGAATGGATGGAGATAACCACGATTTCAGTATACAATTCAACAACAGTAGTATACAGGAAAATTGTTGCCCATAACTTGGTGCAGACCCCCTTTCTCAACAATGATAGGATCGCTGCCATGATTAATGAACGAATGCACCCAAATATAAACTTTAAGGAAGCTCCAACAATTCCCTAAACACAATGAATCTCTAATGCAATGAAGTAAAAAATGGTGAATCTGGATGATTCACCCTAGCAATTGGTTAGGTTGTATAGATTTCGCCACCGAATCCAATTAGGTCAAGGAAATCTTCCCTAAACCCTAAGAAACTCACCGAGCTCCCACAATGTGTTTCCAAAAGATGAATAATAACAATGATACCCTTTTGGTTCAACTAACCTTCTTATATAGCTTTTAGGGTGTGCATGTCAGTTTTAGGGTTTACATGCATGCCACTTTTAGGGTTTGCATGCATGTCACTTTTAGGGTATGCATGTCACTTTAGGGTTTGCATGCATGCCACTTTTAGTGTTTGCATGCATGTCATTTTTAGGGTTTGCATGTATGTCACTTTTAGGAACATTTCAAAGATAGTGGCAAGACGAGTAAAAAAAATACACTCAGAAACTCAAGTAGAAAATAGTAATGTTGGGTGTAAGCCACAGTGGCAAGATAGTGGCAAGATGAGTAGAAATAAATACTCTTGAAGCTCATGTTTTTTGTAGCTGACCAATTTATCTAATTTAATATTTAAAGGAATTTAGGTATTTTTGTGATATTAGGTAATTTGTCCCCTAAATGTTTCTCATTTTTCTTTTCCAGGTAACATATTTGGGAGGGAACCTCCTGGGTGGTTCCTCTCATTTCAAGGATGGTACCTAGGGTAAATCCTAGATTGTTTAAGGCACAAGGCCATGTTAACAACTCATGAATAGATTATGTATAACTAATCAACATTCAGCTCACTAAGAGGAAACATGTCAGAAAGTGGGATTTGAACTCCGATGGGGAGGGTGACAACTTTTTTAGACACAACTTTTGTCCTATAATTTTGAAGAATAGGGGCATGTATCTAAAAAAATTTCCAATGATTTTACAGTCTGGTTTTGTGCTCATTTTTGCAAAGAAGGAAAAGAGATGTCCAAGAATGCCTCTCTTATCCCAAGTAAGATGTGTTTCTTAATCAAGAACATAATTCTATAGGGTTTCCAATTGAAGACCACATGATGTGTTTCACTCTAGTTTGGGATGCATAACCATCCTTGGGGATTGAATTTTGTGTCATGTTGTTCATTTGGAGAGGTCTACCATTATATGTGTATCTTGTAGCCCCATTAAATATGCCACTCGAGGAATCATTGTATTCCAAAATTCCTATTCAATCAATGAAGTACACAATGGTGAATATGGATGGTTCACCCTAGCAATTGGTTAGGTTGTATATATTTTTCCACTGAATCCAATTAGGTCAAGGCAACCTTCCCTAAACCCTAAGTAGCTCATCGAGCTCCCAAAACGTGTTTCCAAAATATGAATAATAACAATGATACCCTTTTGGTTCAACTAACCTTCTTATATATCTTTTAGGGTTTGCATGTCAATTTTAGGGTTTGCATGCATGCCACTTTTAGGGTTTGCATGCATGCCAATTTTAGGGTATGCGTGTCACTTTAGGGTTTGCATGCATGTCACTTTTAGGGTTTGCATGCATTTCATTTTTAGGCTTTGCACGCATGTCACTTTTAGGAACATTTCAAAGACATTGGCAAGACAAACAGAAAAAAATACTCTCGAAACTCAAGTAGAAAATAGTAATCTTGGGTGTAAGCCACAGTGGCAAGATGAGTAGAAATAAATACTCTCGAAGATCATGTTTTTGTTAGCTGACCAATTTATCTAATTTAATATTTAAAGGAATTTAGGTATTTTTTGTGATATTAGGTAATTTTTCCCATAAATGTTTCTCATTTTTCTTTTCCAGGTAACATATTTGGGAGGAAACCTCCTGGGAGGTTCCTCTGATTGCAAGGATGGTACCCAGGGTAAACCCTAGAGTGTTCAGGGCCCAAGGCCATGTTAAAAATTCATGAATAGATTATGTATAACTAATCAACAGTCAGGAGGTTCCTCTCATTGCAAGGATGGTACCCAGGGTAAACCCTAGATTGTTCAGGGCCCAATTCCATGTTAAAAATTCATGAATATATTATGCATAACTAATCAACAGTCAGCTCACTAAGAGGAAACATGTTAGAAATTGGGATTTGAACTACGGTGGGGAGGGTAATAGCTTTTTCGGACAACCACTTGAGCTGCACCGAATTGTAATGTCCTAAGTCTGGCATACATACCTAAACACTCTTAAATTCTGTAAATTATATTAAAATTTCTGAACATGAATTAATTTACACAATGACTTCTCGGACTGGGCAAATAAGGGGTTTATTCTGGGAAATTTTGCAGGAAAAAGGAGTGAGAAGTAAGCAGAAAACAAAGACAATTAGACATTGAATTACCTCTCCCATATCACATTTATATCTGTTTCCATTTAGGGTTCATAATCCGCTCCACGGAAACCTACTACCACGCTTCTAGGCAGCCAAACCGTGAAACTAAGGAGGGTAGTTCGGTCTATTTTAACCAGGGGATTCTAGAAACTTGAAAAGGGTTGTTCCAGACTTAATATAGCATAAATAAATTTTTTATAAAGTTTTCAGAGATTCTGGAAGGTTCTGAGAAGTTTTGGATGAATTTGGGGTTTTACGACAATTTTGGCCAAGGAAAACCCTGCGTAGAGGAGGATCCAAAAACGTGGTACAGGCCCAAATAAAAACATTTCTAGATTTTTATATGGGAATTTGGTCCTGTTAGTGAACCATAGGAACTGACATATCTCATATTGATTTAACAGAAATGGTTTTACATCAATTTTACCAAAACTAGTTATTAAAAGCTAGTAATCTAGCTAGGGTCTAAAAAAAATAGTTAAATCATCTCAAATGCATTTCTGTAAAAATTGAGAACTGTAATAGGAATAAATATCAGTTCATTGAATATGTAAACTCCCTTCAATCACTTCCCCAACTTTACATATTCCTTATAGCACTCATTTTTATTCAATTTCCCCCATACATTGCTAAAATAGGCCTTTTAGGAAAAACTGAAGACAAGAATATTTATGGGAAGAGATGTTTCGATCTGATACATGTAATTTGCAGAATATTATGACCCTACATAACATAAATTACATCATTGACTAACCATTACAAGGACTCTCCAAAAACAAGGGGCAGGAGGCCCGAATCATGACTAGTAAGGGCTGTGAGCATAAGTGAAGCTAGGGATTCACTAGATATTGACCTAAAATTGATGGAGGCTGCAAAAAACTCTGTAAATCCTTCAATTCCTGCAATCTAGTGCTCCACATCTGCAATGGAAAAAAGGGGATGGAAGGAGAGGGGAATGGAAGGCTGGGGCTCATCTCCCAGTAGTCTGAGGCACAACACTTAGAAGTAATGCTCACATAAGCATTCAGTAATCAAATCATCAACCAAAATGAGGCAATGGGTTTGAATTTATCTTTTATAGAATTATGGATGACCTGCTTAGTAAGTTGAGGCCAATGGTGACCTGTGAGAGCAAGTCAACCCCATGGGTGACCTAACCCTAGCCACAAAAGCACCCCCTTTGGGAAATTAGGCAAGTAGGACCATGTGGAATTGTTTCCAAGTAAAAATCATCCTTCACAATTAGAAACTGCACCCTTCCTTAGTCAAAAGTTGTCTCTTTTGAGTTATGACAACTTTATGCTTTTCCTGGGTCATAAGGAAACTCTTTCTTTCCTTAAAAAACTTTCATGCTTTTCTCTTACAACTTTTCTGAGCTCCATAAGAGGAAACTACACCCTCTCCTTTGAAATGCTTTCCTAATTTTACCTCTGTCTGCTTTTTCTGCTTTTAGGAAACTTCCCTTTATTCTCCTGCTTGCTTTTGTCATGGACTTTCTTATTTTTACCAAGGAAAGTTGACTAGCTTTCCCCAATGCACCCTCCTGACATTGAATCCTTAATTCCATGTCACTATTGTGCATAATAAATAAAATTTCTGAAATAAAATTAAATACATGGATTAGAACAATTATTAGTAAAAAATTTATCCTAGGAGGAATAATTAATAACAACTTGAGCCCCTAGGAACTTAGCATGGTCAACACTTTTAATGGTCAGTTTGAGGGGATATGACATTCCTCCCCTCCCAAATCTGCTTGTCCTCAAGCAGAAGCACCACAGAGTGTTGCAAATTTTTCCACCATGTTTTTGCTGCACCACTCTGATCATAGCCATTTTTCTGATGCCACTTCCTTTAGCAAAATTTCCAATCGATTTAAAGTAACTGAGTAGAATTCCCAGATCCCACTGCCTGCTCTGCAAGGACCCAATTTTTTCTACCACCTTTTGAACTCTGTCATTCCTAAGAATGCCTGAATCCCATGGTTTTATCTTCCTCCTTCCACCCATCGATAAAAACAACAAAATTTTATCATTGTAGAGGAGGAAAATGAGGTTATGAAAATCATACCACCATACTGGGAGCTCATCTATCCCCATGCCAAACTGAACATTTTTTGAACTCTCCCACCAGACATGGAATTCCTTAATGCAAGACCAAATAATCTTGAGCCTCTCTAAAGTATGAAAATCCATGTGTAAGCTAGCACTGGAACTCATGCCACTATTGTTATGAATACAAAGGAGGTTATTCCATGCCCCTCCATGTTTACAGAAAGCATCATATAGCATCCATACATGCTCATTCCATTTCTCATACAATTTCTTTGATGTGTCCAATGTATCTCCATTGATGCAAGCAAGCTTTTTACCCTCCAGTGCACACATCTCAATCATGTGTCTAGCCACCCAATCAATGGATGGACAAAATTTCATGCTAAATGATTCAGGTGGGAATAATTCAGATACTACTAATGGACTTGTCAAACCACATGGTTTAACCATGAATACCTCAACTAGAAGAGTGAAAGTATCATGCTCCTCTTGTGGCATCAACAGAAAAAATCCTTTCACCCATTTTTCATCCCCACATGATGTGGCTGAGATAGAACTGTGGGGTGAAGAATTGTGAGACAAATCCCTAAAATGCTCATCAATCAAGATAATGGACCCACAAATTCCTTCATTAGTTTTCTGAGTGATAGTGTGATCATGCGCCTTCAAAACTGTACAACATTTTCCTAGAGGCAACTCATAATCTCTTAGGAACCATGCAAGTGCTTGATCTTCACATTCTTGACCTCAAACTCCTCAAGCACATGAAAATTGGAATGCACCTCATGTGCATGTGTATGGAAGGTATATAATAGCCGCAAAATAAGTCTTTGTTGCTTTTCACATGTCAAGACAATGCCAGTCACAACAAAAAAATTATTGCTGAAATAAAAAAAAATTCTCTCCCATGGTCTTCATTCCAAATATGTCTCTATGGAACTCAACAGGTGCTCCCCTCTTCATCCAATGGCTCAACTCTCTGCCATTGATCCAAGGGTGCAAAAATCCATCAATTGACCCACATATTGAAATTATGTGTAGATCCGATGCCTTCTTGTCAAAAGTGGCTGCACACACATTCTTTTACTACTACTTGTAAATCATAGAAAAATCAGCAATATTAAAAACAATTTTCTTGCAACAAGACATAAAAATTTTACCTTCCATATTTTCCTCTTCAGTGATTCCTCTATCCAACCATCCAGTAGATGAATCAGAGATATTTCTTGCTGATTTATATGATCTATAATCATCCATCTCTTCTGCAATAGGATCTATCTCCCATGGGGACAAATCATGATCCCCTTGTTATGAATGCGACACAAACCAGAAAAATTTCTTCACCCACTTTTCATTCCCTATTGGTGTTTCTGAATCTAGTACATGTGGGAAAGAACTGTGAACCTTATTTGCATGTTTGAAACCTTCAGTAATTAGACTTATGGATGCAACTTTTTCATTATTGGCTGGCCCAAATTGGGTGCTCTCATCCCACTCTTCCATGGGAGAGTGTCTATCTTCAAGGAACAACTCAAGTTTCCTTGGAAAGAAATCAAGTGCTTGGTTCTCATAAAACTTTTATGCACACTCTTTAAGTGCATACCAAATAGAATAATCCTCATGGTCCACCCAATCATGAGGTTCCTCCATGGATTTTTTCATGCCATTTACCCAAAAGGGATGACTCTCAGGAAAGATTGAGAATTCATTCGATTCTTTCCACTCTTGTTGGAATTGTTCTATATTCATTTGTGATTCTAAGAGGGCACTTTTAGTGTACCTCAAAGAATCTTGGGTGGCCAAAAAATCACCTTTGAGCTTGTAGTTCTCTTCTCCATATATGCAAAGACTTTCTTCATCATGCAGTGATGCTTCCCGCAATAACGCAACAAGCTCAAACATGTCATTTTTATCTGAAAGCAATTGTGAGAAATTATCTTTGATTGTGGACATTGCTTTCTGGATATCCTCCATTGATTCAAAGGAAGATTGGTCTTCCATTAAAGCAGCTTCCAAACACATCTTTGACACTGAAGCATGATTGTCATGGAGAATTTTCAGGGCCTCTTGGATCTTCTGTTCATCCATCTTCAATGACCCTGCAAGAAGATAAGGTTCTTGTAGATGTTCCTCCTCTTCATTTTCCATCACCGGATCAATTTCATGCAATGCACTCGAGGTTTTGAAATCTGATCCATATGTTGTTTCTGCAATATATTCATAGTTTAATTCCTCAACAACATAATTTGGGCTACAACTTAATTGCTCATTCATCCTTGTTGCACTAGAAAGATATTCTCTCAAAGTTTCATCCTTCATACTGCATTCATTTTTGACACTAGAATTATGAACCTCGTCACTAGGGGGCTCAACCATTCTGAACTCTTCACTGGAAGTGGATTCCATATCAGACTTACAAAATGACACATAAAAATCATAATTTACTAACTCACCATGTGTGATGTTCTCCTCCTTATGTGGTGGAGTTATGATGGCTTGTTCACCCACCCATTTCTGTTGGGCAATAGGGTAGACCCGGGTTTAATCCTTTTATGTCACACCAACAAAAACCCACAGTGTTAGCCCTTTCGGCAACAACCTGCGCGTAGGTTGCAGTCTCACCCGAAACAGGTATGGGGTGCCGTAGAACCAGGTTTCTGCAAGCAGAGAGGGATATTACTGTACCTTAGCCTTTAATAAAATTATTACTTAACAATTACACAGCTTTGTCATTCACTCATATACAACTTCGCAGATAGATAAAAAACCGTGACTTGCTTAACCCGCTATGGGGAATTCACAGCAAATCTTGTTATTAGCAGTGATCTAAGTTATCAAATGTATACAGTTATTAATGCATAAAAGACAACGGAAAAAGAAACAACACAAGAAACCACAACACCGGATATAACGTGGTTCACCCCCAGTGTAGGGGTTACGTCCATAAACTGCATTTTATTCAACTTGCTACAAAACCACAGTTTGATCTACACACTCAGCTGCAGATCCCTTTAGTCCTTCAAAGCCACGCACACAGCAGCAAGCCTCTGCGCACACAGCTGCAAATATTTCCTTAACCTTCTTACAACCAAAACCCCCTGCGCACACAGCTGCAGAGGTCGTCCATGCACACAGCTGGGACTTAACCTTTCCTTACATAATCAGCCTTAGCTTTGCCTTTATTTCTTTACATCAAAAATCCAAACTTTTCTCATTTACAAAAATGCCTATTTATACATCACGCTAATACAAAACCATGGCTTCAAACCATGGGCACCCAAAACCCAAAACCCTGGATTTAAACCATGGGTTTATTACAAACAGGAGTTGTGACTTACCTCAACACCCCTAAGACTATTTTGGCCCACGACTCCGCCTACAAACTTCCTCAACCACCGCAGAGTTACCAAAACTAATAATCCTTAGGGTACGCGTCCCAACAGGCCCCTAAGACTCACTAGTGGCCCGTCCCGGGACACTCTGCGATGGCTCTGGTGGGAGAATATTCTGCGCGAGGGTCTGGAAGAGATGGGTGAGGTTGTGTAGTATGTCGTCAGCTGCTTTCTTCTTTTCCACCAACTCTTGTAACACTGAGGATGATTCTGTGTTGGCCCGTTCCTGCGCAAAAGTGTCGTAGGTCTTCAAACGTTTGAGCTGGCTCTCTACAATATTACTCAATTCCAATGCTTCATCAACCAGTGGTTGTAACGCATTCTCCAGCAGCGTTACCTTCATCCTGCAGGACTCAATTTCTTGCTGAAGTTCCTTGCTGCGCTTGACTTTAGCCATCTTCTGCATAGGTGGCAGCGTCTTAACTTCGACTCTGACTGCATCTAATTCGTCCTGGCGCAACTTGATGGTTTCCTGGATCTTACCTACATCTGGATGATCCTGTAGGTTCACCCATGCATTGATGCTTTCTTCCATCAGTTTTGTGACGCTGGCCACATTATCTGATATCTTTGCGGCTGAAGCCATGATGTCCCTATGGCGCTGTTCTCGGACCTCTGGTGGAGTCTCAGGAGGGATGCGCAGTTGAAGCTCTGCGATATGGTGTTGGTGTTCTATCTTCAACCTTTCAATCTCGCTGCGGGACTGCTAGGCATAGTCTCTCAGCTTAGAGATTCTCTGCTCTGGTTCCTCTTCTTCTTGTATGTCGGAGTCAGAAAGACTCCGTCATGCCTCGTCCAGTGCTCGCAGCAGTGTAGTTGTTTTATCTTCAGCATCCTTCTTTTGTTGTACGACTTCTTCGAGTCATGCTGCGAAGATTTTGTTTTGTTTTAAGGTGTCTTCCAATTGGATTTGAGACAATTGGTCTTGTGCATGGATCTCCTTTGTAATAGCGAGCTGGCATAGGTGCAATTCTGACATAGACATCTTTGTATAATCGATCCCTACGGTCATACTCATCTAGGACCGGGAATCTGCATCGGTCAGTCGCAGGGCTGCACTTGATACTTGGCCTTGGCTATCTCTGGGTGGCCCTTTCCCAATATCCTGCTGCGTGGGTGCTATAGTGCTACCTGCCGCAGTACTGATCACTGATGTTGCTGCTATGTCTTTGAGCGTCGAAACCCTGTTTGCTATACCTGTGAGCCCAGCAAGATGCAGTTCCGCAAACTCTGACCATTTTTTAGTAAGCGTTCCCGTAGAATTTTCTAGAGCTTGCTCCAGCTCATCCATCGTTATAGTGGCTTCTTCTTCAATATTTTTGTCCTTCGACGATTTCGACTTTTTGTGGGACTGCGGCTTGTTTACCTCTGCTACTTCGGGTGACTTGCGCTTTGTTGTTGGGTTGGGATCTGATATGGTCTTGATCGACTCCTCGTCCTATTCGTCCTGTCCACCATCTCCGCCCTGGTCATCGCCATTCAGCTGCGAATCACTTAGGTCTTCGCTATCTTCTAATGGGTTTTGCTGCTGTGCCTGACTGGTACCTGCGCCAATATTGGTAGCTAGGGGAACTGGAATAGAAGGTTTATTTCCTATATCTTTCAACCAGTCAGCCGGGCATTGCTGAACGATACCCCTGATATCTGGTTCAGTGACTACATATGGTAATTTAAACCATTGATGTTGGGGATCGGCATGAGCTTGAATGAAGACATGATGTATATCGGCACTGAAGTTCGCGGCGCCCTCATATTTAGAGAACAACTCATTGGTAAGCCGTGGTGTTCGCACAATCTCATAGTGGATACTCATTGCATAAAAGACGAACACAGTGTTCGTCATCTGCTGAGATACCTTATCTGAGGATATCCATAGGGAGGCATACCTCACTGCCCCCGGCATGCCTGGGTTTACTTCTACAAACTGAGCTTCGGTGGGTTCTTTCCACCCAACTAATGCAATAAGTATTAATTTCCAGGAATAATGAAAAGGTCTACCTTTTTCCTATGCGTCGCAGGCATCCTCCAGGAATTCCTTCGCAAGATATGCGGCCCAATTGTACGTATACCCCTCAGCGCAGTTCATAGCAATCCGGATAACCGGAACAGGTACTTCAGTTGGCCTGCATTTCCTTATGAGTTTGCAGGCTAAGAGTTCAGCTGCAAAGCGAATGGGTTGCTCCTGAATCGCGGAAGTATGATACCCCCGTTTCCCCTTTGTCAGGCCAAACCACTCTTTCATAGTTTGTGCGAGCTTTGTATCCTCATGTTTTGATGGAAATTCAGTTCCCGGATCAGGTCCTGCCATTGGTAAACCTGTGATCTTATGGATGAGCATGGCGTCAATAGGAATTTGCTGGTCCCCTATCCATAAATAGCCTTCATGCACTAACGCTAGCAACTGTTTGGCCACTATGGTCACATGTATGCCGCGACCGAAATGTGGAATATCAAGCATCTTGAGTAGGCCAGCTTTGTCGAGGCCCGCCGCCCACGGTTGGACTTCCAGTAGTGTCACCTTATCATCCTACTGGTTCAAACTGTGGAAACTTGCCATGGTCATTTGTGTCATGATCGGTATACCTAAGACGATCGATCTTCCCTGTCATGCTTCCAATCAGCTGAACTCCTTGTGGCAGCGAGGGTGTGGTTAACGTGAATTGCTTTGTTCGACGGGGTAGCTTGGCACCTGGTCAAACAGGTTGTAGATACGGTGGTCGTGGTGGTGCAATGTTCTCCCTACCCCTGGCCGGGACCTGTGCTGAACTAGTGGGATCCATAGGATGAGCTGCTGGCGTTTGCTCAGCTTGCCTCTGCCGGTCTTGGTTTTGCTTGGAGCGAACTTCAGTTCTGGACTTCTTCCTGGCAGACCGTGTCTGTATCGGCCATGGTGGTGCTGGGTGAGCTTCTTCACAGGGAACCAAGGCAGGCGACCGATTAGAGCAGCTTATCAGACCCTCTTGCTCGAATTCCCTTACTAAATCGGCAAGCTCTCGTTCTGTTGTCATGGGTTCACTCGTAAATCTGAAAGAAATGCAGAATACAATTTTCCCTAACCGAGGCATCTTCTTATGCACCCCATCAATCAAATCGAGCAGGACAGTGCATTGAAGGCACCGAATCTGATGAAAATCTTGTCCAAGTGGAGCTCGATTTTCGATAATCTTCTTAGTACAGGCATTTAAGGCAATTAAAGCACTACCGCCACCAATTTGGCTGCTTCCCAACGGTCGGATTTTAAGCCTCGCTGTGTTTTTGGTCTTCGGTAGAATCATGGTTTGAGCTTCGTGACAACAAGCACCCTCGACACAGTATTTCCCTTCGACCTATCCTAGGAATGTCGGCGACATGACTGTTAGGTTTGATGGAATGGCTTCTTGGTGCTGCCCCTTGGTTTGGTATTCAATTCTGTGTCGAAGCTGGGCCTCCATATACCAATTTTGTGCTATAGGTTCCAAGGTGTGCACGAACTTATGCACCCACTCCTCGCGAGGTATGTTAGCCCATGCTGCATAACTGTGCCTCAAATGTTCCTGAGGGCTATTCTGCCCATTGAACTTACTTCTCACCTCTTGGAATTGGTTTATGAATCTGAGGGGCAGAAATTTCTGGCAGGCTCCCCAACTGGGAGTAGACGTTTTGTGATCGGTCCACCCTGCTGCTAGAGCTCCTAATGCAGTCTCCAGAGTCTGCATTCTTTGTGACAGAAGTGCTTGTTCTGAGAAATGTGTAAGAAATCCTCTAGGGTCTGTCAACCCAACATATGTAGGAAACTCTCTGGGCTGCGCACTAACGCATCTAAGAGATTTAGTGATTTGCGTGCACCTATGGCCATGTAGCTCGTACAATCGATTCTGCCAATTCTCTAGACCATCGTCTGAATCAGACATGCAGGAGCTATCACATTGCCAATATATTATTCCATCGGCATCAGGCTCGACATAGTCTGATTCCTTGGTTGTAATGTTGTAGATGTGGTCCAGAGTATCCTGCTCCTCTTCGTCTCTGATCGGTTTTGTATATCTTTCTCCTTGGGATGGGTTGAGGGGTATGATAACTCGCAGACCATTTCCTTCGAAGGTCATCTATCTCCTCTTAAGGTTGATGATTGCAGCATTGGCCATGGCCCACTCGATTCCCAACAGGGCTGGATAAGGGTTGCTGTCATCAATGATCTCAATAACTTCAAAATCAGTTAGAGTGCTTACCCCATCAATATCTATGGAAACACTAAGAAGTCTCCCTAGGGGCACGATTCTTTGTTGGTTAGCTAATCTCAGTTGTATAGGTGACCAAGCCAGGGAAGGTTTTCCCATTTTTCCCCAGGTCTGATTGGGTAGGACATTAACTTCTGATCCAAGATCCAAAATGACATCAGTCATATCATATTCCCCTATCTGAACATTCAATCTCATTTCCCTCCCCGTTCTTCGGACACGACTAACAGTTTTCTCCTGATCAACTCCTCTCTGACGGTCTGTGACAGCAAGAACTTTTTGCAGCTCCTTTAAAGCATTCTGATTCCTCAAGAGTTTCATACAACTCTGTAAAAAGGAGGAGAGTTTACTTACTTTATCCGTCGAAGCATCTTGCGGCTGCGAGTCCTGCTGAGGTTGCCGCACAGGTACTGTTGCTGTGCGAGGGTCAACAATATCGCACTGGGCCACCTTGACTGGTGCTTGGTCTTTTGCATTGTTAAGTGCTGGGACGTGCTCGGAGGCTTTACGCGCGCCCACCTCGACAGGTTGTTTCTGCGTAGTCTGAATGTGCGTCGTGGCTCCACTCCGGGTGACCACATTGATGGCTGCAGTAGGTCTCTGCTCAACGGAAATCAACTGAATGTTCTGAGTAGGGCCACTTTTTTTTTCCTGAATTTTTGCTATGAGCTGGGGGCACTGTTCAATCATGTGGTCTACTACCAGGCAATACCGACAGGTTGTGGTGGGGTTCCGACAGTCTCGAGCCAAATGGCCAGCTTGGTTACAATTGTAACACACAACCTGGCCTCTACCTCTCCTAGGCATACCACCATGGCCGCGGCCTCCAAAGGCACCTCTTCCAGAGGCACCACCACGGTAACCATAGCCGTCACTATTCTGGGCTTCATTTTGCACTCGGTAGGTGTCAGAGATGCGCTCTCTCATGAGGTCATAGCTACGACACTCCTCTTCATTATGCCCTACTGACTTACAGAACTTGCAGTAGGGGTTCTTGGGAACTTGAACATATCTCTGAAGAAGATGGAAGTTTTCAGGGCGATGTTGGCCAGTGGCTCGACAAATCTCACAATATAGAACATCGGGATTGAATTGGTTTGGCGCACCCGTATTTAGGTAAGTTCTGACCATGGGGAACTGGTCCCTATCGTGACCTTCTATCCGACATTGCGTACACCAAACCTCCTCTCTACTGGTTTTATCCTTCTTCATATCACGAAGCTCCAGGGCCATTGCTGCTAGCTACGCTTGGATTTGAGCAATACCAGAATCGTCTCCGACGGGGGCGGTTTTGAGCTTCATTGCAATTTCCAGAGCTTCTTGCTGGTCAGCAACTTTCTGTTGCATGAGCGGGGTTCTGATATGTGGTAATAATGCTGCGATAAAGCATTCCTTGTGCTGCGCAGGACTAATGGTAAAACTGACTTGGTCCAGTAGAACTTTGAATCTCTGGTCAAAGTCCCACACTGATTCGTCGCGCCGCTGTTGAATCTCTTTGAGTTCAGTGATGCTCTGCGATTCTGATTTAGGCTTCTTAAATTCTTTGGTTATTGTTGCCTTAATCTCATCTAACGTAGGGCTCTGAGTACTGGAGAATTTCATAATCCAGGTCAAATCCCGGTCCCAGAAAGAAGTAATGAGCTGCGTGGTTCTCACATCCAGGTCTGTAATATTCTTCGTGTTCCATACTGCTTCACATAAAAACTAGAACTGTTCGGGGTCCTCTGATCCCTTGCCTTTGAAGATGGGGAGCTTAATGTCATCAACTAGGTGGGCCATGGGGGTTCTAGGAGGGTTGGGAGGGGGACCTGATGTCGATGGGGAGGGGGTTTACGGGGGCATATTGACCTATGGCCGGAATATGCAGGCTGGGTTGACTCTCAGACTGCGATGGAATTGCAGGGGTAACAAGGCTTCACTGCCGGGTGACCGGAGGGTTTCCAACCAAAGGGTTTTCTTCAGAGTCTGACTCTTCAGGAATTACAGGGGAAGACGTAGTAGCCCGACCTAAGGGATAGGAGTCAAAATCTCTTTTGTACCTTTTCCCACTTCGCAGCAAACCACTTTGCTCGTCGAAGGTATTATCATTTGCAAACATATGTTAGTACTACTAAGCTAGCAGTCTGATTCAAACAACAATATACCCTTTTCAGCCAATAGTATTTTAATCCTCAAGCTTAATGAATTCAAAAACTTACCACGGGGGGCTTTGAAGAACTGTCGTTCAGCTTCGCTGAAGGAGGTACTTGTGTCAATGGAAAACTCTGTCACGAAGGCTTCCAATGTTCACGTCGTCCATAAATCAACAGCGCGGGATACCTCGTTGTTCACGTGTTGCACAAGATTGACCCTTGTGGGGGTCCACGTGGGAACCCGGCAAGCTTGAAAGTTCGTCCTTCTCTCTGCTAATCTAGACAACCACTGGTGCAACTCTATGTGGATACTACCAAAGAAAATTTCATAAGCATCACAAAAAACATACCTTTCTAAGAAGTCACGTGCGCTACAACGCGGATTTGTATTCTCTTTCTCAGCAAATTTCAGATAAGTCTCATCAAGCCAATCCCCGAGTTCCTTCGCAGAGGGCCTCCAGAACATAGCCCTCGAGGTACGACGTAAACCCCTCTTGAGCAGATACTGAGTTCAACCGGCAACGGAACCAATTTGTTGGGCAATAGGGCAGACCCAGGTTTAATCCTTTTATGTCGCACCAACAAAAACCCACAGTGTTGGCCCTTTCGGCAACAACCTGCGCGCAGGTTGCAGTCTCACCCGAAACAGCTATGGGGTGCCGCAGAACCAGGTTTCTGCAAGCAGAGAAGGATATTACTGTACCTTAGCCTTTAATAAACTTATTACTTAACAATTACATAGCTTTGTCATTCACTCATATACAACTTTGCAGATAGATAAACAACCGTGACTTGCTTAACCCGCTACGGGGAATTCATAGCAAAGCTTGTTATTAGCAGTGATCTAAGTTATCAAATGTATATAGTTATTAATGCATAAAAGACAACTGAAAAAGAAACAACACAAGAAACCACAACACTGGATATAATGTGGTTCACCCCCAGTGTAGGGGTTACATCCACAAACTGCGTTTTATTCAACTTGCTACAAAACCACAGTTTGATTTGTGCACTCAGCTACAGATCCCTTTAGTCCTTAAAAGCCGTGCACACAGCAGCAGGCCTCTGCGCACACAACTGCAGATATTTCCTTAACCTTCTTACAACCAAAATCCCCTGCGCACACAGCTGCAGAGGTCATCCACGCACACAGCTGGGACTTAACCTTTCCTTACATAATCAGCCTTAGCTTCGCCTTTCTTTCTTTACATCAAAAAGCCAAACTTTTCTTATTTACAAAAATGCCTATTTATACATCACGCTAATACAAAACCATGGCTTCAAACCATGGGCACCCAAAACCCTAAACCCTGGATTTAAACCATGGGTTTATTACAAACAGGAGTTGTGACTTACCCTGACACCCCTAAGACTATTTTGGCCTGCGACTCTGCTTACAAACTTCCTCAACCACCGTGGAGTTACCAAAACTAATAATCCTTAGGGTACGCGTCCCAACAATTTCTCTACTTCACACCCTACTGAGATGTGATCAATTTGTGCTTCCTTGTGAGGCTCAAGGGTGACTGTAAATCTGAATAATGTTTATCTTTTGGATCCGATCCAAAATATGTCTCACCATCATCAATATTCCCCATCTCTTCTACACTGATCTTGAAATTAGCCACAAATAAATTTGGATTCATCTCACCTTCTACGTTACCAACAACTAGATGTTGGACTATTGGATCCTTAGTTGTGCATGGATCTTCTTCATTCTGATGGAGGATTTGGTGATTCATCATCCTCATGGATGCCGCAAATATGCTGATCTCTCTTTCTGGAAAACCCAAATAATTTCTTAAAGAAACCATGTGCAGATGACTCTGATGAATCTTCATTTTTGGTCCTCTTTTCTTCCCCTTTACTTTGAGAAATGGAACAACTTAGTTCCTTTCTTGATGGCTTCTTTGTATTCATAGAACCTACATGTATTAATGTTTTTTTAAAAATATACTCTCCAACTTTATTTCCTTCATTCTGAGAGACACTACTACTCCCTTCTCCATGTTTGCTTGCCAACTGCTTGGCAAGGAATTCTCTAGTATCTTGATTTGACTGGATGATGCTTTGAGATACATATTTCAGCCATTTCAATGTTCTTTGCATCAAAATTCTTAAATATCCTCTCTCATCCAATTTTGAATGCTCTCCTTCCTCATACAACTCAAAGTATAAATCTTCCATGACTGGAACTAATTCCACAACTGCAACTTGAAGATATTGCTAAGCTACTTTTCCACTAAGAGTTACTTTCCACAAGCTAAGCCAAGGAAAGTGCTATGATAACACTGTAATGTCCTAATTTTTGTGTACATACCTGAACACTCTTCAATTCTGTAAATTATATTAAAATTTCTGAACTTGAATTAATTTACACAATGACTTCTCAGACTGGGCAAATAAGGGGTTTATTCTGGGAAATTTTGCAGGAAAAAGGAGTGAGAAGTGAGCAGAAACCAAAAAAAATAAGACATGGAACTACCTCTCCTCTATCACATTTATATCTGGTTCCATTTAAGATTCAGAATCCGCTCCGTGGAAACCTACTACCATGCTTCTAGGCAGCCAATCCGTGAAACTAAGGAGGGTAGTTCGGTCTGTTTTAACTAGGGGCTTATGGAAAATTTAAAATGGTTGTTACAGAATTAATATAGCATAAATAAAGGTTTTATATAGTTTTCATAGATTCTGGAAGGTTTTGAGAAGTTTTGGATGAATTTGGGTTTTTACAGCAGTTTTGGCCAAGGAAAACCTTGCAAAGAGAAGGATCCAAAAAGGTGTTACAGGCCCAAATAAAAATGGTTCTCTAGTTGTATATGGGAAGGTGGGCCTGTTAGTGACCTACAGGAACTAACAGATTTCAGATTGAGTTAACAGAAATGGTTTTACATCAATTTTACCAAAACTAGTTATTAAAAGCTAGTAATCTAGCTAGGGTCTAAAAAAAATAGTTAAATCATCTCAAATGCATTTCTGTAAAACTTGAGAACTATAATAGGGGTAAATATCAGTTCATTGAATATGTAAAATCCCTTCACTCACTTCCCCAACCTGACATATTCCTTATAGCACTCATTTTTATTCAATTTCCCTCATACATTGCTAAAATAGGCCTTTTAGGAAAAACTGAAGACCAGAATATTTATGGGCAGAGATGTTTCGACCTGATACATGTAATTTGAAGAATATTATGACCCTACATAACATAAATTACATCATTGACTGAAAATTACAAGGATTCTCCAAAAACAAGGGGCAGGAGGCCCAAATCATGACTAGCAAGGGCTGTGAGCATAAGTGATGCTAGGGCTTCACTGAATATTGACCTGAACTTGATGGAGGCTGGAAATAAGTCTGTAAATCCTTCAATTCCTGCAATCTAGCACTCCACACCTGCAATGGAATAAAATGGGATGGAAGGAGAGGGGAATGGAAAGTTGGGGCTCATCTCCCAGTAGTCTGAGGTACAACACTCAGAAGTAATGCTCACATAAGCATTCAACAATCAAATCATCAAACAAACTAAAGAAATGGTTTTGAATTTATATTTTATAGAATTATGGATGACCTGCTTAGTAAGTTGAGGCCAATGGTGACCTATGAGAGCAAGTCAACCCCATGGGTGACCTAACCCTAGCCACAAAAGCGCCCCCTTTGGGAAATTAGGCAAGTAGGACCATGTGGAATTGTTTCCAAGTAAAAATCATCCTTCACAATTATAAATTGCACCTTTCCTTAGTCAAAAGCTGCCTCTTTTGAGTTATGACAACTTTCTGCTTTTCCTGGGTCATAAGGAAACTCTTTCTTTCCTTAAAAAACTTTCCTCCTTTTCTCTTACATCTTTTCTGAGCTCCATAAGAGGAAACTGCACCTTCCCCTTTGAAATACTTTCCTGATTTTACCTCTATCTACTTTTTCTACTTTTAGGAAACTTCCCTTTATTCTCCTGCTTGCTTTTGTCATGGACTTTCTTATTTTTACCAAGGAAAGTTGACTAGATTTCCCGAATGCACCCTCCTGACATGGAAGCCTTAATTCCACATCACTATTGTGCATAATAAATACAATTTCTGAAATAAAATTAAATGCATGCCTTAGAACAATTATTAGTAAAAATTTATCCTAGGAGGAATAATTAATAACAACTTGATCCCCTAGGAACTTAGCATGATCAACACTTTTAATGGTCAATTTGAGGGGACATGATAGGTAATCCACAGTGGCAAGATGAGTAGAAATAAATACCCTTGAAGCTCATGTTTTTGGTAGTTGATCAATTTATCTAATTTAATATTTAAAGGAATTTAGGTATTTTTTGTGATATTAGGTAATTTGTCCCCTAAATGTTTCTCATTTTTCTTTTCCAGGTAACATATTTGGGAGGAAACCTTCTGGGATGTTCCTCTCATTCCAACGATGGTACCCAGGGTAAACCCTAGATTGTTCAAGGCACAAGGCCATGTTAACAACTCATGAATAGATTATTTATAGCTAATCAACATTCAGCTCACTAAGAGGAAACATGTTAGACATTGGGATTTGAACTCCGGTGGGGAGGGTAACAATTTTTTCAAACAACCACTTGAGCTGCACCGAATTGAATCCCTAAATGTTTCTTATGCCAAAACAACATTGTATAAAATTGATACATGTGTTTGAATTTTACGATATTATTTTTTATCTAAAAAAATGGGTGCTATTTCACTGTGTAGTTATCAAATCTTCTTAACGAGGTCAATCTCAATAGAAAGAAAAATATCCCAGTAAGTGCTGCAAATCCACTGCTTCCCCCATTCAATGTGCAATCATGAACGACGAAAACAATTTACCAAGGACTAGTTGGAAGGTGTGGTTGATCTGTTGTTAAAATAGAAATCTTAATGTTGAAGAAATATGTCTTAAAAAGGTTGAAATTTCAGATCAATAAGGCTCAATTTGGCCAAACATTCTAACAAAATAAGGCCCAGTAGGTTGAAATTTAAGATCTAATTTATGTCCAAATGTGTCAACATTTTAGAGATTAAGTATGAAATTGGATTAAATACCGAATCTTAAGGATCAAATAGGACTAAACGTCTAAGCTTAACATCCCAAGGGCCAACATTTTAGAGCCTAAGGCCTCTAAGAAAAAATTTATTTCATTGTTTGTATTCCCCTGAAATCCTTCCCAAATATGTTGCAGCTGAAACTATTTATCATGAGTGCATTTGCTTTAATGTCCCATTCTTCATTAAGAGGAAATGCATATGGAGCCTTCCCCTAACCACCTATCCTACTTACGATTGTCATGGGAAATAGGGGAAGTGTGATCTAAAAGGTCAATGTCACCTGCATCTTGGGATTCATTTGAAAATCCTTATTAGAACACTATGTTAATTGAAGCATGCCATGAATGTATCCTTTATGATTGCATATACTACTTTATTCTTTCGACTTTTATCACAAAAATACCCTTTTGTTATTTTCTTTCCAGATTTCCCAAGCCAATACGTGTAAGTGGAGTTTCTACAATCTGTTGAGAATGGAATTGTCAAATGGATTAAGGACCCAATTGATTATAGCTAGGGCATGGTTCCCTTTGACATGATAAGTTCTTTCAATGGAACACCACTTCTGTCCTATAATTTTGAAGAATAGGGGCATGTATCTAACAAAATGTCCGATGATTTCATAGTCTGGTTTTGTGCTCATTTTTGTAAACAAGGAAAAGAGATGTCCAAGAAATCCTCTCTTATCCCAAGTAAGATGTGTTTCTTAATCAACAACATAATTTTATAGGGCTTCCAAATGAAGACCACGTCATTTGTTTCACTCTAGTTTGGGATGCATAACCATCCTTAGGGATTGAATTTTGTGTCATGATGTGCATTTGGTGAGGTCTACCATTAGATTTTTATCTTGAAGCCCCATTAAATATCTCTCTCAAGGAATCATTGTATTCAAAAATTACTATTCAATCAATTATTTGTTCTTGTTATAGTGGTGCTTCTTCCTCCTCATGAACCATGTACACCAAAATATCTTCTATATTTCCTATATTTGTTGTCCAGTTGTCTACTCTTCCCTATATTGGGTGTAAGAAGTAAGGTCCCATATTCTAAACCAAGGGGAAAATTGTCTTGTACTTATTAGTTGCTAGGTGAGGCTTGAGATGGAGGAGGCACGCCTTGAATTATTGGACCAAATTGATGAGAGATAAGGGATAGGGGGTGAAGGTTGAGACTCATGTCGTTCTTTCTAACTAGGGTTGTTTCGGATTTGGGAATACTTGAGCCACAACCTTTAAGGGATCATATTTGACCTTTTCGATTGTTAATATGAAATATATTTATCTTCTTTGACATGTTTTGACATGCTTTTAATGTGAAAACTTCTCATCATGCACAGGTGCACAATGTTAAATTTGGTAAATTTAAATTTAACATGTTTTTGAATCTGTGGAAAATTCTTATCATGCACAGCTTCACAGCTTCAGGGTGAAGCAAACTTGGCTACTATGCAGGGACAGACCCAAAGGTCATCGTTAGGTAAATTTCATTGTTATTCAATTCATAGTCAAGTATATATAAAAATAATTCTTCTTTTACACATCTAAATCTAAGATCTTGTTGTGCCTAGGTGGTGGCTCTCAGCATGACAGACGTCTGTCTGAGGGGTCTATAGGGGCTGGTGGACAAACACAGAGGACATGTGTAGTGTCTTATTCTTCAGATATGCCATTGCCGGGTAGAGAAATTGTTTACATGTACATTTTCACTAGAATTCTTGTTTGACATGTTTTTTAATCTGTGGAAAATTCTTATCATGCATAGCTTCACAACTTTAGGGTGAAGCAAACTTGGCTACTATGCAGCGACAGACCTAGAGGTCATCATCAGGTAAATTTCATTGTTATTCAATTCATAGTCAAGTATATATAAAAATAAATCTTCTTTTACACATCTAAATCTAAGATCTTGTTGTGCCCAGGAGGTGGATCTCAGCATGATAGACGTCTGTCTGAGGGGTATACAGGGGCTAGTGGACAAACACATAGGATGCCATGTCCAGGTAGATATTGTTTTCATACATTCTGACTATCTAATTCTTGTTTGGAATGTTTTTTAATATGTGGAAAATTCTTATCATGCACAGTTTCACAGCTTTAGGGTGAAGCAAACTTGGCTACTATGTAGCGACAGACCTAGAAGTCGTCGTCAGGTAAATTTCATTGTTATTCAATTCATAGTCAAGTATATATAAAAATAAATCTTCTTTTACACATCTAAATCTAAGATCCTGTTGTTCCCAGGTGGTGTCTCTTAGCATGATAGACGTCTGTCTGAGGGGTCTACAGGGGCTGGTGGACAAACACATAGGATGCCATTGCCATGTAGATATTGTTTTCATACATTCTGACTATCTAATTCTTGTTTGGCATGTTTTTTAATATGTGGATAGTTCTTATCATGCACAACTTTACAGCTTCATCTTGAAGCAATCTTGGCTACTATGCAACCACACTACCTGAGGTCATCGTCAGGTAAATTCAATTGTTATTTAATTCATACTCAAGTCTATATAAACATAAATATTATTTTTCACATATTTCTAAGAT
>LPNX010593287.1:135088-231894 GCA_001517045.1 Pseudotsuga menziesii | reverse complement strand
TATATATATATATATATTAATACTTGTACATGCATTTTACTTTTTACAAGGTTTGTTGCTATTGATCCTAATCCACCTCCTGAGACAAGGAGACATCGTCGGGTGCATCAGTATGCTCAAAATGAAAGATATGATCCTCTTTAAAGTCATCCTAGAGATGTTGCTGAGGAGACTCCTTAGGAAGACAACATCGCTATGCTAACTGTGGAAGAGATGAAGGAGCATTCCTCGAGATTGCAGGAAAAACTTGATTCTTCAAATCTCTCTTTTGGTACTCAACAATGTCTCCAGATGGTTTTGCACAATCTGAATAGTTTGATCGAGAGATATCTTGGGGTTGGACCATCAACCCATATTTTTCATGATATGATGCGTAGGAGGTGATTTTCAGTGATGGGTTGCCACAAGTTTGAAGAAGTAAAGAAAGTTGTCACAAAAGAAATGGTCTTTTCATGTTTTGACTTGCTGCCTGAAGACAAAAAGCGTTTAAAGATCACAAGATTCAATAATCCACTAATTGCACCACATATTTATTCGAGGTTCCTGTGTGCATATGGGAACTTCCCAAATAATGACGAGGTTCCTCAGTATTTTGTTAAGATGCTGATTACAGAGTTTCGGTTTAACATGGGCCCCGACTATACAGATACGGGATCCAGTTTCTATGGTGCTGGAAAAGGTTGTACATATGAATGACCTGATGCATGACGAGATGTTCATTATAGGAGTCAGATGCCTTGGTTAGTACAACCACATACTAGAGTCGTATCTTTACCAAAGGAGTTGGAAACAACATCCCAAATAGCAAGAGAGGTGAGGGAAGAGATATAAGACCGTGTTGGGGCTGCATTGGCAGGGGTGGAAATCGGCCTACATAGTATTTCATCTGCATCTAGTATGGATGCAGGCCCATTTGATGATTATTCTAATGATCTCTTGAAAAGTATGAGTCGATTACAGCTTGAGTAGTATGCAGCATACTGTAGATACAATTATAAGCGAGCTATTGCACTACAAAATAAAAACAGGAGCATGGTACATACGTATGCTATAATGTATGAAATTTATTATATGAAATCTAATGTTTTTAATATATGAAATTTATGCAGTATACCAAATTCATGAATGATGATGACATTAATGATACGAATTTGTTTGACCTGGAAGAAACAGAGGCTAGTGGCACAAATATAGATGTTGGGGAAATTACAGTTTCACAATTTCCACCGGTGACGCAGGTATGGATATTTATTTTTGTTATTATTTAATTAATTTTGGTATATTTTGTCCCCAAACTTGTATATATACATATACATATATTGACTTTTATTTTGAATTTTCATCCCACAGAAAACCAGGAGCCATTGGTGTTCCGATATGAAGGTTCAGATTGATCTGCTCTAGTTGCAAATCAATAGTGCTTGACATTCATTTTATGTACTTTTCCTTGTATTGAGCAGTTATCAGTTCATTGTTTTCTTGTCCTTCGCACTTTGTAGCTTGGGAACACATATTCATGTAGTTAGTTGGTGATTTGACCTATTCCCAGTGTTGCTTGCTTATGGGGGTTTCACTCGTAGTCTTCTTCACTCATGAACTAGAATTGGATAATGTTTTGAGCCCACACATGTGGACACTTTGATCTGGTATGCACTATTTTATGACAGTTGGTTGTTAGCATAGATTTTGGGCTTAGATGATAAGGAAAATCTCTCTTCCCTTGATCTAGATGGTTGGCGTGACAACATTCTGGATTTAAAGGACTTATTTCACACTTTAGACTTTCATCATGTATTTAGAGAACACAATAAGAGGGCAGACAGTATATCCAAGGAAGTGCTCCCCATGGCTGAGGGCCTACTTTCCTTCATTGAAAATTATGAGGAAATAGCTATTGGGGAAAATAAGCTACAACTCTTCTAGAGCAGAGCTTGTACCTACTACTCTTCAACCTTTTGGTTGCTTTATTTTCAAGTATGGATGATTGAGTCTTTTAGCATCATATTGGATGTCTTGAGGATGACACTATTTCTCCTCTAAGGGTATTGATATCAGGACACTTCCCCAAGCACTTCCTTGGATATACTGAACTGGGCTCTTTATGTTTCCTCCTTAGACATGTATGGATGATCTATCTTGTAAAATTTGGTTGAGGACAAAGGATTGTACCATCCATTTCAATGTTCCCCTTATACAGTGATGAAAAAAGTATATATTAAAAAATGTACCTTGAGAGAGAGAGAAAAGTATTTGGTCTAGTTGGTCCTAATTGAATTTTTGTCCACCATTACGGTTCACTTTGATCTTTTGGTTGTTGACTCATGGTCCTGTTAGTACTTGGTCCTAGGTTTATATAACTGTGTTCTTAGCCTATTATCTCACTAGGATCTATGCTATCATCGGTTTCTCTAGTAAGGGTTGTCTCCTCTGCGATCTGATTTTCTCCTCTTGCATGCAGGTTTGTCTCTCGGGTTTTCCTCCGCAATTTCAATCCACGATTTTACCTCTGCGTCTTGTTCATTTCACAGGCTTAGTTTTACCTCTATGAATTGTTCATTCATGATTTGCGACTTGTTCATTCACGCTCTGAGTTTTACCTCTGCGATTTATTCTTTCTTCATGGGATGACCTTGATCTTTGCATTTTCTTTATTTATGTCTCATCTTGTAAAGTGAGTCTCTGCGTCTTTCTCAACTGCTTAACTCACAATTTTTCTCAGTGTGAGTCTCTGCATTTTTCTAAGTTGCTTACCTCACAATTTTTTCATCGTTAGTTCTTATGGGTTTTTCCTGTGTGCTAGGTTCTATCCCTAGAGTGACCGTGAGGTTACTCTTCAAGTGTGGACTGAGAGTTACTCAACATGTATGCCAGATGGTATCAGTATGACTGAATTACTCAAGCTTGTGCTTTTGATTGAAACCTCTCTTTCTATTGAATAAGATTCTAAGGTCAGTTTCGGTCTACTTTAACCCTCTCTTAAGGTACGTATATGGTTTACCCTGTTTGACTTGTCCCTTCGGTGACAAGATCAAACTTAGAATTATCTGAGTATAAGGCAGATTGAAATAATGGATGTGATTCCTTAATCTTGTATCTCCTGCACTTTATTTATTCATTCTTGTACATGAAATATGGTATGACATCTCAATGACCAACCTTAACGTAGTGACCAGCAGAGTGTTAAAATTAATGCAGTGACTAGCAGAGCATTAAGTTGAAAGAGATGAAAATTTGTAATTTTTTTTTGGGTTAGTGAACAAATCTCTATTAGTCCAGGAATTTGCACATGCTTATATGCCACCTTTTGACCATTGTGCCTCATCAATTTAAAAACAAAATCTTTGACTTTAATATGCTATCCATTTGTTTAATGATTTATCTTGTTAAATATTTTATTGTTTGCTATATTATTTTGGTTGGTGAACTAATCACTAATAATCCAGGACTTGCACTATCCCAAGCCACAACAAAGATATATTCCTGATATATTTTTGATAGACAAATGCAAAATTTGTGAGGTAAGAGTTCTATCTATAATTTCATGTAGTGGAACTTGTTTTGAAATTGGAGGCAAACATAAATTTTGAGCTACAGATTCTATATTTGTTCTCATATATGTGCTATTTTTGTTAAAGGGCTTTATTCTTTTCAAAAAAAAATTATTTGAGTATAGAGCTTTTTTATCAGGTCTTTGGTTTATTCCTGTGTTTTTGCTTGTGTAAATTTAAACCCATATTAAAACCTTTAACCATTGGTTTTAATGTCATGGTTATGTTATGTAGCATTTTACAAGGTTGAGACTTCAATCCTCATTTATTTCTTGTATATTTTGTCCAATCCCTGAAACCTAAAAGGGCATGGATTCAAGTTTTGTCAGATGCATTCATGGCAGTTTCCTTGAAATTATGGATAACACTAATTTTTATTGTGTTCAGTTTCTTGTTTTTTTGGTCATGGGACTGGATGGAAAATTCTCTTAGACCTTTGCAAGTAATGATGTTTTGAATGATCTCTACCACAGTAGCAAAATAAAAAATCACACAGGAATATTTTTCACTAACAGGTAAAGCAATTTTCTTTGCAACAAGTGACTGCTTTTTCTTTGAATTAAAATTATCCAAGTCATTTGCAGTGCATAAAAATCACTTCAAGACTGTTGATGTCAAGAAATTCACTGTCATGAAGGTCATATCTCTTGTTAATCCAATCATCAAACCAATTTATCATTGGTCTGTTTTGTCATCAAGGTTTTGCCTATGTCAATGCACTGCTGATTGCACATATACAAGAATTCAAGAATCTGTTCATACCAAGACTTCAAGAATGTTTTTGGTTCTTCTTGTCCACATAAACTTATCTCCACTTCTGCTCTAAACTTAGAACATCCACGACCTCAGTTGAACATTGCTGGTCACTTCGGTTGAACACTGCTGGTCACATTCATTGTATGTACTTTTCATATTTATTTTTAATTCTTTATTCATCAAATAATATTTTATTTCCAAGATTTACTTATTAAGTATAGAAGCCTACTTGTTCCATTTATGTCTATTTTATCATTTAATAACTTTAAATGCTATTGCTCAGTCATTAAGTGATCCTTATCTCTGTATTCGTTCATTAGTACATGGGAAGCCCGTAGCTTCTCGTCTGATATAGCCTTCTTAATTTCTAGGATAGGATTGCCACTAATGGATTCTAATCCAAATATTGTTTTCAAACCATCAACTTCTCTAGTCATTTGATCTTTAGTGCCCTTTTCTGGCTCAAGTAAAATATGGTTGTTTGTTGATTGTCTAGAGAGCCTAGATTTCCTCCAACAAATTTATTGTCCTTACTATTGGTTGTAGAATTTTGACAATCATCATCTGCTACTGCATGCACAAAATCATTGTTGTGAATCATGGATTTATTTTCAGATGATTTTCATCATATTCAATTTGTTATCCCATGAAAAAATTTCTTCGTTAACAAGTCAACCACTTAACATTTTTTCACCAATTCCCTATCGTTTGATCACCATGGATAACGCATGACTATCATTCATCTGAACTTCAAAGACACAGACTCTGTAATTGACTGTGTATGATCCATTCGCTTGATCTCTGCCAGATTAACACATTCATTCTGCGATGCCTCCAGATTCTCGACTCTACTACAATAAGGTAGAAATCAATGTCGTCTCATGAAGTTCGTAGGAACTTCACCTTCCCTATATCATTCTTCCATTCTGCAAGATAGATTTGTACAGGAGCACTTGGCCCTTATCACACATTCACACATTTGATAGGTCCTTTATAGGACTTTGTTAAGTCTTCGACATACTTCTGCATAAATTGGAACCTATACAGGTTCTATCCAACTTCATATGAATTGGAACCCATTAAAGAGATTCTACCCAGCTATGCGAACTATAATCTTCCAAGAAAATTCTACACAACTATGTTTCATCAATTATACTCACATAGATTTACATAGAACTACAGGTATCTAAAACCTATTCTATGCTTCACATAGTCATATAATCATTCAGAATTGCTCTGTCTCTTCCCCAAGATTAGGTATGCACGCACACAAAACATATCTTGCAATCATTCACCCATTTAGATCGATTCCTTGTTAGGGTTATGCATAGTAAAACTCTTCTTCATTAACTAACATTCATAAAAATCATTCCAACTCTGAAATTGATGAGTCCCCTCAAAGATATAGCTAGAAGGTAAGGTCCCGCCCTATTCTTTCTTCCCCTAAATAGGAAAGTAAGGACTTGCCTGATTTCGAGAACTTTTTTATAAAGAGCCATTTTTTTATCCCTGATAAAGAGCCATTTTTTTATCCCGCCTGCTATGCTATGCCATGATTGATCAATGTATGTATATATATATATGTGTGTGTGTGTGTGTGTGTGTGTGTGTGTGTGTGTGTGTGTGTGTGTGTGTGTGTGTGTGTGTGTGTGTGTGTGTGTGTGTATGTGTGTGTGTGTGTGTGTGTGTGTGTGTGTGTGTGTGTGTGTGTGTGTGTGTGTGTGTGTGTGTGTGTGTGTGTGTGTGTATGTATCTATGTATGTATGTATGTACTAGTAGGAAAAGAGGTGTTTTTCTAGTTGTTGTCCCTACTATTAATGAAAGAAAGGCCGCTAAAAACCCTGACACTGTTGGTATTATTATATTAGCATAATGGGTTTCAATTGTTCTAGATCAGTTTTTTTTACCTATCATAGTTTATATTAGAATAAGAATCGTTGGCACTAATTCATCTAGCCACATCTCTCTACCCGCCCCTTTGTAAAAAAAATTGGGTTGAAAGTGCAACAAACTTCCGCTTTCAGGTGTCTTGAAGCATTGACTGATGTCACCCAGGATAGCCCTTTACGCTTTAAGGAAACAATACCATTACTCTTTATGCATTACCCCATTACCCATTATCATATAACTAATCCCCTTTCTTTCACTTACTGATACACTGACCTTACACCTAATTGTTTTAGTCTTAAGTGACCAGGCACTACTATGCAATTCGATCATAGCCTCTGTATAGGAGAGTAAATAGAGAGGAGGAGGTAAGAATTAACAGTATGGGACACAATGAAGACATATATGACTAGACACCTTTATGGTACGGGAAACATCGACCTTCTGGTCTTTCCTATTGAAACCCTGCTGGGTAACTATCACCTCCTCTACCTGCTTTAGTTCCAATGGCTTATCCTTCATCTGGTGATGCTCTTACTTTGAACCCATCTTTATTTTGATCCTTCTTTTGAAAAGAATGGAGACCGACACGGAAGGAATACTTTCACTACAACTTCTTCATTTTTAGTGAATCACTACAGATATTGAACTGAACTAGGAGTCTATATAGGGAGTCAGTTTTGCACTAATTGAGTCCAAACAGTGTCACTACAGCAGAAATATTAACAGAAGCTTTAACTATTATAAGGATTTGGCTTAAGCAGTGTCTCTAAGGCTAGAAATGGAACTGACTCTAAACACTGAAGCTAGTATTTCTTTCTTACTGAATGGATTCTTAAGGTAGTCTATAAAGCCTTACTATACAGCTTGATCTAGTAGTGCTTTACTCGTTAGTATTTCTACTCTACAACTACTACTCTCGTAAGCTAATATAGTCTCTACTGCATGTGGAATACTATTGCTAATAGTGATTAATTACTCCTAGGACTTCAGCTAGTAGTACTTAGAGCTAGTTCATATGGCTTTAATGGAATATGGCTAAAGTCTTTAACTCTATGGAATTTAGTGCATGGCCCAAGTGTTCATTGTATAGGGCTTGTTTCCATGGAACTAAGGGAAAGAAGAAAGCAAGTATATCTACTCTATAACTAATAGTACCTACTTTATCTAGTAGTATTTATTTTAGAGATCAAGGAGAAATCTAATTGAACTGGAATAAGGAAAGATACATAGATGTTAGAGTCAGGCTTTTAACTTGATAAATCATGATACATTCTGTGTGTTTTCGCTATTTTATTTAAACCTACTATGACTATTTCCCATGGTTTTTCAATTCAATGGAGGATTTGGTTACCAATTTGTGAAATCCTGCAAGAGTGGAATGAAACATTACACATAGAATGTATAAGAGAAATAAAGCTGGGTAGGACCCGCCACATAACATAAATGGAATACTCTCGCTCGAGGAAGGAAATAAAAAAGGAAAGGAATATATAGTGACTCACAAAACCAAGCCTAGTAGCCCCATCCCAGATAGATAACCAATTCCATTTAGTGGATTGATATGGGACTTCACAAGAGAATACTTATACTGTATTCTTTTGCTGAAGCAAGGACTGGAAGATAATAGTAGAGTTGGATGCAAATGCAAATGAAATTGGTGCTTATTTCAAGTAAATAACTTGATCCATGAGTTATTGATCTGCCTTTGCCTCTACGTCCTATGCCTTCACCCTACCAGGGATGCTGTAACAAGATATCGATCCGAAAGAGTCATTATTACTAGCTCTCAAACTTGAAATGGAACCGGAGCGGGTTCTGAATCTAAAAAGGAAGTAGCCCAAGAATGAGCCATTGTACTAAAACCAATGAAACTCCTGCTTCTTATACTTAGCTTGGAAATTAAGAAATTCTATTGGTCAAGGAAGGAGTTTCATTTCTATAAAGTAGTTCACTCACTCTGACAACCCCTTCTCTCTTTGTTCACTAGCCAAGGTCTAACTAGCAGCTTCATTAGGAAATGAAGATTAATCCACTAAAATTTCTAAGGAGGGGAATTCAGTTGCTTCAAGGAAATCCCAATCCACCTTTCAAATCTTCATGCCTATCCAAACTATGGGGCATTGTCAGTATCCGAGTGGATCTTAGCCTGCTCTTTTAGTTGAGTGGTCCTGTCACACAATTGATTGAATCCATGTTGGAAAAATGGGTATATAGGGCTCATGTTCACCTTCTCTGGTGGTGGCCATCACTGTTCAAATTGCTTCAAGTATTATTACCTACAGATCTGTTGGTGTGAGACTTTATCACTATTCTTCAAAGTTTGTGCCCTGACTACTGCTGGTTTATAAAATTTAAGAACAAACTCTTCTAATTGTTGCTATGATATATCCCTGGGAAATGGTATATGATGGTAGGAAATGTTACTACCACTCAAATGTACTCTAAAAGTCATCACAACCTTCTGAAAATATATTCAACCTGTGCTTTTTTTAGACCTGTCTGCTCTTCAAACAAAGGTATATGGGCAGGATCACGAAGACTATGGGTATATTGAAGATAAAGTGGGACGATTCCAAAACCATCAAATACATTACAAACAGACTGTATAAGAGAAAAGCACACAACAATTGATGAATCTTCCCTTTCTCGGTCAATAATAAAACTGTAAATACAACAAAAAAACCTTGACTAACTTCTCCTATGGCATCATATTCTTTGATTGGCCTAGTCCCCCCTTTTTCATGCCCATAGGCTTACATTCATACCCACAAAGCTAAGCTTTTGGAGCTGACTGACATCCTCTGCTACTGTTGACATTCTGCTTGTGTGTTTTTTGTATTTCTGATTTATTGCTCATTGTTGATTATTTCAACAAAAAACAATGATTGAGATGATCAAACCAAACTCTTTTTGAGTTTTCTTTCTATTTGTTTTCTCTTTTGAAGTATTTTTTATTCCTTTCAATTGTTGCAATAGTTTAGGTTTTCCAAATTTTGGGTTTAGGGTTCTCTTGTTATGTATGTAGTGTTTACTTTGTTGACATTGTTTTACCATCTTAGTGTTTAGCAACTTTTCAGTGCCATGTACTACTCATGATCATCTTTATGCAGCTTATTATACAGTTTTCTTGGCACCGTGTACAATAGCTTATGATCATCTTTACTGCAGTTATTATCCATAATGACAGCTGCATTGCGGTATCCATAATGATGGCTACACTGGATCATATATGTAATTATTCATTTGTTGAATCTGAACAGTTACATTTGAATGGTAATGTGTATTTGTAAATTTGACCATTTTTTAATAGCAAAATGATAAATGATCGTAATTAAAATGTTTTTATTCGTATCATGATTATTTTAGATGTATTTTTGCGGTATGGTTTTGACACATAATTCATGAAGAATTTTGAACCACTCCTTGTTTTATTTGAGAACATGGTTGCAAATAAAATTTAAGACAATACAAAAATGTAAATGCTATAATCAAAACTCATTTTCAAGGTATACAAATAATAAAACAAGGTAAATGTTACAAGCATTTAATGTCAATGAGTGTGTTCTTATTGTGTAAGCATAAAATATTTATGGTTCAATTAGATGTAGATGATGAAATTTGTTGTTGGGTTAATTTTTTAAGCTTACATATGAAGATAGACCTCCATATACTATGAGGGATAAGGTGAAAGGTGTTTTCACATCTTCATGCTCATGTTTCATTGAATGAAAAGGCTGTGTGGTGCACTTTCATAAATGAAGAGATGAGTATGAAACTAATGCCCAGTTAGTGGAATTGTTTTAGAATCTTCATGACATAAATAATGGGGATAAGATCACCCTTGACACATTTGTGAAGCTAAAATTGTTGTATTTTATCACCATCACTATTCATGCAACATAGTGTTCTTGTTTTTCATCACCCCATTTTCAAAGTTTTGAGTATGTGCATGAGTTATTTTTACAGCCCAACAAAAAGACCAACATACAAATATGTGCATGAGTTATTTTTTCAGTGCACCAAAAATACCAACATACCAAGATAATCAATGCATAAAAATGTGTCATGCTAAGTCATGTATCCATATTATAAATAGTTGTAATTATTCAAAAATGTTTATTGTCTTTTTGAAACTTATATATAGGAATGTAAGATGAGTTTAAGGTTGGCATGTATGAGCATGATGAAATAGATTAGAGTTAGGGTTTGAATCTCTTCTTTAGTGCACATAATATAAGGAGTTTGCATGAACCTATCTTATGACTATGACAAAGTTTCCATTGTAAAAATTTAGTGAATATTACATGGATGAATCTTGTTTGTGATTTAATCTTAACGGTGTGCATGGTTTATGATTATTATCTATTTTCATGAGCTATATAAGTAAACATTTTTTGTAATTCTTATCATTTTTGGGTGAGACCTTATCCCCGTTTAAATATTGAAAATGCCATTGTCGATAGGTTATTATTGTTTTACTAGCTAAACTATGGTTTATTTTTAGAGCCAATAATTGGTTCCATTCCTACAATAGAACACACTTTTCAATAAGGAACTAATAATTTAAATGTCATGGAAACCCTTTAGAGACATGATAAATACACAGAAAGGGAAATGAAATTTCCAAATAAGGAAATGTAGTTCATTATAATGTATATCTAGCATGGTGGAAGAATAGGCCATTCAATACTATGAGTTGATCATCTATAATCAAGAACTATTGAAAAGAAAAATAGACTATTGGTTTTAATGCTCGTAAAATAAGGTTATGGTAATGGATTTTTCTATTGAATATATCAACACTTTGAGCACACAAAACTTAAGTAATTTTGAGGAAGGTCTAAGAGGGAGGTTGCTAAAATTGATATCATTGTATGTAAAAATTCTATTTGTAGAAAAAAGTATTAATGAAAATAACACCAGATGCAATGGAGGTGTAATCCTTAATGTTCTTTCATTTTGTTCTCAATCCAACTTATTTTCATTACATGCATATGCCCTCCATTTCTACATTACAAAAGGTTCTCTTCATATAAATTTGAAAAGAATGTTTCAATATATTATACTCCTTTTCTTTAAGTGTTTCCCTTTATATGTTCAATAAGAATGAGAAAAGTGTTTCTAAGTGTAGCAACCCAAAATTTAATAAATTAATTGTGTCGAGAGGCGCTCTATAGCCCAGTATGGGGGAGATCTTGTCACGTGATGTCACATGATGTAACGTTACTAACATGTCGGCAAAAAATAATAGTGAAAGTGAATATTATGGGGGAGATCTTGTCACGTGATGTAACGTTACTAATATGTCGGCAAAAAATATTTACTTTTTACTTTTATTTCTATTTATTTTAAATTGATATTATAATTTTACAATGTTGATTGTGAAAAGGTTTATCTGGCCTGGGATAGAACCAGCGTAGATCCAAATCCTAGGATCTATCAAGCGCCGAGAGGGATCGAATCTCTTATTAAGTATCCATTGATTTGATTCAAACCAATGGATACCTAATGTGGATTAGGGTTATTGGTCGTATATTGTGTTGTGTAGTAGTTATAGCCAAGAAAGTCGATTGATCTTTTCAATGCTTTTGCCTCTTCAGTGCTGAACCGTGGTAACCGTGCTCCAACTAATCTTGTTAAGGAAGCAGGGTACTTACATAATGTTAATTGATCTAGAAGCCTATAATCCATAAAACATTGGTTTCTTATTTTTCGAGGGAAGTACCCTCAAAAAATAAGAAACCAATGTAGCGTTACGTAATGTTACATAATGTTATGTCGGCTATAAAAAAAATAGAAAAGAAAAAAAATTACAAGTAACCTAACATAATGTTATGTCGGCTAAAAAAATAAAACCTTAGAAAAAAAAAACAACACCTAATGGACTATGATAGGCCTCAGCCTTAATGGCTTCTGATTCTGCACATTAATGCAAACACCTACTTGACTATGTTGTGCTGCTTCTCTTTGTTCAATTAGAGATGTATTTTTTTCTTGGGATTATTGTTTTTTATGAGTATATTAATCATCACCTTAGAAACCAAACTTACATGGTTTTTTCTCACAATCAAACTCCTTTCAAAACCTTAACCATTATTATGCTTTGTAAACTATAATGTTAAAACTCCCTCTTATACTTGCACCCTATAACTAGAAACCCACATATAGAATTGAGAAGACCAACTGGAATGTGATAACATGGATGAGAGATGGAAGGCCAAGGATGACATTATACTTATTGATGGAGCTTATCAGAACAGATACTAAGCCATAAATGAATTTGTGAAGGATAGATGAGCCTACAGAGATGATGAGACTGAAGCTAGAAGCTAGAGAGGGGACAATAGGAGGTCAATGACTATGGAAATTCTACATAGCTAAGCTACTCATGAATAAAATATCAAGAACATTCCACTGAGACCTAGTTATTATGTGGATCTGGATAGCTGATTACTTGAACTGAAGTTGAGAGAAGAAGGTTTGGCCAAATCGCCAGTTAGAAGGGACTGCATTGTAGAAGGTCAGAGTCTGGCCATCACCTATCATCGCTTGGAAGGAGAGCGCCTTCCCTTCAACATTGCCAATGTTGTTTACCCAACTCGCACCCCAATTTATCTGCAACGCCTACCAGTAATTTGCAGAGAAGCAATCTGCATTTACCCACATGGCCCTCACGTCCCTGCTCCTGCCCACATTGCTTATGACCACCGTATTGAAGTAGGCGTTCCCTTTCATGGAAAATCTGACCCCTCCCTTCCTGAGGCATGGCACGCTTATGTAAAAGACAGGCATTATTCCTGCTTTGTAGCGGGCAATGGTGAGGTACGCAGGCATTGATGGGTCAAAGTGGTGATTGGGATGATTGCACCATCCAGCTCCATAGGGAGGACACAAGTTGGTAGCAGTGACTCGAATCTTGGTTCTACCTGGGAGGCACCAAGATGGATCATCTTTGGCATTGCACAACAATTCATAGCAAGATCCATAGGCCTCCCCTTGTCTGAACAGGGCACCGCTCAGTGCTGTGTTGCTTATGCCATATCCATCTTCGTGCATATTCTCATAACCGCAGGTTCCTCCTGACAATATGACATCAATGCCAAAACTGCCAGATCCAAACAATAACCCATCAGATTCAAGAAATAACAAATAGAAGCTGCAATTTTAATCAAGTTATTAAAATAGAAAAATCTTTAGAGATTACATTAAGAAAATTAGGTTACCAACTTACCCATATCGTTTGATGTTCCATAAGCCTCCCCATAGAATGTTGCATGGGCTGGCATCCATCCTTTTCCACGCCTGCATTTACCAATTTGAATTCTTCTGAAATGAAGCAGAATATTACCATCCGGATGATCAAATTGATGGCCATCAGCATCATATTATTCCTTGCCATCTTGTACTGTAGCTAAATAGCAATTCACAGATTTTCTGTAACTCAGTTCTGTTACAGAGCTATCGATGCAGTGAGGCGCTTGAGCTTGGTGTGTGAGCTTCAGCTATAGATAAGTAGAATTCCGGCACCACGCCCCGCATCTCTTTCAAAGTCACATTCGTTTTCACGTCATCCTTCCAAATATAGTTAAATTGAAACAGTTTTTGTACAGCCAGCTGCACGACCGAGTCCTTGGCATCAATTCTCTAGCAGCAATGAATTTAGTTCCATATGTATAACCATATTTTTGTGAAAATATATGTCCGTAAGCTATCTAGACCATTTTCTGGTAAGTTTTTTTGGTCTTTAGTGATTGGAATGCATAATATAGATGCCTGAATCCTTTTTCAATAAAAATTCTAATTTTATCACTAAATGTCGGCGGCATTAGAGCCTAGATCCAGCCTTGAAAAAAAAGAAGCAATGTTCACTATAAAAAAATTCATGTTATTTGAAATGAAGAATTAAAATTATGCAATGTTCACCTTGTTAAAGCGATCAAATTTATGGTCTGGAATAGCTGCTTGATCAGAATCTTCGTCTCTAATAGCTCCTTGAGAGTAATGATGAGAATCTTAGTCTCTAATAGCTCCTTGAGAATATTTTTTTTTTTATATAATATTTTTTTTGTTTGTATTAATATAGGGAGTGTATTTCAAATGAAACGTTATGACCTTACATTATTAGGCCGACAAAATATTTACTACTTTTTTTTTACATTAGTTATTCAATATTGAAAATTTTACATCATGTTACAAGATCTCTCCCATAATATTCACTACTACTATCCTTATTATTTTTTGCCGACATGTTAGGTTACAACACGTGACAAGATCTCCCCCATAATATTCACTTTCACTATTATTTTTTGCCGACATGTTAGTAACGTTACATCACGTGACAAGATCTCCCCCATAATATTCACTTTCACTATTATTTTTTGCCGACATGTTAGTAACGTTACATCACGTGACATCACGTGACAAGATCTCCCCCATACTGGGCTGTAGAGCGCCTCTCGGCGCAAAAATTGAAACCGTAATTTCAAGTTTCAACGACATCTACTATCTGTCATAATTCCAACGGACAAGTTTCGAACCAAAATTCCAACTTGTTCAACCTGTCACTTCACTTCAGATATCGGACGGGTAGCCAACATTTGCCATTTGATGTTGCTTTTGCTTTTGGAGTATAATGACGATTTTACTATTGTTAGTAGGGTGGCCAGTGTAGAAGAAACCAGGCAAATTATAGCAGCAATGACGTGGCACCCATCGTTTTTCTGTCTGGATTTGTAGCAATAATAATAATAATAACTCTAATGCCTCAGCACTGGCCATCTTAGATCCTCGTACTCTGTCATGCTACCGTCATCTCGCAACGTAGAGGGTGATATAACAGCAGAGGATTCATTCCAAAATTTCAATTTGCGAAGTAATTTGCTTGGGAGGTGACTTAGGAATTTAGGAATTATGAGAAATTTTTGGGAGGATTTGGGAATTTTCTTTTTGTTCGATTTATGTTGATAATGTCGATGGCAGGTTTGGCAGTTTCAGACACGAGGATGATCAGCAAGCTGAGTGTGCTACTCGGATAATGCAAATGGCTCCCTGCATTACTTACGTACAAGGATTGGACAATAAACCTACTAAATCTTGCTGTGATTCCCTTCTTCAAGTCACCTCCCATGCTCCTGCGATGGTAAAGTTTGCTGCTGCGATGGTAAAGATTGGCGTATTGACTGGCAGTCTGTAGGGAGAAATATGTGTTACCTATAGGCATACCAACAACTAATTGAGATTGAGATCGAGATCAAAAATGGAATTTCGTTTCCTTGAATCTCAGAACCAAGCAGATTCAAGGAAACTAAATTTCGGTTTTGATCTCAATCTCAATTAGTTGTTTGTATGCCTACAGGTAACACATATTTCTCCCTGACTGATTTCTCCTTGATTGCCGGTCAATACGCCAATCTTTCCCAGCAACAAACTTTTGTTTCTGGGCGTTCAAGTTTTGATTAGGGCCCGAATTTCGATTCACCATCTTAAGCGTGCTTGGATCTGTCAGAGTTGCATATGAGTGAACCTGCGTGCTTGGAATGCTTGCAGGTTTTAATGGAGATGGAGATATCTATTGCAGGCTTAAAGCGGTTTCCCTATGCTGCAGCATTGGGTTTATGGAATTAGTTGTTATAATAATCATGATCTTCCGGTGCAGTTTTTATCCATTCCTACAGCGTCTGGAAGTACCAGCTATCCTCTCTTTCCTAGATTTAACAGATATGCTGAATTATATTTTAGATATAGATACATGATATCATGGGAAGGGTTAAACTGACCATCAAGAGGCTGCAAAATACGAAAAACAGGCAGGTGACTTATTCTAAGCGAAGGAATGGCATTCTAAAGAAGGAGAGAGAGCTATCTATTCTGTGCGATATTGATATTGCGCTCATCATGTTCTGACCCACTGGGAATCCCACACTTCACCTCGGAGAGAGGAGGCCAGTCATTCCTTCACGGTTTCTTTTTAATAACGTAAATAAATGTTTTGCAATTTCTATGTTGATATGCACGTAAATAGAGTGATAATTTGGAACCTCCTTCAATCACCGTTTCTTTTTAATAATGTAAATAAGTGTTTTGCAATTGCTATGTTGATATGCACGTAAATAAAGTGATAATTTGGAAATTTTTGGGAAAAAATCGATTTTTTTTAAAATTTTATGATTTAATTTTTTTTATTTATTTTTAAATTCGTTTTGAAATTAAAAATATTATATTTTATGTTTATTGTGTTTTTATAATGTAGAGTTTATTTTAAAATTTGCAATTTTATTTATGATTACAAAGTATCTTCATAGACCATTATATTTTGTAAAATATATTTTGTGTTTAATAGATTGTATTTTCAAGTTAGTATGTAGTTTATATTTTGTAGTTTGAAAAATATATTTTATGTTTAAGTTTTTATATTTTGTATTTAAAAGTTAATTTGTAAATAAATATGGTACTTAAAAATTGCACTTAATTATTTGAATAAATTTTGAATTTTTTAAATTATTACTTTTATTATAAAAATGGTTTGGTTTTATTTCATTTGTTTAATATAATTTTAATTAATAAAATGTATATCATTTTAGAGCAATATAATATAAATATCTATTTAAAGGCATTTAATTAAAAAAAAAAATTGCTTTCTAATATATTTTTTATTTTATTTTATTAAGATTATGTAATGTAATATTAGGTAAAGGCAAGAAGCTATAAGAGGAGAGGTTTGCACCTCGTGAGATTTGATCTCTCTCGGCGCTTGATAGAGCCTAGGATTTGGATCTAAGCTGGTTATAAATAAAAACATAGGAAAATGTTGGATACAATATAATTGATTTCTTAACTTAAAATAAATATTTAATAAAGAATTATATGTTTTATACCTAAATGAATTTTGTAATTGAAAACAACTATAGACATTCACATTTCAGTTTAGTGGTAGTTGAATTTCAATTCAACTTTGAGATAACTTGAGGTTGAACTATATATTGATTAGTTATATTTAAATTGGTAATACAAAATCATGAGATTGTGCCTACTTATGCTTTAAAAATATGTAACAAGTTAGAAATAGAAATGGTGTTCTGTAATGTTCAAACTCAATATTTATATTTAAATCCATTAAAACATCTGCAACATCAAGAACATATATATGAATCTAGCTTTAACAAAACCGATAATATATATTTAAATTAATATTGTTAGAATGAGCTTCTCTTAGTTTCGAGTATTATATATATATATTCTCTACTGACGAGGCCAACCATGTGAAGGTGGAAGCTCATTTGGCCCCTCCCACCCACCCACCTCGAATCAAAGAACAAAAATTTGTTAACCTTGATGTGTTTTTGATTCATATGAAATGTGCCAATGGCATATTATCAAGAATGGCATTATGATCCTCTATCGACAATTTCTATTGTCGATGCTTGGAATTTTTCCTCCTCTTCACTGCCTTTAACTGCAACCGAGATGCTATGACCAAATGACTGTATTGAGCACATATAACATCTGACTCGTAGTCTTGAAAAAGAATATGGTATTTACATTTCCTTACTTCTGTAAAGAAATGTCCCATTATAACCATTGAACCCACACCATAAGTATAATTTGATAGGTCTTTAAATTCTTGCATCAACGTGCTTTTTGACCTAGTGCATCTCAATAAATAATAATGCACTTTTTCTGGATTATCTACCGGTGCAATGACAACAAATACATCACATTCTCTAACCAAATTAGAAACACGATCATAATCTTTGTCAATCATAAGCGCTTCATTGTCGTGCTCTACATCGCTGATATTAACAAATGGGGGAAATGGTGCCAATTCTTGGTGTCTCCATGGTTTCACAAATTTGTTAGTTTGGCTTTGACACTCATCCAAGGACTCTACATCATCAATAGATGCAAGACAAAAGCAAGAGTACTTTCATTTCTTGATTGCGTGTATATTTGTCATTTTCTTATTCCTAATGGAGTGTAAGCCCCTTGTTTTCGGGATTGCAATACAATTATGTGGCATTTATCTGTCAACATCACCCATTGCAATATTCAAGAAAAACCTTCTCACAATATCCATCCTTTCATTGAATTCATGGCTCAAATTTTGTTTGCACCAATTAACAACATCGTTTGAATTTGCAAAGTGAGAAGTAGAGTGATTCATTTGATATATCCTGAGTGCACATTTCACGTAGGCCCCAACACCATCATGTTCTCCTTTTCCATGTCTCATTTCAAAAAATCTCCATGTGTGGTGAACATCCATGTTTCTATGAAGGCGAAACAACCATAAGAATGAGCGCAGTGATTTAAATTGACCAACACAACCATCTAACCACACCCAATGTTCTTTAAAAGTGACCTTTCGTCTTGATAATTCTTTATAAAGCATACCAAAACAATGTTGAACAAAACATGTATCATGTGTACGATCATCACTGATGTAGAAATGATACTCCTTAATCATTTCACGATTATTTTCATTGCTATCAAAACCATCGACATCAAGCTCTGCATGTCTATACATAATATGAACAAGTATAGATACCTGATTTAAATGATAATACTCACTCTGTATCTCCTTTTGCGGAGTGAAAGTGTAATCATTAGAGGAAATTTCAACTCAAAATGGGCCTCCTAAATTTTTTTATTATAAAATAATAGTTAAAATAATAAAATAATATTTATTAATTTTGGAGGAAGAAAAGAAAAAAAATACTTTTTGTTTGTATTTTTGACGTATATTCTTGTGTTTTTAATAAAATTTTGATCAAGAGAGCTCGTTGGATGCAGAATTAAATTCCTCATCCAATGAGTACCCACTCGGCATACTTTTGATGGACCTCACTACCCCAAAAACAAGAAATACCTGAAAAAACGTGATGATGACATCATGATCATCACGTTTTTTCAGGTATTTCTTGTTTTTGGGGTAGTGGGGTCTATAAAAATTATGTCGAGTGGGTACTCATTGGATGTGGAATTTAATTCCGCATCCAATGAGCTCTCCCAATCGAAATAGGAGTAAAAACACGGGGAAATATGTCGAAAATACAAACAAAAATGTAGTTTTTTTTATGATACCTATCCCCAAATTTATATTAAAAAAGTGTTTAAGACCTATACGGTATTTCAAATTTAAATCAATTTCATTGGCTAGCACATTATGACATGGAATTTGAATTAAAGTTAAAAGGCCCATTTTAGGTTGAAATTTCCTCTAATGTTTCATCAAAATCGACAATGGATACTATTGTTCCTTTTCCAAATACATCTCCTGATTGCTTGAACTGTAAGTCTTTCCATCGTGCTGAGTGAGAGTGCTTGATATATTTATATATTTTATCCCTGAACAAATTCATAAAATATGTCAAAGAGATATCACTTTGAACTAAATTAATCTTTCTTGATGTTGCTGTTGAATCTGTAATAGGAGTATAATCAACATATTCATATCTCTTCCATTTCACAATGTGATTTGATATTTGAGGATCATTTGCATCAATGTGGTAGTTAGCATTAAAAAGGGCCAAATCAAAACATTCCTCACATTTTTTACCTATGACGCATTCTTTCTTATATAATACTTGATCATTCTCTTGCACACATAGTATTTTAGATACAAATTAACGAACAATCGTAGGAGGGGGGTTATTTGGCCAACATTGCATGCCAAAATCTAGAAATATCTCATAATATAATTCAAGTTCTACATGGTATCGAAAAAAACATGTTTCACAAACAACGATGGGCCTGCCATACCATGGTTTAAGCTTCACAAATGTGCTAAGGGAAATCTTCGCATCAACATTACTCTCCATAAAAAATTTGAACATTTCCACTTGAGTGATCTTTGTTATGTGTTTGGCATGAGTTTCATAGTTTCCTTTCGATATCCAATGTCACACAACATCCTTTTCATTTGGTAAGACATGAGAGTTTAAATGCCAAAACTCTTTCACCCTATCTCTCACATTATCTAGAAGTCTATCTTGATAAGGTTGCCTACAGATAACACCCTAACATGCAACTTCATCATCCTCATCTAATTGAACCCTAACATTTTTATGCTTCCATAAACTTTTTCTTGATGTTTTTAACATTCTTGCAGTAGTAGACAACAAACAACTGTTTACAATTTTTTTTCCATAACCCCTGTTGGAATAGATTTACGAGAAACCATGTAATTATGAGATCGCTTTTTTGCAAGTGATGCAAGGATCGATGTCAAATTTTTTTATACAATCTCATTTGATTTATCCTCTTTGACATTTTTAATGCCCAATAATGTCATTTCATTTCTTAGACATTTTCACTTTAACAACATATTTAACAATTGAGCTTGTTCTATGACAGAAATACCTTCAAAATATTCTTTGAATATCTCTTTTACTCTATAACAAGTTGTATGATCAGGCATCGGAGGTCCCATTTCTTCAATTTTACTTGAATCCATATTATCCAAAAACGTATTGTCAATGACGATATTGTTGCAGCTTCTAATTAATCTCTTTGAATTGGTAAGTGTGGTAGGATGTTGTATGTTGGATGTCGACCCTGCATAAAAACAAATATATATAAAATTATCTAATTGTGAACTTTCAAATCAAATATATATATATATATATATATATATATATATATATACATACGTTTATATATTATAAAGTAAATTATAAACATATCAAAATTTATTTACTCACCAATCATGGTCTGAATATCGAAGCTACCCATAGTTTTCTCCACATTTGCCATTTCCTCGTCACCTCCATGTTCTTCATTTATTTCATCAATGTGTTCCTCGACAATATGCATTCCTTCTTCACCACCATGTGCGAGGTTCACATTTTGCATTTCTTCATCACCACCAAGGGCCTCCACATTTCTTTCCATTTCTCTTTTTTCTCTTAACTTTCTCATGTTTTCATGGTTTTTCTCTTTCCTTTCCTCTTCATCATTTTTGGTGCGATCATATTTTCTTTCGCAATTCCTTCGATTTCCCATGTTGAAGGAATTAAAACCTAAAATCCGATGCATGAGAAGATATGAGAATTGAGAGTTAAATACGTACATTGAAAAAAAGATAACAACAAGACCCAACAAGAGTAATATGATAAGCACTATTGTACGAAAAAATTACCAAATTGTTGAATGTGGTTGTCATTGATGCCATTTAGTAATGACAAATGAATTTAAGCAAGGACATTATCTGGAAGGGAAAAACTCAGTGAAAGACAAATTTGAATGACATAAATAGGAAACATGATGATGTGGCATGTGTTATGAGGCTGGAAAAACACATGATTGTGTCTTGGTGCTATCATTAATTCAATGTTGAAACCTAACATCATTCTGGAAGGTGAATTGCAAGTTTCTCAAAACTTTGGAAATTGACTATGTATGGAAAAATGAGTCAGAAGCACTCTAAGAGAATGCCCTCCATAATTATGGGCTTGACTAACATTCCCACACCATGATACCATGCTATATAGCTTGTTGAAGTGGATATCTATTCATCGTCTCAGGTTTCCTTAATCGCTTCTGAGGAAAAACTTATAGGTCTTCCAAAACAAGGTTTTGCACTAGAGAAAGTAAAATTACCTAGAAGTAGTCTCAAGAAAATGCCCGCCATAAATCATAGGTTAAAGTAAATTCCCGCAGCATATGGTCAATTTGTACTCTATTGATATTTCTACCTAAACATGATCGCAGTTTGTATTAAGCATGTTTGATGAAAAAATTATGGATCTGCCAAAATAGGGTTTCAGGATAAATTTTAGAGAAAGTCCTGAAAATGACTAAGTGTTGGAAAATTGGCTCAGGTGGCCTTGGGAAAATGCCAGCCATACCTAATGGGTGAATGATAAAAATAATATGAAACTACCATGCTCTAGCTTGTTAATAAGGGTATCTCTCCATAGTCTTAGTTTTCACAGAAGGTAACGATGACAAAATTAGCAGTCTACCAAAACAAGGGTTCAAGTTGCTTTTAAACCAAAGTAGCAAATCTGCCTAAGTGGCCTCAGGGAAATTCTTTCCATAGCTTGTGGGTTGAAGAAAATAATTGCACCATATGGTCATTGTGTATATGGGTGTTTTTTCTACCTGTCCACATCTTCAGATCGAATTGAAAGTGCCTAAGGAAGAAGTTATGGATCTTCCAAAATTGGGTTTCAGGATAAACTTTGGAGAAAGTCCTAAAAATGACTAAGTGTTGGAAAACTGGCTCAAGTGGCCTTGAGCAAATGCTTGCCGTACCTAATGGGTGAATGATAAAATTAATATGAAACTACCATGCTATAGCTTGTCAAGAAGGATATCTCTCCATAGTCTTAGTTTTCACAGAATGTGTTTGATGACAAAATTAACAGCCTACCAAAACAGGGGTTCAAGTTGCTTTTACACCAAAGTAGCAAATCTGCCTAAGTGGCCTCAGGTAAATGACCACCATAGCTTGTGGGTTGAATAAAACTACCGCACCATATATTAATTGTGCAGATGAGTGTTTTTTCTACCTATCCACATCCTCAGATCGACTTGAAGGTTCCCAAGGAAGAAGTTATGGATCTTCCAAAATAGGGTTTCAAGATAAACTTTGTAGAAAGTCATGAAAATGACCAAGTGTTGGGAAACTGGCTCAGGTGGCCTTGAGAAAATTCTTTCCGTACCTAGTGGGTGAATGATAAAATTCATCTAAAAATACCATGCTCTAGCTTGCCAAGAAGGATATCTCCCCATCGGATTAGTTTCCACAGAAGGTGTTTGATGAAAAAAATAAGAGCCTGCCAAAACAAGGGTAAAAGAAAATACCTTGATAAAAAAAAATTGTGGCATGAAGAACTTGGATAATGTGAAATCTCAACAGATATTCAAAATATGATATGTGCAAGTTTGGCTACAATGTAGAGATAAAAACTCTTGGCTAAACAAGAAATTTTAAAACTCTCGGTTGAAAACCGATCTTTAAACTCTCGGCTGAAACATGCTCTGAAAAATTTCATTGGAAAAAATATCTACAAAATCTCGGTTGAAACACGCTCTACAAAATTCCGTTGGAAAAAATCTTTGCTGAAAAAATCTCTGCAAACTCTCGATTGAAAAACTCTCTGCAAACTCTCCGCTGAAAAACTCTCTACAAACTATCGGCTAAAAAACAGATTAACAATTCTCTATTGAGAGGTTGATGAAAACTATCTCGAACGAGAGTCTATATAGACACCTCTCGGCTGAAAAGTTTTGGAATCCCGTCGAAATCACGAGAGTTTATTTTGTCGGCCCCTAAAATATTCTCGAATCATTATGTGACAGAACTCTCGGCCAAGCTATATTTTATGTTTTTGTCCGAGAGTTTAATAGAACTTTCGATCGAGATATTTTCTTAACTCTGGGTTATATTTCGAGTGAAAATAACTCTTTCCCGAGATATTTTAAATCTCTCGTCCTAGAGTTGTTAGTCAACATTTCCAACACCATTTCTGCAATTTTCAGAAATGTCTCACTTTAGCAAGGTTGAAACTTTGGAAAAATTGAGAATTACCTATCGAAGTTTATACCAGTAGATTCATCATTCAATCTACTTTCTCATCATATATATATATATTTTAATTTCATTTAGTATTTCTATTTTTTACTATTTTTTTCTAAACTTTATCATTTAAAAAATTAGTGACTTAAAAATTAGTGACAATGAAAATTCAATATCATCACGAAGACGAAGCCAAGATTTTTTTTTAAAATCTCAAGCTTGTTCCTTGTAGTGTTCTCTTCAAAATGGTTCTTTTATTTATTTTTATAAGAGTCACATTTGAAATAAAATGAGACAACAAAAACATGTGTCAATAAGGCATCGTTTTTAGTACATATGTTATTTCGATAAATAATAAAAATTAGCATATAAGTCTGGAAATACTCAACATATAGTCCATGCACAACTGCAATGAGTGTAGATTATGATTATACATTTCATTTCCCTAAAATAAATAACTATCTCTAATAAAAATGTAGGGCACAAAGGTCACTCATTATTCATACTTAATTTTTTAAAGTATATGTCGTTGGTGCTCGCCAAATTTGCCCCACTATATGTCGATAATTTAAAAAAAAATGAGTACGTAGCTAATTCAATTCTCTAAAAAAATTTTGTTTACTTCAAGGTGAAATTCCTAAGGGAGATATCGATTTGAAGGGGTTGAAGTTGAAAAAAATAAAATTTTGCAATTTGTTTTGTCAAAAAACAAGCAAAAGTGTTTCCCAACTTCATGTTTTCACCCCTAAAATTTGCTTGGCCTTTATCTTGCTTACCTTCCATTTCTAGCCATTCATTAATCTTATTTTCTAAGATAATACCATATAACTTAGCTAAGAGAGGGCTAATCATAATAGTACGATAATTAGAGGGGCCATTTTAATCACCACTTTTGAAAATAGGAATAATGAGGATTTGAGTCCAAGGTGTAGGAAACCCTTTCCTGACCACTAGATTAAAGAGTTTGTGGATGTGCGAGATGAGGGCTGGCCCTCCAATTTTTAAGATTTTGATTTCGTGGGCTTCAATGTCTTTGGTACTTTTTCCATTTGCTAAGCGCTTAACCCCGAAATTTATGTCTTCTAAGGAGAAAACTTCTTTCGTTGTAAGAAGGGTTTGAATGCTATCTCTCAAGGGATTCATAAAGCATTTCAAGATAGGAATTACAATGTTTTAAAGCAATTTTATTATCTTCTTTTGTTTTGCGAGTTTGAATTTGCCTCCAAAATTTCTTAGGAGTCACCTTGGAGAGATGTAAGATATTTTCTTGCTTTTTACTTAGATAATGCATTTTTTCTTTTAATTAAGGCTTTGTAGTGACTTATCTTGTCCATTTTTATCGAATCTGTAATAGCTTGCTTATTTTCTTTCCTCTCATCTTTACACTTTTGATCATACCAAGGGTTGGTTCTATTATTTCTGGTTGTCGTCGAGACTTCAATAGAGAACTTGTTAATGGACGACGAGAGAGTTGTAGCAAAATTATGGTAGAGATTTTCTATATTCTCCTTGCTAGATAAAGGAACCAGTTCATTTTTAGATTATGGAGAAAAATAAAATTAATATCAAATAGATAATTAGTAATAGATAAATAGATATAAATATTTCAGGCAGACTCAATATATAAAAATCACATTAAAGTTTATGATCCAATCCCAATACCTTCCATTAACGACCTATTTCAACATTTCCATTTTACCACTTGCTGTGCTCCCATGGTAAAAAAATTATTACTAATTAGATAATAAATTTATTATTATTTTATTTTTATTATATATAAAAAATATTTACGCCGAAGGAATTTTCCCTATGGAGACGCAATCTCAAAAGATTCCTCGTCTCCCTAGACATTAACATTTTGACATGTGTCGCATGGTGATTGGAGAGTTAAAATTTCCATGGTTAAACTTTCTGGTTAGTATATCCCGTGATCCAGCAAATACGAAATAATGCGGCATGGAGTTAAAATGCTCAAGCTTTATTCTATACCATGGCGTGTCCAATTGAACTATGTTATGAAAACACTCAGGCTTTATTATGTCTGTTCGTATTCTTTTCGCTTAACTTCTTCATATGTTGGGCTCTAAATTGGTAGGAATTGCAGGAAGAAGAACAAGAACTGGAGAGACAAGGTAGGATATTGCAGTAAGCACACCCATGGTTAAAATTTCTTTTACATGGAACCTCTATCACTTTGCATGCCCCTGGTTAAAATTTCTAGTTAATTTTTTTTTTACAGAGTATTTATTTAAGAATTCCAAATTTCCCACAAAATTTCCAAATTCCAAATTTGAATTATTTACTTGAGCATTATGAATTGGTCTTTTCCATCAAGGAAATCAATAGTGTATGTTTTTATCTAAAATTTGAATCCACTTTTATAAATACATATAATGATACTGATTCCGAAAATTGTATTAACTCTCTGTATTGTAGACATCCATTGATGAAAACTATAAATTATTTAAAATGTTTAAATGAATATATATAAATGTATCCCTTATGTAAAATGATAAATACTGATACACAGGGATTAGGAATCCAATACTTATGAATATGTATTTTCTATTGATGTTATTAGTTATGAATATATATTTACTGTATATACTTGGAATGCCTCTACTCATTGTTAACCTTCACATCGGTTAACAATTTGCACCGGTTGGGATGAGAGGGATTTCCTTTTGCTTGGACCGGCTAGCAGAAGCGCCAACAATGGGTGGATGACGTCAGAGTTTGAAGCTGTGGATATAATATATGTTCCATGCTGCGTACGATGGAATTGAAATTTGAATGGAGAATTGGTGCCATTGATTTGGAAAAGACTGAGATTATCGAACCTAAACCTGGCGAACATTATTCCTGTTAACATATGTGTTTAATGTAAATCTCTTTGCCTTTTTTATTTTTTAAAGCATATATTTTTTAAGTATGAGTTTAATTTAAATCTCTTAAAAAAAAAAGCGATATATATATCTTAGTTAACCAAAATGGATTTTTTTAAAACTTTTCCCTAATCATGGAAACTTCAAAGTAGGGATAATTTGTTGATCCATTGCAAAACGTTCTCCATCCCTGAACCCGGTTGCGCTCCTCTTCAGAGGTGAGAAAATTTTGCTTCCTGCAATAGCCTACATTTTTTCTCAGGTTCTTTTTCTTCTTGCTGCAAATCGTACCGATTTAGAGGCCAAAATATCTATAAATGCTCTGTAATATTCTAAGAAACATAAAGCCATTTGGGTATGAAAGACGGTTTTGTTTTCTTTTCATAACAACGCGGTTATTAGAGGAACTTGGAAAAATCCAGAAAACAACTCCGGACAGACATTTAAAATCTTGAAGCATGGGTTTTCTAAAGATGAAAAGAGAGAACTAAAATTACTAGTTATGAAAAACTAGGTTGAGGAGTCGACCCAAAAACAGATCAAAGTTCCACATCCCACTTTCTGCACTGCAGAAAATAGAAAGCGAATGAAAAAAAACATTGCAAAAAAGAAACCAAAGTTCATATTTCCACATTCCGCATTGCGGAAATCAAAATTCGGGAAATAAGATAAAAAAAAATACGAGACACCTACTTTTCCGATTTCCGCATTCTGCACTGTGAAAAGCGGAAGTCGAAAATACAGAAATTTTTATTACTAACTTTGTTTTCAATAATTCGGTTGTTTGCACGCCCCTGGTTAAAATTTATGGTTAAATTGTTTTTTACAGAGTATTTATTTAAGAATTCCAAATTTCCCGCAAAATTTACAAATTCCACATTTGAATTATTTATTGAGCATTATGAATTGGTATTTTCCATCATGGAAATCAATAGTGTATGTTTTTATCTAAAATTTGAATCCACTTCTATAAAGACATATAATGATACTGATTCCAAAATTTGTTTTAAATCTCTGTATTGTAGACAGCCATTGATGAACACTATAAATTATTTAAAATGTTTAAATGAATATATATAAATGTATCCCTTATGTACAAAGATAAATACTGTTACACATGGATTAGGAATCCAATACTTATGAATATGTATTTTCTGTTGATGTAATTAGTTATGAATATGTATTTACTGTATATACTTGGAGTGCCTCTGCTCATTGTTAACCTTCACATCAGCTAACAATTTGCATCGGCTGGGATGAGAGGGATTTCCTTTTTCTTATACTAGCTGGCAGAAGCACTAGCAATGGGTGGATGGCATCAGAGTTTGAAGCTATGGATATAATATATGTTCCATGCTGCATATGATGGAATTGAAATTTGAATGGATAATTTGGTGCCATTGATTTTTCAAAGATTGAAATCGGTTTGTTCCTTGATTGCGAAGAGCAACAAGGATCAATGAATGCAGGCCACTATAAGAGAAATTTAGGCACTATTCGTGATTGTGATCGATTCCCAATCGATTAATTACAGTCCAAAGATGCATATCAACTTTTTATCTCTCTGTGTGATTGCCCTTTGGTTTGTTTCCTCTACAAACATACAAGGGGATATATATATTGTTAGCACTCATAACGTACCTAGGTTGTGAAAGGTAAATCCTGAGGTAACATCAAAACCACTTTAGACTGTATTTATGACATAATATAGCCAGAGAGGGATCTCTCACTATTTACAAGGTTTTCATACTGAAAATATTCAATCAAAGATGATCAAAAGGTCATATTTCTAATTAGAACGAGTTTGTTTTTATAAAGTTTGGTGGGACAATCATGGAGGAGACCATTAGGAGATGGAGTCAACAATCAGATATAGGAAAGTAGGTTGTAGGTGGTAGGAAGTTTGAATGGTGTGTGGATAGAGGTAAGATAACCATCTTTTCTTCAATCTGGAGGTATTAGCAGGTTGATCAGCAGACAGAATGAGACATCCCGTCAAATAGAGCACCTAACTGAGGAGAATTCTGTAAGACTTTCAAAGAAAATGTTTAAAATGCTTGAACAATGGACCTAGAGCATACGAGATGAATTCTGGTCCATATACACTAATGCTCAAACATGAAAGCAAATACAAAATGCATTGAAAACATGATAAACAGTCACATAAAGAAATCACTTATTGAAGAAAAAGATGGCACAAGAATCTTTGCCATGAGAGGTTTAACGTTTCTCCTCTACAATTTTATTCATCTCTGAAAGAACTAAAACCCATTGCAATGTAGATCCTCTCCGCTCTTGAAAAACCAACCCCTCTCCCATATTTGGGGAGCCAATTTATAATGTCTCAGACCCCCGAGGCTAATCCATCAGAATAGGATCTGAAGCGGTTTACAGTCATAATCAAAACTAACAACTAGAGCATGGTACTTCCGCCACATTTTACATATATTTAAACAGACATCATGGAGCTAATGCACGTGATCAGTTTGGATGGAAACAAGACGTTTCAGGTTCTGAGCTTGCGAGTTGTGAAAACGATGTCTCAAGATGTTTCTAGTGGCTCATTTCTGACTAGGCTTGACCACCTGTCTGTCTGTCGAGTCAGCAATGTGTCCTCCTCTTTGTCTTCATTCTGTGCTCAAAGGAACCTTTCTGCATGGTTTTAGAGCTGGAAAAGGAGTTTATATCCTTTCAATGCTCAGCCTTCTTCACCGCTCCCTCCTCTCCAGGTAACACTGTTGTATGAGGGGACTTTCTTCTGGTAGAAACAAGCCTCTGCAGTGGCTTTTCATTCTTGTGGAAGAAACAAGCCTCTACAGTGGATTGTCATTCTTGTACTCCTCACCTCCCTTGAGGTGGGCTCTCCTACAAGAAATACAGTGGGGTGCGCCTTTGACCTCCTCACCACCTCAGATAAAGTTGGCAAGTGGAATTCACAAAGGAAGTGATGAAGACTTTGGACACCAAACCTTCTAGTACGAGCATTCAATCCTACTGGTCGCTACTAAACATGGTCACCGTGTACCGAGGATTTGGAGGCAGTGATTGCATCTGGGGGTTCTATAGGGACCCCCACAGGACATGAAAACCTAGGCACCGCGCAGCAGGAAGTATGGCTATCTAAAAACAGGTATATCTCTCAAAGTGATTCACATTTGTCCCTCGATGGATGGTGTTTTCCTGGTGTAAACACATAGGATGATACATGAACATAAAGGCATGTTCACCAACCATCAACACTCCCTCACAAACAAGCTTCTCAAACCAAACAACCATTTCAATTTTCCAGAAAACTCAAGGCCTTATGCATATTAATGCTCTGAATTTTGTCCTCAGCACTCACTCATCTCATGTTCTTCAGCGATTCAGGAAGGTGGAGTTTATATAGGGTGATGAAGATGGAAACATAGATGACTAGTCAGCATTAATGTATACTCCTTAGTTGGTCATCATAATGGTTACATGAGTGGACACGTGGGTGGGGATTTCCTTTTGCTGATGAGAATCCAGTCATGCCACCTCCTTTGATGTTGCGTTGCTTCCCATATGGATAATGACATTTGGGCCTGACATTCTTTTCCCTTTCACTTATGCTGACAACAGTATTTAGCACGGTTTTGGCTAACTGTATCCCTTTGCTTCGTGTAAAGGACAGATTCACCGCTTCAAAAATCCAAGTTTCATGATCTCCCACTACTTCTTGCGTAAGAATCATGACTGATCTCTACAATCGGGAGGGCTGGTGATGCTATGGACATAATTTTCACCTAATGCATTTCACAAATGGCGTCGAGGGATATGATTATTTGTCAGATCATACATGAGGATATCCTTTATGTACCAGACCTGACCAGGACACAACCTTTACCAGGTTGAAAATATTCTAGACCATTGATCCGAACCTATCCTATATCCATCGTACATGTGTACATGGCCTCCTCTCGTTTCCATTTTTAGAAACACTTGGAGGGTTTGAGAATTCCTACCTTATCCATTTGCGCAATATTTTGATGCTGTCCATGTTGGCACTTCATACATTCAGTCGGGTTATCGTCATCTCCATAGCTCAGAAGGAACAAACCTTTTCAACTCCACGTCGATCCTTTTCTTTGCAGTATGAGAATTTGGTACGTAGCATCCTCACTCTAGATTCCAACATTAACCACCTACACAGCTTGATTAGGGAGAATCACCATCGACTGTTGATCAATAAACTTTCTTCATCGAGACCATTAAACTTGGGAGACCTTAACACTTCATCAATATTCCCTCATTCAATCAATTGGGCACCTTCAGATCACGAAATTTACCACATCTGTTGATCAACCCTGATATTGTGTCGTGACCGTTGATCTATGTAGCCCCTACAACTTTTCGCGATTCAAAGTCTTAACTTTATTTGTGCTAGTTCAGATCATGGAATTGACTATGACTGCATATCTATCTCTGCCTGTATCTTAGCCATCCAATCCTTTCTCCTTTTAACACATTCCATGATTTGGAAAACTTTCTTCCTCTACGCATTTTTATCGAGTGGAATCATTTAGGGCCATAAATTTGGCTTTGCATCGATCTCGACCCTCCAACACTTCTCTCCTTTAACCGAATTCGCAAACCTCAAAATTAAATCATTCCTCACATCTCCGATTGGTGGAATGTCTTTCCATCATTGATCTTCATCACCTTGCATCTGAACCGTCGATCTTATCGCTATTTACCTCCTCTCCACCACTGCACGCTCCAAAGAAAGACTGATCTACCGCCGTAGATCAAACTCATTTTCATCATCCAACGACCTACGAGGAAGATCATGCTAACCTATTAATTTTAAGGGCACTTTCATGAAATATTCAAAGATAACCATTTCCAAACCCTACGAGCCCATAATTCCAAAATTTAAACATAGTTCTAACAGCTGGCTTCATTAGGGATGCTATCTTCCCAGTGAGGTAGCAAAGAACCCCATAGATGGGGTGCCAGGTCCATTGGGATGCTTTTCGGTCTTTATCTGGAATTTCCCACCAACTCTAAGTTGGACCATAAACTAGACTATTCCCCAAGCAAATTCATGTTAATCTATAAACTGTCACATGGGCATACTCTGAACACTGAAAATGACTGTAACCGCAGATTTTTAACTTATAATTGAACTGCACTTCAAACTGAAACTAAACTGAAAACTGCTGAAAGAAATGCTCTCCATGTCAAGCTTATTCATTCCTACCTATCATACTTAACTGAGCACAAATACCCAATCAAGTAAAATCTGACTTCCAATGAAGCCAATCAAGCAAACGATCCCATAAACTAACTCTCTCTTCATGTTTGATAAAAAATAGAGATGACAGACTTAATGGAAGAAGGTTATAACAAAGAAATTGATCTTTATAGTGGAGATATAACTAGTCATTACCATTACCCAGCCTTTCCATGTATTCTGCCACTGGATCATAGAAAACATGACAACTCTCAACATACTTTGTCCTTTGCTTGCCATAGGAAAGCTGTCCAAAATGTAACTCCTCTAGCATACTGTCAAACTGATCTTCAAACGAACTTTGAAAGGAACTCTCTTGACTGATTTTAAATGAAATATCCACAATTTCATTTAAAATTTCTGAATTTAAAACTTTACCTTCCTTTATATGCTTTAGCAGAAATATCATCCTCTTCTCCAACAGAATCAAGCAAACACAATCCTTCTTTATGGGATGAAATTTCTGAATGTGAAAGATTAAAAGAAGCATGTATTCTCAGTATTGTGTGCTTTTTGTTGTGTGTTCCCACAACCCGCATCCCGCAATAGCGGGATGCGGGATGACAAAACTACCGAAGTTTTATTCAATCTCCATAATTTGTCAAGTTGTTCATCCCACGGGATGCGGGAAAAGATTTATTTTGTGATTTTTGTTGGAATTGAAATTTGAATGGAGAATTTGGTGCCATTGATTTGGAAAAGACCAAAATTATCGAACCTGAACCTAGCGAACATTATTCCCATTAACATATGTGTTTAATGTAAATCTCTTTGCCTTTTTTTATTTTTTAAAGCATATATTTTTGAAGTATGACTTTAATTTAAATCTCTTAAAAACCAAAAGCGATATATATATCTTAGTTAACCAGAATGGATTTTTTTAAACTTTTCCCTATTCATGGAAACTTCAAAGTAGGGATAATTTGTTGATCCATTGCAAAACGTTCTCCATCCCTGAACCCGGTTGCGCTCCTCTTCAGAGGTGAGAAAATTTTGCTTCCTGCAATAGCCTACATTTTTTCTCGGGTTCTTTTTCTTCTTGCTGCAAATCGTACCGATTTAGAGGCCAAAATATCTATAAATGCTCTGTAATATTCTAAGAAACATAAAGCCATTTGGGTATGAAAGATGGTTTTCTTTTCTTTTCATAACAACATGGTTATTAGAGGAACCTGGACAAATCCAAAAAAAAACTCCGGCCAGACATTTAAAATCTTAAAGCATGGGTTTTCTAAAGATGAAAAGAGAAAACTAAAATTAGTAGTTCTGAAAATCTAGGTTGAGGAGCCGAGCCAAAAATAGATCAAAGTTCCACATCCCACTTTCTGCACTACAGAAAATAGAAAGCAGATGAAAACAAACATTGCGAAAAAGAAACCAAAGTTCAGATTTCCACATTCTGCATTGCGGAAAGCGGAAATCGGGAAATACGATAAAAAAATACGAGACACATACTTTTCCGATTTCCGCATTCTGAAATGCGAAAAGCGGAAGTCGGAAATACATAAATTTTTATTACTAACTTTGTTTTCAATAATTCGGTTGTTTGCATGCCCCTGGTTAAAATTTCCAGTTAAATTGTTTTTTACAGAGTATTTATTTAAGAATTCCAAATTTCCCACAAAATTTACAAATTCCACATTTGAATTATTTACTTGAGCATTATGAATTGGTCTTTTTCATCAGGGAAATCAATAGTGTATGTTTTTATCTAAAATTTGAATCCACTTCTATAAAGACATATAATGATACTGATTCCAAAATTTGTTTTAAATCTTTGTATTATAGACAGCCATTGATGAACACTATAAATTATTTAAAATGTTTAAATGAATATATATAAATGTATCCCTTATGTACAAAGATAAATACTGATACACAGGGATTAGGAGTCCAATACTTATGAATATGTATTTTCTGTTGATGTAATCCTCAAATTTTTAGACATCTCTTCCCTCTGGGCATTCCTTTGCACCTCCTGGTGCAAATGCTAGTATATTTATGTATACAAAAGTTGGATAGAGAGTTCAATTTCTTTTAACATTAATATAATTTTTTTTTATTTAATAAAAAAGTAATTTATTATTATTTTAATTAAAATAATTAAAAAAATTATATTTAATATTAAAAAAAATAAAAAATAATAATCTTGACTTTTTAACAAGTTTCTGGATTCCAACACTGTTTTTATTTAAATCCAAATTTTATGCTATTCAAATAGTAATTCTGTTTTTTTAAAATGTAATATTATGATGTTCAAACCTTCCATATTTTGCATCGCGCTCATCCAAATAAAGTCAATAATTTGTGATTGTCCTAATTTGTCTAGTTAGCAGATATGAACCCCAACATAAGTCCCTTTCCTGGAAATTGGACCCAGCTCCAGATAGCTTAAACATTTTCAATAAATTCCTCAAGTTACCTCACCGTGTATATACCCAAACTCGACGCAGGTTGTAAGGTTTGATAAATACAAAATTTGCAAAAGATGTTAAAATATGCCAAAACTTTCCCATCATTTGTTATCGATAAATTAAGGACACAGCATAATGATAATGAGATTAACATCAAGAAGAGAATGGAGAAAGATGCTCTGCAAGTATTCGGTGGACGGTAGAAGATTTTTTAGAGCCTTTGTTGGTCGATGGAGTCCCATCCACAAAAATTGAGATGGTTCTTGATCCTCCTCAGGGGGAGAGGGACCGCGAGAGCTCGGAAGATGTGGAGGTTGAGACAACCACAATGGGATTAGATAAGAACAAAGGAAAAATAGTATTCAGTGCCTAGACAAATGCCAAATATGGGGAAGGGTGCAGTGGAACAAGAAAAGAGGAAGTCATTAATCAGGGTACAAGAAGGATGGGACAATGTGTCCCAAAATCCAATACGGTCCCTCGACTACAGATCAAGTCAAACAGAGTCAGGGAGGAAATTCAATATATGAAGGAAAGGGCCCTCATAGGCAGATTCATGGGGATCTGGCCCATAGAAAAGATGTTGGTGGGCTGGATAAACTCAACATGGAAACTCCAAGACCACTATGACCTTCAGTTGGGAGCCTAAAGGCTTCTTTACCATCATATTCTGCAACGAAGAAGACAGAACTAATATCTTCGAGAATGGCCCCTACTTTTTCAACTTGGCATGTTTGTTCTTGAGACCCTGGAAAGAGAGATTCAACCCAAATAAAGAAAACCTGACTATCACTCCGGTTTGGATCAGAATGTATTCCCTACCTTCGGAATATTGGAAGGAAGAAATTCTCATAAACATAGGGAACACCTTGGGGGCCTTCATCAAAGTCTTTGAACAAACAAGACAGAGGAAATACATCTTGTTCGTGAGGATCTACATCTACCTGGACATCTCAAGAGATCCACCATATGGAATAGAGCTAACATGGGAAGATGAGGAATGGTTTCAAGCCATAGACTATGAGCAAATCCCTTTTAGATGTAGGTGTTGCCATGAACATGGGAATTTGTTTAGAGACTATCCCCAAATCAAGAGATCAGGTGGGAAGCAATAGCTAGACCAAATGGACACGGAAGGTTTTTCTAAAATCCAAAATAAAAAGAGGCAAGCCATAAAGACTTCGGGTCCAGATGTCCACAAAAGGGTGTAAACCCATAATCGGTTCACAACCCTTCAAGAAGATCAGTCATTAAAAAAGGCCAAGGCTCAGTCAGTAGTTTCGTAGGAAAAAAACACAAGCAATCATCAAGGGGAAGAGGAGAAATAAATATCAGGAGAGGCCATGATTCAAGCCCCATCAGTGTCCCCTTGTATTATGTCTGCTTCCATGGAGGGCTGCTCCTTGATTCGGCTTGAATAATAACAAGTAGAACCAGGATTAGGGGATGGTGCCTCAGAAGACATGGAGGTAGGAGATTTAGACCTTGACATAATGGAGGCATCTTGCTCTGATCAAGAACTAGAAAAAATGCCCCTACAAGAAGTTTCTCTTCTAGAGAAAGCGATCATTCAAGCCAAGAATGCAAACACCCTAGGAGTAGTGACAAAATCTCTCAAAGTCACAGATGGAAAAGGGAAAAACTCAAAAAAAAACAAAAGAGGAAGACCAAGTAATATCCAAAGAATTAAAGCCATAGGAGAACAACTGGTGGCTTCAAGGCAGTATAAAACCATAGATGCATCCCTCTCTCCCCCCAATTAACTCCTTCATAATGCAGATTACAACCTGGAACATCATAGGTTGTAACAGCGCACTCAAGAAGCACATATTGAAAGGGAGAATAGATAAGGATAATCCAGGGATTATCTTCCTTCAAGAAACCAAATGCTCGAGAGAAGAGTTAGCAAAGATAACCCAAAAAGTATGGAAGGGATGTGAATCGATCGTCATTGATGCTAGAGGAGCGGCTGGGGGGCTGGGTATTCTATGGAATCCCCGAATAGTGACCTTATCAGGGTTTCTTACCACCACCTTTTCTATTTCTACTGAGTTCCACATACTCGGCACCCGAATCTGAGGATTCACATCCAATGTCTATGGCCCTTCGAAGGCAGACTAGAAGAAGGATTTTATCGAGTCTATCACAGATCTAAAAATCCTTGCTCAAAACAGAGCATGGATTATTGGAGGTGACTTTAACCTGATAAGGAATCTCGATGAAAAAAAAGGTGGTATTCGCAGCCTAAAATCAGCCATCACTCTTTTTAACAACACCAAATCTGACCTGAATCTGATTAATGTCAGAACGACCAATGGTATATTCACTTGGAACAGCAAACAATCTGGAGACAGACGCATTGCCTGCAGACTTGACATATTTCTACTGTCTGAACCAGTCATGATGGCTGGAGGAAACATCGGAGTGGTTGTCCTCCCAACAGCCGGTTCGGATCACTGGCCCATAACTCTGGAATGGGAAAATACGGGAGTCCACCCTCTAAAGCCTTTTCATTTTGAAAATTTTTGGCTCCTACATCCAGACTTCCAAGAGAAACTCAAAGATTGGTGGGCAAACTCTCCCCCTTTCATAGGTACCCGCATGTATCAGTTCCAACAAAAGCTGAAACACCTCAAAGAATGCATTAAAAAATGGAACAAGGAATCCTTCGGCAATATCTTTCAAGAAAAGCAAGTTTTAGAGACCAAGATCCAGCATCTCCAGTCCCAAGTTATTCTCAATGGTTACTTTGAGGCTCTGAGGCTTCAGGAAAAGACCCTCTTGCAGGAATTCAATCAAAGAGCGAGACAAGAGGAAGTATAGTGGAGCCAAAAATCCCACATCAAGTGGCTTCAAGAAGGGGAACGTAACACTAGTTTTTTCCATAAAGCGACCATTCAACATAGGTAGGGCAACAGAATAGACAGACTGAAGAAGGAGGATGGGAGAATTGCTGAAACCCAAGAGGATCTGGAGAATACTCTTAACCATTACTTTGCTAACCTCTTTTAAGAACCGGATAGAGATAGAGAGGAAGATCAAAGAGAGGTTCTCAGACACATCCCAAAATTAATCACGGAGGACCACAACAAAGTGCTTGGCAAAGCCATCAAGATGTCAAAAGTTGAAATGGTGGTGACCCAAATGGCTAAAGATAAAGCACCGGGCCCCGATGGCTTCACTTCTAATTTTTTCCATACATGGTGGGAATCGATGAAAGAATAAATTGTAGCCCTGGTGGAGGACTCTCGGATATAGGGGAATATTCTCAAAGCTCTCAACTCAACTTTTCTGGCTCTCATACCAAAAGAAAGTGGCACAGAAGACCCTGGTAAACTCAGAGCAATCGCTCTATGCAATGTCATCTACAAAATTATCTCAAAGGTAATAGCTAACCGGTTGAAGCCACTCCTTCCTCTTATCATATCCCCGGAGCAAGCTGTCTTCGTGGAAGGAAGACAAATCTTGGATGGCATCATATTATTCCACGAAACCATCCACTCTCTCAAAGCAACCAAGTCTCCAGGTATGCTTCTTAAACTTGATCTTTCAAAATCCTACGATAAATTGAATTGGCATTTTTTGGAGGGCATTTTAAAAGCGTTTGGCTTTGACTATGAATGGACTAATTGGATATTGAACCTGGTTTCCTCTGCTTTCTTCTCCATTTTGGTTAATGGTTCTCCCTCATGCCCTTTCAATTCTTCTAGAGGAATAAGACAGGGGGATCCTCTATCTTCGTTCCTCTTCATATTAGCGGCTGAAGGACTTGGAAGATTGATCAAGAATAGGAGAGTTGAGAATAAAATCCATGGCTTGTCCTTAACGGAAGGAATGGACCCACAAACCCATCAACAGTTTGTGGAAGACAACATGCTGATGGGCCCATCCTTGCTGCACGAAGATAGGGGAATTAAGGATTGTTTGAATACATTTCTCGAAGCCAGTGGCCTTGAAATCAACAAGGAGAAATATCAGACCTACTTTTTTAACACTCCCAGGATCACTAAGAGAAACATTCTAAGAATTCTGGAATTTCAGGAAGGAATCCTCCCTTCTAAGTATCTAGGTGCCCCGATGGTAGAATCTACTATCAGTAAGGTATCTTGGAAAGATTTGCTAGACAATATCAACAAAAAGCTCAGCCTTTGGACCTACAGAACCCTTAATTTTCCAAGTAGGCTTATCCTGGTGAAATTAGTCCTGCAGGCAATGCCAATGTATCTCTTTTTAGTTTTGGCAGCCCCAAAAGCCATCATAAAAAAAATTTGGAATTTACAGAGACAATTCCTATGGAGGGGCACTAAATATATAATAAAATGGCCACTGGTGGACTGGAAAACCATCTGCACTCCGAAGAGTTTAGGAGGCTTGGGTCTCAAAGATCCCTTGGATAATAATAAAGTCATGAGCGCTAAGATCTGGTGGAGATGGGTGAACTACCACAAAGAACCGTGGGAAAAAATGTGGCATTTTAAATATGCACCCTAATGGCCACATCAATCCCTGGTCAGGTTTGGGGAAGATCCCCCCGGATCCAGCATCTGGAAAACAGCTCAGGCAAATTGGGGGTTGGTGCAAAAACACAGTTTCTGGGAAGTCAGGAATGGTCAAAATGCAAGATTCTCTAGTGAAGCTCTGAACCAGGATCCAACTATCTCATGTGGGGAAGACACACCTCTTTTATGCTCTTTCCTTCAAAACAATGCTTTGGCTAATGTGGTGGAATTCTGGGATCATAACAATGCTGATCAGAGGTTCAGAAGATGGAAGGACAAGAGATGGTGGCAAGACAAGGCACCACAGGAAGACTTAGATAACTTCCTAGTAGATATCTCCAAGAAAATATTCCCCCTAAGTGCCGAACCAGATAATCTCAAGTGGGGGTACTCTACCTCAGGAAATTACAATCCAAAAGAGGCCATAAGCTTGCTAACGAAAACCCTCAATGTAATCCTAGAAGCCAAATGGATTAAAATCTGGAAGGGCGGATGGTGTCCCAAAGTTTCTATCTTCTGCTGGTTGGTTATTAAATGTCGCATCCTAACCTAGGACAACTTACAGGTCAGAGGTTTTATTGGGCCATCCCTCTTTTGCTTGTGTGAGGAGAAGGTAGAGACTATTAATCATCTGCTGGACGAATGCAGGGTTGCTAATATAACCTTATGGGAGAGGGGGTTGACCATCTTCATAAGAGACCACAGACACAGGGGAAGACCTGACCTAACCATTACAGAGTGGCCCACTAACAGCTTCAAAAACAAAATTGTGAATCGGTTATGGGAACTTTTCCCTGGCTTCACAATCTAGGAAATATGGAAGACAAGAAACAAAAAAATATTTGAGAAGAAATCTAGAAAACCTAAGGAGATGTGGAACTCCAATATAATCCATATGAAAGAAACTATAACCTTGAAATATTGGTCGCAGGAAGAATTCAGTGTGGAAAGTAATGAGCGGAGTATTTTGCAGGATTTTGGGGTTGATGAAATACCTCTAGACAATTCAATTGCTCACCCGAGGCCAGTGCACATTTCCAGCCCACTGCTCTAGATCCCTCCTCCCATTTTAGTCTGGGTGCATCTTGCTTGGCCACGACATACAAGCCAAAATTCAAACTGCACAAGGCATCCGTGAGGCTATGGAAACCATCCGCCGTGGACAACAAGAAAGTGCAGTAGGTTTTTTCCTTTTGGAACAGATCACACAGAATATGCTGACAAATATTGAAGCAGTGCCCACGAATCCAGGGATCACTCTAGTTAACTCTCCAACCATGCATCCTCTTAAGGAGGAATTTTCAGGCAATATCCCCAGCGATACTGGTCGTTAGCTGGTAATGTGGTCTGAATGTAGCTGGTCCTCCTTGTGGCACGCGGAGGGGTCCCTTGCCTCGGTATTTGATCTCTTGATTGGTCTCAACTTCTACATTTGTTAAAGGCCTCTATGCCGCTTTGCTTTCCTTTGGGTTTGTGATAGGTATCGTTACCGTTTGGTAGGCCGCTTGTGGTCAGACTGGGCTATAGAGTTTTTTGTAACCTGTATTTTGAGAGCCAGGCATAGTCAAGCCTGCTTCTCCTTTTGTTTCTGTAAGCAGTTCCCATCTTTTTGGGCTAAAGGTCATGTTTTTTCGACCAAAGGATCAGCCTCTCTTTGTAACATTTTTGTGTCATAATAGAATCTCTTACTTATAAAAAAAAAAGATTAACATCAAGAAGAAGCTCAGGCAACTAGGCATAGGTCCTGGTAACCAAAAACCTATCAACTAGACTCTCAGGCAATTGGGTATAATTCATGTATTCACAAACCTATTAAATATATTCATAGAAAACTGACATTGACATTAATCGAGAAAGAGATGTCTAAAAATTCGAGGATTTAGGTTGTTTTACTATATTTTTTTTTGTTTGTAAATCAACTATTTTAATTGTAATTTTGATGAAACAAATAAATTCAATTTTTTTAGACCACCTAAAATCCCATAACTTAACAATTTTAACTTAAAATTTTAACAATTCCAAACATATTTTATTAAAATAATACCTAAAAATATATACTCCTTCCCACCTAAATTAAACTGTAGTATTTTTAAACTATACGATGAGAAAATATATACCCTGATGATCAGCAGGCTTCTGTTTAAATGAAAGTTGAGGAGTCATTTATTGGTCCAGCGGCTGTGGCCAACCACTTTGAAAATATATGCCCCAAACGGAGTGGAATCATCGATAAAGCATTGCAATGAACCATCTAAATGCATGGTGACAAATCTAGTCATTTATAACAACACATGTTTTATGTTCTTGAGCAGTATACTAATAAGGTTGGGTTGTAATAAGAAAATTATTATTTGTTATTATTTTAGTCAAAATCTACTTGAAATTATTGGAAATGGAATTTTGGTTTTAAGTTGTTGGAATTGTAGTTTTTGGTTCTTGGAATTATAAAAATAATGTTGAAATTGTAGTTTTAGGTTATTGAAATTGTATAATTTGAATGTTGAGAATAATTGACTCGGGCTAAATCTATTTTTGTAATAAAAAATACAATTCCAACAATAAAAATATCAATCTAAGGGTTATCTTTCTCCTACATACAATACTATGCCATAGAGTGATTACAACCATTAATTAGTTGGTTAGTAGAGTAGTTGATCTGGTCACCTTACCTAGTGACCCGTGGTATTCTTTGACCCATGGTTTTGCTATTATGTAGTCCTTTGCATTTCCTAGGAAATCAATATGTCCACTTGTGTGTTCCATCTATTATTGTTTTTCCATCATTATTTTCTTCTTCATTTCTTTGTTTGTTAAACTTTAACATGGTATGAGAGCTTATGCCCTAATCCATTCTTTTTGTTTTTGGGTAATCCTTTTCAGGAATTGGAAAGCACACACATATCAAATTGGAAAAGATCTAATCTTAAAGGCGATGGAGCTACTACAAGCACTACCAGAATAACTTGAAGAGGTAAGAAATCTACTAACACCATTATGACTATGGGAGACATTTCATGGAGATAATTATGATCTGTGGGCTATGTAAGTAAGAAGTTTGTTAAGGTCACAAGAATTGTGGCATTTCATAGTTGAAGAGGATCCCGTTGATCCAAATTATCTCCAATATCAAATGTCTTCCATAGTCCTATTTGTGTTAATAGATTTCTTACCTCTTCAAGTTCTTTTGATATTGCTTCTTCTCGTAGATCCATCATACTCCAAAAAGAGCATGGGATACATTGAAATAAGTGTTTATTGATGAATCAAATATAGAGGAAAATGAATTTACAAGTCACACAAAGCAACAAAAATACAATCAATAATACATTGTTTATGAGGAAGCCAATGATCATGTAATCCCAACAAAGATTGTTGATCTTGTTGTGTTTGTTGATGATAGTAAACATGTCAATGTAGTTTTACCGAGTGATGTGAGTGATAGTCTCTACGAGCAAGAGATAATTGATAGTAGTAAGAAAATGCAACAGTTGTTGAGAATGAGCAACAGACAGTTGATATCAACAAAAAATAAACAACAACAAACAATCCACACTAGAACTAAAAAACCAGAAGCTTGAGGGAGATCTATGAGAAGACTCCTGTTATAGATGAGCAACTTCAGTATGCTCTATTTTCTTCTCAACCCACATTTTTAAAGAATCCCTAAAGGATGCACAACAGGTACAAGCAAATGAATAAATCAATGAGAATGATGAAGTAATTGTTGTTAATGAGGAACATGAAGATATGAATGCTCTCCAAGAAGAGTGTAACATCCCGTAAAATTCATAAATAATTTTTTTTTTCTATTTACCAGGGTAATATTTAAATTACTAGGAAAGAATTCCAAGAGATATTATATTTCGTGATTCCTCCGTAATAACAATAAAGGCTTTATTTCTAACTGTAAGATGTATGTATCTACGTTAGTTTATCATTAGCATGCTTTCTTTTATGAACTATTGTTAGAATTGCGTCATGCATTCTAGTTGACATTACTTTGTGACAAAAGTTGTCTTAAGACTCTGTTGAAACTGTTTGTCGTGTTTCTTTAGTTTGGTTCTACCTTTGAGCTGTTAAAGGGATGGCCATGGTCTTACTTAGTCTTTATGACTAATGTATGCACTTGGTTTTCCCTTGTTGTAGGTGGATGCAGTCACCCTGAAAGTGCGTGAAAGAACAAATTCTAAGACATCTAGCCACAAGTGATAAATAAGATGGTCCCATTTCTATTGGGTAACAACCTCATCTTTAACTTAGTTTTGATGTTCATACAACATACTATATCGTATCTAATGTTATTTTTAACAAAACAAAGGTTCTAACCTAAGCACATACTAAAAGCCTAACCTTATCATGCATGTTGAAATATAATAAAAGCAATTACAATGTATCATATGCCATAAAATTCTAAGTAGTGGGAATGTTATGTATAAGGGTTGGAACCTTACATTGGGAGTTATAATATGACCGGTAAAACCTTCGTGGTGATCCATGCCATGTGCTTAACCTTTATAACAACACGATGGTTGACTTGGAAACCATTATGGTGATGGTGAAAGGTAAAGGACAAGAATTTAATTTGTTTCCTCTCGGACCATGTGATGGCATTGAGGACTCCAGCTGGTGGTCACAATGCATAGTGAAAAACCCTTAGGTTTTAATGCACATTGGAGAAAGGGTCTATCCATTTGATGAGGTTTTGTTTGATCTTACTCTTCCTCTGGCTATAAAACAAGATGGAGGAGTTCTAAAATTTGATCATCGACATTCTCCAAATTTGTCTAAGCCTGATTCATTTGCTAAAGGATTCCGCAATCCTCGTTTTTGTGATGACTGTGTCCCTTTGAACACCAAGAAGGTAAACTGTAAGTTCATTATTTGTTTTTTTTTCTTTTATACCAGGTTTTTAAGAAAACTATGATTTAACTCCTATTGTAACTTATGTGTGCAGAACAATCTCTGCAATGGGGGTGTGGATGGAACAATGGCCGAGAAGACCTCCTTTTTAACTGATAAGACTTATGTCTTTACCTTGTGTGGATTTGTGGAACCAAGCTTGGTCTTATGGTATGTATAATGTTTGGGGTTTCAACCCTGTACCGATTCATTGATAAGAAAGTGATACACTCGCTTTGGTATAATATGTAATTGTTACTATAAGGGTGTTCTTTATCACCCATGGCATCTTAAATGACTATGCCACTTTTGTATATTCTTTTTGGTTCTAATGTTTGTTTAAAAATGTAAGAAACTGTGAGGGTTTCGATACTGTAACTCCGTTTATTTAAATATCCAAGTGATTGTGTATATTTCTAGAAATGTAAAGAAATCGTTGCCTATGGAGTATTGCGACTATGCCACTTTATTTTGAAATCTATGGTGTTTAAAAGGAATTCTAATTCAATTATGTCATTTGTATTTATAATGTATAGAACTTCAGCTTGTTTGACCCTGTGAGGGATTTGTGGTTTAGTTTATTTACAATGCTCATTATTGTGGTCATGAGCCTTTACTCTGTAGATTTTGTTTTTGGGATTAGAAATCCATTCTAATTGCAATTTTGATATTAGTTTGATAATGTAATGGATACATTGCTGTAAATACCCGTCAGGGCTATCTGTAAGCAATGATTTTAGAATACCAAAGTTGTAATATGGTTTTTTTGTTTCAATACCACGACTATTTATAAATTTTCTTGCTCCATATTGGTTTCGTTGTTTCTTTCATCATTTATGTTTTGTATAACATGATAAGGCTGTGATACCATACTATCGTGCTTTGATGAGAGTTGTAAGGCCTCTATCAAAAGACTTTGACTACTACTTAAGTTTGCGTGGTTTAGGAAAATGCCGTAATCTGGCCATGGGATTCTTTATCTTAATGAATATAGTGCCAACTGTTTACAGTAATTATTACTGTCTAACTTGGATAGCGAGCTGCATTTGTAATTATGGTTTTAAATATTAATTTAGTTGTTATACAATCATTTTCCTTCATTTGGTATTTAGCTGGCTTTTGGAAAAAACTTATAAGAAAATGGATTTGGTCGTGAGGCCTCTCTTGATGCTATTTCAGTTTATAAAAATAAAAGGTCCGTGAGGCCAGTTGTTAATAGTATGACTGTGTAGATTCATTTATAAAATTGGTCTTATGGTTTCTTCATTTTATTTAAACATTTTGAAAAATGATCGTGAAGCATTTATCCTGAAACACATGTTGTTAGGGAGAGGGCCGTAAGGCCTCTGTTAATATTGATTACTGTTTTAAAATACTTTTTATAAATTTTTTGGTGAGTTCCTGTGAGTGCTCTTTCTTTGAGTATTTAACTTTACTCATGTATTAATAATAGGCCATGAGACCGTAGGTAAACTTCCATAATTACTCTATTACAAAGTCTAGGTCGTGAAGCCTTTCTCCATTAATGCAAAGTAGAAACTCTGTTTGAAAGAATTAAACTATGTTTAGCTAATAATACGGTTTTGTAATTTATTAATATTAATCCCTAAGGTTGTATGTATCTTTCTTCTGCAAGCAAGATATTGTAGATAATAACACCAGCCTGGCTTGAAGCATGTGGACCAGTGCTACAATCTGTCGATAATCTCGACTTGGTGTTTTTAAACAATTATTAGTTAAGAGATTGGGATTAAGATGCCCTTATAAAGGACTATTATGAAAACTAGCTTAGTTATTAATTGTATTTGAAACTTTGGTTATTCTAAGTTAGTTCTAGAGTTTGTTTTAAAAAGATAGGACCCTACCCTAGAAAGATTAATGTAAAACCAAAGGTATTAAGAAGGAAACTTGGATTTGAACATTTAGATGTATTAAGAGTTCCAGGTTAAGCTAAATCCTGTATAAATCTTATTTTAGGGTTCAACCCGAATTAGTTTACAGTGTTGTAACAAAGTTCAGTTCTTAAGTAGATTTCTATATATTTATACTTAAATTCTCATAATTATATATTTCTATGTTATAGTAGGTCTTTGTGTTTTTGTTTACTTGATTCTAAACTTAGTCTACAGATTCTATATCACTATTACTACCATTTTACTAATTTGTAATACCTGCAAAAATAATCTAAAAAGGAACATCATTTAGGTTATGAAATACCTTTACAGAAAATACTAAACGAGTGGATCTATCCTTTCAATTGAATACCAATAAATGTAGTTTTCCTAACAACTTCCAAATTAAGAGATTATAATATATCTAGTCATCCTAATTACAGTTCCTGAGCATAATTCATAAAAATACAGATTCAAGAATTAAATAACAATTGAACCTAGATAGAATGCAAAAAGGGGACAAACACCCACGGGAGACTGTTCCACCCAACCTTCTCTTGAAGAAGCCAAAGTTACTTTCTTAGTACCCCTGAGCCTGTTCACTAAGCCACTAGGACTAAGATCTATGAAAGTAGCCCACACAACAACCTTGCTGCAACTTAACAATTAGTAGAAGACTTATCTCAACAAATCACTTTATCTTCCCCCTCATCAAATTCCTTATGTGCCTGACTTTCCAGTTTGTAGCAGTCACAAGGTTCATTCACTTAGAAATCAGAATGAGTGGTGAGCCTCCTGCTCAGTTTGATGGTTTATATAATATTGACTAGGTATTTGGGTCAGTTTTGGAATTAAATCAGCCATCAGCTCAGTTCCCCTTCTCAGGGAACATGGCCACTTTTTTAGGGATTATGCTCCTGCATCAGCTAGAAAGTGAAATGCTAGTGTTGCCACTTTTCAACCAGCCTTCTACAACTACTCCTTCCTCCTATTAGGTTAGTGAACACTCATTTAACAGTCTCCCTTGAATAGGTGTTTCCTTTATTTAATTATTAAAATAAATAATTCCTCAATTACAGTCATCCTTGACCCACTTGTTCATAAACTTTACAATAAATTTAACATAATGTTTTTCTGAAATAAATAATAAATATTTATTTTTCAATTTTGGGTATGTTACAAAGAGCTTAAATATATTCATAATTTTTTTGACAAATTTTTTTCAGTGTGCAAATAAAATGGACAGCGAGAAAAACCATGTTGAAACAGAAGAAGAAGACTTGCACTATGTTTCATAAGCTAAAGAAGAAGTTGAAGAACATCTACTTAGCATTAAGATCGAGAAGACGCCCAAGTACACATCAAAGAAGAAAGTAAAGGTGAATATTTTGAGTGAAATGTAAGCCTAGCTGAGACATAAACCAACATGCATCTTTTTGCATTGATAGTGTTGAAAGTATTGTCCTAGTTGAGATTAAGGGGGTGTGTTAAGAATTGTAATCTCAGCGGTCCACTATTTCCAACCATGCATTAATTAGTTGGTTAGTAGAGTAGTTGATTTGGTCACCTTACCTAGAATTTGTGACCCATGGTATTAACCCATGGTTTTTCTATTATGTAGTCATATAAATACTTGTGTTAATATTGAGAAGGCATTCCATTTTCGAGACAACCAATATGCCCCCTTGTATGTTCCCTCTGTTATTATTTTTCTTGCATCATTATTTTCTAGATCATTTCTTTGTTTTTTAAACTTTAACCATTATGGCTACCTGTCAACCCATTGATTGAGACTAATAACTTTCCTTTCCCCTTTCCTCTCCTAACTATCAACATCCATACAAAGAACAATTGTTGAATAATGATTGAGCCCATGACACTGCAAGATGGATTTTAAATAGCAATGTCAAGGACTTCCTCAAAATGTCACCATAGCTATGAGCTAGGTGTTCACTATCCTACTTAACAACCTCAGCACTGAATAAATGCCCCTATCCTATTCAATCTATGTTCTGGTATAGGGTGTTTCAGAACACCTCACGGAGTCGTATGATTCCATATTTCACTGTTGTCGCCATATTCCATTCTTTTTATTCAAGGATTTTGTTATAGCTCAAAATGACAAATCTCTTCCTGTGACCATTTTCCCATGATTCCATGGCATGTCAACACTTCCATGATGACACTTCATGAAAATCATTGAAAGTCACTGAAAAAAAACCTAACTTCGAGGATCCATATATTGATTTTTGTAACTCTGTTTGACCTCATATCTACATCGTTGGAAAGGTATCTCAGTTAGCTAAAAAGTTTCAAAAGACACCAAACTCTGAAAATGCATATAAGTATCCTAAAAATTAGATGTTTCGATGTATACTCGAGTTTCCTTAAGGATTTAACCAACGTATTGTACGTGCCTTGTTATATATAATACTTGGGTATGCCCTAAATACGTGACTATTTACATTTCAACCCACATATACCTCCTGCATATGCGATTGTTGTCTCCACAACCCACGTATTCCTCCTGAAAATGTCAAAAAATACATTTTTTGAAATTCGGGTAGTTTGGGTAGTTATGCAACTGAATCCTTCAGTTGTAACTACTTTGTATTCGACCCTATCTCTTCACAAACATATAAATAGGGGTAGGGAGGTCCATGAGAGGGGACTTGAATATTTTCATTGTTATGCTAGTGGAATTGGAGCTCTCTTTGCCCACACCTTTTCCCTAGAAGCTTTCTCCTTGTGTTGCATAGCTTAGAGGTTGAGTTCCTTGGAGAAGAGAAGTAGCAGAACCAGATCAAGGTTTCATGAGGTGCCCAACTTGAAGAGAAGGTATATTTGTACTTGTTTTCAAGATTAATAAATATGTGATGTCCTTCCTCTTCCCAAATCATTGTTCAATGTGTGACTGAATATCTGTTTATGATCATATGTTTATGATAGTCATATTATTATTTCATATTTATTTGATTATCATTGCTTTATATGTGGTCATATTGGTTTGAGGAAGGTATCATTCGTTTTGTAGGTCTCTTGGAGCAAGAGGGGAAAGAGGAGCAAGAAGAGGATTGAAGGGCTGCTTGGATCAACCTTCATTTGTCTAAGGTATGAACAATTCTAACCTCTGAATATTGCTTATATATACTTGCAAAACCATTTGCATCTCTCTTTCAACCCCAGTATGTTGATGGCCTCTTAAACCCTAGCCATAGGAAAGTTTCCTTTACAACAGAATTGGCAACTCCACTGGGGAGAGACTTGATTGTTTGGGGTTTCTCTTTCTTTATTCCATTCTTTTGTAAGGTTTCAGGTCCTTCTTACAAGTTAGGAACACCTTTTGAGTTTGTTGTAACACCTTTCCTGCCTTCATAGGTCAGTTTTTGACCCTTTTTGTGCTTTTTGTCATCCATACACGATTTTTAGGATAAACCATCGCGTGTCTATGTTGTATACATGACTTTCACTACTTGCAAGCTATGTTTCATACGCGACCTATCTTAATGGAACCCACGTATGCACCTGAATTTGTGTTCTTTCATCATTTTTTAGGGTTTTTGGGTGATTTGAGGGTTGTTTGTAGGGTCTTCAAGGGTTCTCTGAATGTGCATGACTCCTAAGAGTTTGTTTTGTCTCTATTAGGTTCTCTTTGTCTATTTTTTAATTCTTTTTCAAGTCTTTGAACCTTTTTTTTACTACCTTCCCCCCCACCTCCTTCTTTGGCTTGACCTTGTTGGACAAGGTACTGAGCAACCTCTGTTTGTGGGTTTAGATTGATTCTTAGGACTTATTGATCTTTGTTTATGTTAGTCTTATTTCTCATTCTATTCATTCCAAAGTTTTTGGCTTGTTTACATTTGTGAGCCTTCCTTCCAAGAGAGGTTATATCCAACTTTCAGGAAAGCTAGGGTTTGTTTGTGGGGTGTAGAGTAGTTGTCTATTTGCTTTGCTTACATTACTTGCTTGCATTAGTTGATAGGATGTTTTTTCTTTTGAATTTATAAAAGAAAAAAAACACATGTTTTCTTTATATGCATGTAGATTAGGTTTTTAGTCTAGATTGCATGGCATATCATTGTTTTTGAAAAATAAAAAATAAAAAGAAATTGTTCTTTTGTGGCTTTTAAGTTTCTATTTGAAAAGAAAAGAGAATAGTTTTTTCTTTTTGAATTTAATTTCTCTTTGCTTGGTCATTTTGTTTCAACTTTGAGTCAAAACACCACATAAGTTTCACTCCATTTTCCTCTGACTAAAAACAACCTATTAAAATGAACGATATAATTTAAAAATTATTAGTAAGTTTTATTTTATAGGCTCCTACACCAACTAACTTAGGCTATACTTGTGGATTAGGGAGTTTCAACTCTCCACAAGTGTTTAAATTTAGACGTAGTTGGCTAATAAATAGGTAAATCCTCTTCTATGTTGATTTTATCTCAGAAGCTCCTCTCAAACGGGAGTTAAGAACGAGGCCGCGTGGAGTCTTGGACTCAGGAGATAACCCTCTGATTCCTTGCCAAAGCATAGACAAAGGTTTTTCCGCATTTGGGGACTTCTGTCAATACCACCCTTTATTCCTCGTGCGGTGCCGACGTTGACAGGGTTTCGAGCTTTGCTACCCTACCCATGCATACGAACCAGGCTTGTGACTGTCCCCCTAGACTATCGGTATAGTTGTGGTAGCCTTTAGTCTCTTTGACATCTAGGGTTCATACATAGGTACACCAGAAGGCTATTTCTGGTTGACCTTGGAAGGGCTTGGAAGGTAACCTCGGTAGAAGGTGTGGGAGGGATGTGGGTGATTCCTCTACTTGTGCCTAAGAACATCTATAGGGATGCCAAGTAACTGTCTCTCAACTTTCTTTTGGAAAGCATATCTTATGCTTGTTTGTCTGTTTGGCTTTAGGAATTTTTTAGTGAGTGCTGTGTGGTTTGTCTGTACTTAGTTTTCCTTAAGGTGTATGCTTTGTACTTTTGGTTTTCTATTAACCTTAAAATTTGTCTTATTGTTTGAAACTATGGCTACCAATCCTTTGAACACCAACCAAGAGATCCCCATGCTGGGAACTTCTTGTACTATTCCTCTCACAAGGAATGTTGGTGTTCCTTTGATGGCCACCTTGAATCTGCCTAGATTCACCCTAGGGCTACCGATGTGGTTGTTTTCCACTCCAACTGTCCTAAATTCTCCTGATGCTTCTCAAGTAAGCTCCTTATATCAAGGGCATCAAAACACTACTTCCCCTTCACCTATAGTTTATTCTACTCATCCTTCTACCTCATGCGGTGAAAGTACTGATACTAGTAACTGAGACATAAGCAAGGGGGCACCCATTCAACCTCTGTAAGTCAAGTTTAAGCTAACCACCTAGACTCTGTAGTTCATGCTGGGGTAACCTATCCAAGCTATGCAGGTCATGCTGGATCTAATCACTCAACCTATGGAATTCAAGTTGATCTTCATCATCCAGCTTCTGCTGATCATGCTGGTGGGATCCTTCCAACCTTTCCAGGTCATGTTGGATCCAGTCACTCAGCCTCCACACTTCATGTTGAGGGAAGCCATTCAACCTCTAATGTTCAAGTTGAACCTACCAATCCAAGATCTACAAGTCATGTTGGATCGATCCACCCAACCTCTGAAGTTCATGCTGGGGGCACACACTCAACTGCTGCAAAGCATGTTGATCCTAACCATTCATCCTCTGTGGTTCATGCTGGTGGTGCACATCCAGCCCCTGCAGGTCATGTTGGACCCAGTCTCTCTGCCTATGCAGGTCATACTGGGGGCAGTCTCTCAGCCTCTGTGGTTCATGTTGAATACAATCCATCAGCCATTGCAAGTCATGTTGACATTGTTGAAAAGACTACCCGTTCAAAACACAAGCCCAAGTTTCCTTGTAAGCTTTGTGAGGGGGACCACCTTACTTATAAATTGCCTTCTGTTACGGAGGTACAAAGAGTTTGGTTTCATGGTAATCCCATTTTTTAACATCTTGAAGTCTCTCAACAACCATCCTCTCTTAGTCAGGTTGGACCTAGTCACTCAGTCTTTGGTGGTCATGCTGGGGGTAAACTCTCAGCCTCTGTAGATCATGTTGAGAGAAAATAGTCAGCCACTGCTAGTCATGTTGACACCGTTGAGAAAATTAGTCATGTGAAAGGAAAACTTAAGTTCCCTTGTAAGCTATGTGAGGCAAATCATCTTACTCACCAATTCCATGCTATCGTAGAGCTGCGAAGAGTGTGGTTCAAGACTCAATAATTTCCTTCTCCTGAACAACCTATAGTTTCTCAACAACCTACTCAACCTTTGGTTGATCAAGTGGTCGAACCAATCTCAGATTTGGTCAATCCCACTCTTCTTTCAAAGAGTGATCCTTATGTGATTGAATCAACGTCACCTTTGGTCAATCCCACTCTCCCTTTGGAGAGTGACTTTCATGAAGTGGTTGAATCAATTTCATTGTCGATCAATCCCAATATTCCTTTGGAGAGTGAAGTGTCTGCTAGTCACATTTTCTTCACTACCAGTTCAAAACTTACTGAACAAGGGGGCACTAAACTCGCTTTGAATCAACCCCCACCAAGCTCTCGGATTGCTTCCTTTGATTGGGATAGCCTAGTTGAGCCACGCCTTCCTTTTGATACACCTTTCTAGATAAAGGTCAAAGTTGGATAGTACATGATTGCTCGTTGTATTGTTGATGAAGGAGCCTTAGGTAGTATCTTGTCTTCTCGTGCTTGGCGAGACATAGGATCTCCCAGCCTTGTGTCGACATCTAGTTAGTTACTAGATTTTGATAGAAGAACTAGTATAGCCTTGGGAATTCTTGCTCAAACACCTGTTACTTTGGATGGGAAGACCATCTTAGTTGACTTCATGGTGATAGAAGACCCCTTGGACTTCAATATGCTCCTCGAACATGATTATGTCTATTCCATGCAAGCTGTGGTGTCAACATTCTTTCGTGTGATGTACTTTAATCATGGCGAAGAAATTGTCACTATCGATCAGTTGGATTTTCTTAATCTATCTCCTGACCCAAATAGAGACTAGTTCCTTCCTTTATTGATTCCCAGTGTTTCTATAGACACTACCCCTCCACAGGTGAGCTATGTGGCCTCATGTCCTTTGTGTTCAATTGCTACTAAGAAGCAACCTCTGTTTTCATGCTTACCTTTTCGGGACTTGGTCCAAGCAGTTGACTAGGTAAGTCATCCTATACAGACTATGGAGCCCACTCTCCACTATGTCGATCCATTTGAAAGTTTAGACATGTGTCCTATCTCGTATGATCTCTTTCCTTTGGATGAAGTCTTCCTAGAGTCTTTGATACAGTCTGACCTTCTTTTGTATGTTGGTTCAGTTGTGACTAAGTCTAACCCTGACTTGCTTAATAATCCTGATCTTTCTGTTGATTGATCTTCTTCTATTGGTCATGTTGAGTCTTCGAACTCTCCCTTTGATCAGCAAGTCAATGATGCTCATGAGTTTGATTTTTATTATGAATTTTTCAACTCCTGTGATATTAAGTTTGTTCCTGCAAACTCTATCTCCCTTGTTGATTTTTTATCTCCTTCTAAGGTTGATATTACTGATTATAAGTCCTTGAGCCTTGGTGCTATAGAATCTTCTTCGATCGATTCTTCCTTAACTTTCTCTTTTGTAGAAGATAGAAAAGTCACATGTGTTTCTGCCAAAGTGACCTGCATCAGATATTTTCTTCTGAATATGATCCTGATGTTGTTGTTTCTTGGAGATAGGATTCTTAGTTGGAGTCACAACTATTTACTGACCTTGTCTTGTTGTTCACGCTGTAACTGCATTTGCATGTATCCTATTCATGCTTTTGGGCCTGATGCCGACTTCCACACTTTTAGCTCGTTGTATAATCCCTCATCTTTATTCTCATTGTTGCTCAGTCCTGTATCATTTTGCCTTTTCAACTTGACACATTTTACCTTGAGGAGACATTCCCTGAGTGTCTTTACCTTACTCATGTTCCTTGCATTATGAATAGGTTTGTTCCTCGCGCTTGGAACTAGTTTCTATTGCCTATGACACTCATATCCTCGCATTTATAGCATTCTTTCTGCTCTCCTTCGAGCTCGTTAAAAACAATACGGAGGTCGCGAGTTGACTTTTTCGAACTCGTTAAAACTTCATGGAAAAGATATGGAGTTTATTTAGGCCCAGGTCTGACTCCTCAAAATAGGCTTGAGTGCCGAGTAAACTTGTTCGTTCAGGCTCGTTAAGAATATGTGAATGGGCATCCACATTGGTTGTAGGTTATCACTTTCTCGGACCATGTGGAATAATACAAGAAAGGATCGCTCTCTTTTCTACAGAATTGAGAAGAGTATTCTCAGGAATAAGTTTATCACTTTTCTGGACCCGAGGGACTAAAATTACATAAAAGGAACTCTCGGTATGAGCTTATTTCTCTTTTTTTCGTGCTCTGGAAATAAACATGAAAAAGATTTCAAGTGTACTTTATGTCTTTGTCCTACTCATTAAACCCTAAAGAACAAAATAATTGAGTTTATTGTTGTAAGCCCCATTTCTCGTAATCAAATGGATCTTTCCAAGTGATCTTGCCTTCCTTCACACTCGTTAAACTCAGGCTATCTGTCGCTTCTGAAGGTGCGTTGGGTAGGTGGTAATTTAACCTTTTTCAGACCTTCTTGACTAAATACGAAAAAAGGTGCGCCTTACTTCTTCTGAAGCTAAGAGATTTCTTCTATGATTTGTTTTATACTTTTCTGGCCTCAGCAGACTAAATTGAATGAAAAAGTTCCCCCTTGGAGTCTTCTTTGGAGTTTTCAGACTCTCTAAACTATGAAAACACCGTCGAGCATTTACTAATTCGGGCTCATAAAATCCATGAATCAATGCTTTATCAAGCATCTTCTATCTCTTCTTCGAGCTTGCCAAAAATGAAGAAGTTCCTGAGTTTTCTTTCTTGGACTCGTTAAACCTTTACAATAAAGAGGGGAAGGGAAGTTCATTCACATATATTTTACATCATGGTAGCAAGTCTTGTTTCCTTGAACAAAGCACCAATTTTGAGTCTATCAACAGTTGGGTCCTAGTATTTTGACCTTATCCTGATTCAGAGTTTCTTACTCCTTCGGTTGGTTTCTTTTCCAATTATATGGGGAATCTGTCAATCTCTCCTACATTGCAGATTTTTGTCGTTGGTCTTTTTGTGTCAAAAGCTGCCTAAGTCACTTTTGTGTCGTGCTCACTGTTCAAGGATTAAACCTTTGTCGGCCATTCTACAGTTGCCTTGACCTTTTGTGTCATCCCTTCCCTAATATTAGTTCATTACATCATGTCTTCGACGGTCCTTATTGTGAAATTCAATACCAATTCCAGCTCCAATTAGTCTTTGACTTACCTTCGTGTTGGATGATGAAGGATTCCTTAATGCCTTCCTTCCAGTGGATCTCTTCCTAATGAATGCAACACATCTTTCTCTGGGAATGAGATTTAGAGTTTTATGATAGTACCTTGGGGATTGCAGTCATCAGTGGCAATTTCCCTCGCTATTGGGTAGTGGGAATACCTTAATGTCTCCTACTTAATGGATTCTCCAAGTGTTCGACTTCAAATCCTTGTATTCACACTTGTTTCTAGAATGTACTAGGTAGATTAGGGACCATTTTCATTAATGGTGGTTTCCCTTGCGATTGTTAACGGTTCTCATTATTGACCGGTAATCAAACGATTTCCTTCATGTTCGACTTCAACTCCTTTATTCGCATGATTAGGATTCGTACCTTTTTGGGCGGTTTGAATTGAAGACCTTGGGATGATAGTAAAATCATCATCTTTTTTGATATTGTCTGAGTTGCACAAGACCTTGTCACACTTCATATGTCATTTTGCTGAGACATAGATCCACCTTGTATTCTTGTGGCTATGATTGATTGTTGAGCATGGATCCACCTTGTTAATTTATGGCCATGACTCCTTTAGATTTGATATGGCACCTTTTTGCATATTGAGCGACCATGATAGTTTCATCAGTTATACATATGTTGGATCTGCTCATATCTTTATGGCAATCATTTGTATATGGACTTGTATGTCCCAGAGATTAGTTTTGTCTGACATTTATCTCTCTTTCAGGTACCTTTGTTTTAGCCTTTTGATCTTGGATTCTCTGCTCTCTCCATACTCAGATGTTTCCTTTATAATGTATTTCGGCTATCATCTTCCCCTCTAACCTCATACATTAGGGGGCATCTATTATATCTCAAAATTACACATCTCTTCCTGTGACCACTTTCCCATGATTCTGTGGCATGTCGACACTTCCATGACGACACTTCATGAAAATCACTGAAAAAACACATAACTTGGAGGATCCATATCTTGAGTTTTGTAATTCCATTTGACCCCATCTCTAAACCGTTGGAAAGGTGTCTAAGTCAGCTAAAACTTTCTAGATGACACCAAAGTCTGAAAATGCCTAGAAGTACCCTAAAAATTAGATGTTTTGATGTATACGTGAGTTTCCCTAAGGAAAATAACGTATTGTACGTGACTTGTTATATATAATACTCGTGTATGCCCTAAATACGTGACTATTTACATTGAAACCTATGTATACCTCCTGCATACGCGAATGTTGTCTCTGCAACCCATGTATTCCTCCTGAAAATGTCAAAAAAATATGTTTTTCAAAATTCGCGTAGTTTGGGTAGTTATGCAACTGACTCCTTCAGTTGTAACTACTTTGTCTTCGACCCTATCTCTTCACAAACATATAAATAAGGGTAGGGAGGTCCATGAGAGGGGACTTGGATCTTTGCATTGTTATGCTGGAGGAATTGGAGCTCTCTTTGTCCACACCTTTGCCCTAGAAGATTTCTCTTTGTGTTGCAGAGCTTGGAGGCTGAGTTCCTTGGAGAAGAGAAGCAACAGAACTAGATTGAGGTTTCGTGAGGTGGCCAACTTGAAAAGAAGGTATATTTGTACTTGTTTTCAAGATTAATAAAGATGTGATGTCCTTCTTCTTCCCAAATCATTGTTTAATGTGTGATTGAATATTTGTTTATGATCAGATGTTTATGTTAATCTGATTATTAGAGTTATATTTATTTGATTATCATTGCTTTATATGTGGTCATATTGGTTTGAGGAACGTATAATTCGTTTTGCAGGTCTCTTGGAGTAAGAGGAGCAAGAAGAGGATTGAAGGGCTGCTTGGATCAACCTTCATTTGGCTAAGGTATGAACCATTTTAATCTCATAATCTCTCTTATATATACTTGTAAAACCATTTGCATCTCTTTTTCAACCCCAGTACGTTGACGGCCTCTTAAACCCTACCCATAGGAAACTTTCCTTTACAACAGATTGCAAGTTCATGCAAGAAGACATCAAGATCTAGTGCTTTCATGTATGAAAATATGAGCATTATGTTTAAGAGTTTATTGATATTTTTTTGGGTTAGATAGCGGTAACTTGCAATATGAGTCGGTGTGAACCAGCCTAGATCCAAATCCAAGGCTCTATCAAGTGCGGAGAGGGATCAAATCTATTAATCTAGGATTGAAAATGGTTTTAAAGCCATGGTTTTAATATATGATTTTAAAACCATGGGTTGTTTAGGAGGTCTTTGTACATGGTTTTAAAACCACGTGTAAGGCCCTCCTAAACCATCCAATAAAACCATGGATTGATTATGAGGCCTTCCACATGGTTTTAAAACCATTTGCAATGCTCTCCTAAATCATGTACAATAAAACCATGACTTGTATAGGAGGCCTTGCACATGGTTTTGCACATGGTTTTAAAACCATGTGCAAGACCAACATTTTTTTGTGGATAATTAAATTTTTTATTTTATTATTATTTTATTAGGTATGAACATTACAACATCTCCCTCATATTGGATTGTTTTCTCCCCCATATTGGATTGTTTTTCTCATATACATTTATTTTAGCGAATAATTAAAATTTTTATTTTTTGTTTTTTCGTTAGACATAAACGTGATTACAACATGTTGTAGAACGCATCTCGGGGCAATTTATAATCAATGGTAAGTATCAAGCATAGTAGTTTTTCGTAATAATAAGAAAACACATCCATAGCTTTACACCCGTTGGAGTTGGAATGCCTTTGTTCCATAAAAGTCATCACTTTCATGAGCACTCTGAGTGTAGAGATGATGATTTTTGCCTTTACCCTGTATGGTATCAACAATAGTTTATGTACGCTAGTTTATATAGATGCAAACTCCAACAAAGGGTCAGTTTGATTGGGACCGTTTTACCAAGAAGGTATAAAGTGTAAAAGACTTAGTATTTAACCATAAAGAAAAAGATTTGAAAGAACATTTAAAATTGTCCAAATAAATAAAAAATCAAACCTACGAACTGGTAAACCATGATATTCAATTCTCTGTATGAAAAGACAATTCAGCTGAGTGAGGATGTGTGTATGAAATTGTCCAAGTAAACAAAAATGAAACTAAAGAACAATGAATAAGATAATTCAACTCACTAAGAATGTGTGTATGAAAAAGACAACTCTAGACAGTAAAAATTCTAGGTGTTTGGTAGAGTTGTGAAGATATTGTGAATTTGGAAGAGAGGGCGTTGGATCTGCATTTTACATTTGTTGCACAGAAGAGCTTCAGAGCTTCAATTCTAGGTAATCGATAGAGTTGTGAAAATATTGTGAATTTGGAAGGGAGGGAGTTGTTTCTACATTTTACACATATTTTACATTTACACTGTAATTTGTTTATGTTTATACATCAAAATCAAACTTTTTAAATTGATTAGAACCTTACCATATAATCCTCTCATTTCATATTTTTTCATAATTTTATGTTTATTAAAATAATACTCTACGTGTTTCTTAAATTAAACATTATATTCCATTTTTTTTAATTAATTAAATATTTTATCTCTATTTTATTATTTGAATTTCATGAAATACATATATTCATACAATATTAACTAGCAACAACCACATTAATACTATTAATGTGTGTATATTTAAAATATACTGTAGGAAAAACATTATCAATGTGCGAAATATATGTCCTATGGACATATTTAAATACATTAATATTATTAATGTGGCTGTTGCTAGTAATTGATGGGCACCTAGAGATATCTCAATAATAATAATAAACAGTATTATTTAATTATAAATAATATAATTTAGTTATAATATTATATTATATTATAGTAGGGTGGGTGGAGGAAGTTGGGTCCATTTTTTTGTGCCACCATGGATTTTGTAAACATGAATTCTTTATAGAATTCTGGATAACCTTGGTGTGTAATTAGGTTCAAGCTCTGTAAAACTCGAGCTTGTAACCAATGTTAAGGCTAGGAAAGAAGAAATACACATGGGTTATGAAAAAGTTAAAATATAATGCAAGTGCGATATAATGCACATGCATTATATTTGAATATTTTCATAACAAAAGTACATTATATTGTGCTTGCATTATCCTAATATTAAAAAAAACACAGTGGACTAGTTGACCCATTCCATTTTCTCATTTGCAAAACCCATGAGTGATTAAACACTAGAGAGAATTAATGCATCTACGATTTGGGTGTCTTCACATTGGCATTTGGACGATTGGCCTCATCTACAAGGCTTGGTGGCTTAATTATCTCTATTGGGAAGCATCCAAGGTATGTTATTTGTTTTATTTTTTCTAAATACCATATAAACATATTAATATTTGTGGATGTTTATAAATTTTTAATCTAATTTTAAAAACTTATTGTGTAAAAACAAAGTCTTCTCCATGGAACCACATAATCAGGAAGAAACCATTCCTTCACAAAACCTTAAGCTTCAAAATATTGATCTTGCAAACCTAATAGACGTTGAAGAAGAACAAGAAATCCCTCCATGAGGAAACCCTACAATTATTGAAGAAGCACATAAAATCCCTCCTTTGCAAGAAGAACATCAAAACCCTCCATTGCAAGAAGAACAATGATTCCCTCCATCACAAGAAGAACATAAAGTCCCACCAGGACAACATATTCCAAATAGAAATGTTGAAATACTATCACAATTTTGGTTTTTGAGAATCCCAAGTGCCACGTTTAAGGTGGGAGACCAACTACATTTCTCTCCTAGGAAAGAAATTGGTATTATCGTTGATGCAATCACCAATTCCCAAGGAGAATTATATATCATTACTTCTTTTAGAGAGTTTGAGAGGAAGCTTTATATAAATGGGCTTAGTTACTAGGATGTAAAAAATTGAAAATAGGAAAAGACCAATTGTATTCCCTTTTTCGAGACCCTCACATCATCCTTTTTCCTCAGACTAGAAGATCACATATATCCATTGACTGGTGCGTAGAACAAACTATAAAATAAAACTCGATAGATAGGTGGTATATGGTATTTAATGAAGACCCCCATGGAAATAGAGACATGCCATTGTATTTCCTGCAGAAGTTGTATGCTGAATTTATCCTTCATAAGCATGTCAATTACTTTGACATTTTAGAGTTCCAGGGGGTGGGATGAGGGATTCCCCAGGATAGAGAGAAATCTAAGGAAAATCCAAACCATGTACATCACCCTCCTCTCCCTCAAACCCCCAACCCACTACCCCTATTTATGTCACAGTGTGACCCATTTCGTTCTTTTAGTAAATACTTTTTTCGCATAACTTGGCATCACCTTTATATTAATATGCCCATTCCCTCTATCCAACTTTTCATACTAACTATAATTTTATAGTTAGGTTTATCTCTAGTAAAAGAATCTTAACGAAGAGGAAATAACCTCGATACATGTTAGCACATGACCAATGATTTCAAACTTTGAGCATGAGTTCAGAAATTCATTAAAATGAGATCAAGCCTTATGTCCCTCCCACCCCATTTGTTTAAGAGAAATGACATAATAAGGTCAAGAATAACATAATACCTTATAAACTAGGGAAAATCCGCAAATGAACACCTGTGTTTTTCCTTGATACATACTGTCAAATCATCACCTTCATTTACTACATTAGTCTCCTCACATGTTCATCAACAAAGATTCTTTACAAATTCATATATGTTCAAACATTACTCTTAATATGCAAAGTCTTAGCATCCTATTTTTTGTATTAGTACAATCTTTACCGCACAAATCTTATTTATATGGTTAATTCAATCACTCCATAATACATTGAAATAATATATGCCATATCTTATGATATTCATCTCGTTGTATCTAGTTTTTGCATATATTTAATCACTACATCCCATCCATGTTTCCCATGATGATGCCAATGACAATCTCGTGGTTATTTGAAGATGATGAGAGCAATGACTATTCTGATGATGATGATGAAAATTAGGATGATAATGATCGCTATGTTAATCATGATAATGATGATGATGAAACTTCATCATGATCTTGATGATGTTGATCATCATCGTCATCGTCAACATTGATCATTAATATTGGTCACTAAGATGAAGAGAATGACGATGATGTGATTATATGACGACGACGATGAGGATGTTGACGTTGATGATGCTAATGATGATGATAGTGATGATGTCAATGAGAATGACATCATGAATGGTGTTGTTGTTGACGATGATAATGAAAATGATGTTGACAATGATGATGATGATGATGATGGCATTTATGATGATGCAATTTAATGATAATGATGATGATGAAAATGGCAATGATGATGATGATGATAATGACGGTGATCATGCCAATGATGATGATGATGACAATGGAAACAATGGCGGCAATGACAATGATGATGATGATGATACATTTACATCATCATCATTATTAATTTCATCTATTTCATAATCATCTTCATAGATATATTTGCATATATTTGGTCCTGAATATTTTAGCAAAGAGAAAGAAACTCATCCATCATATACTTCCAAAAGAACTCTAGGATCTAGTGATGGATGAATGGAAAATAAATGGGAAATGGTAGGGTATGGGTTCTAGTGATATATTAATGGAAGCCCAATGAGAAAGGATATGGGATCCAAAGGATGTTCCCCATCCTCTTTCTACTCATTATTTTTAAAACTCCAACTAAACAATATATTCCTTGCTTGGAAAAAATATTCATTCCCTCTCCAAAAACAAGGTTGAAGTTGATTTTGTTCAAAGTAAACCAATATTTAAACTTCCACATAAAGATAATAACAATATTTAAACTCCATCATTTTCTAGTGATAGTACGAATATTAAACCACACAAATAGAAAGACGTCTTTAAAATCAATCCATGGAAATGTGATAAAATGTGTTGTCCCTCCATTTGGGATTTTTTATTTATTACTACTTTCACATTTTAGAAATGTGATAAAATTTGTTTTCCATCCTTTTTGATTTGTTTGGAATTAATGTTTTCACATTTCCAAAATGTGATAAAATGTGTTTTCCCTCTTGTTTTTTTGGAATTAATATTTTTATGTTTCAATTTCTTCTTTTTCTTATAGAGGGGAGGGAGAGTTTTGGCAATAGAATTTTTCATCCATGGTTGATTCTCCTAATTTATCTTCCAAGTTGATGAACTGACAGGATAATGACCCTCGTTAAGAAATCATATAGGTTTTCTGCATGTTCACATCCTATCCTTTATGCATAGAATCTTATCTACAATTGATAGAATGTCATTGGTAAAACTCATGTCTATATTTCGTGGTTTGGTCGTGGTTGCAATAAATCACAAAAATGGAGGTGTGTTTAATCTATTCCCTGACAATACATATAGTAGGGTGATGGAAATCATTCTATTCCTTTTGGTTGGTGTTGAAATTGAGGTATGTGTCCATACTGTGAAAGCTATAGCGTGCGAAAATGATATGCACATATTTTAGGGTCAAGGTTGTTTTGTGGCCCTCCTTTTCCAATGAAAGGGAATGCTTTTTCTAACCCATGTTCCATTCTTTATGGAATACATGGAAATTCATGTTGCATTCTTTATGGCATACAAAGAATTTTGTTTTCTATTCATGTTTCATTAAAGTGGCAATTTCTCTTTAGGACTGTAAGTAAAATGGTGATTTATGTCATGATTGAGTCTATTAGAAAAGGGACATTGATTTGTATTGAGAAATACCTTATTTTATATACGTTTTCCTTGAATTATTAGTTGTTGTATGATTTCAAAGCCCTTGGAATTCATTATGGGTGTTCACACAAATATGGTACTCAAAACTGGTGCAATAGGAGCACATGAGCCCTAAAAATCAAAAGCATGCATGCACTCCCAACACCATGCACATGATTGTGGTCCAAAAATTTACAAACCTCCAATGAAGCAGCCACATTAGCACATAAGTATGCACATGATACTAACGTGCACACATTAGTAATAAGCATGCACTAGTAGTGCATGCACACTTCCCTATAAATTAAAAATCAGGTTAAGGCTCATTTTTCCCCATTCCACCTTGACTTTGTTGGCAGTAAATGATTCCAACGTCTAGGAGAAGGAACGTGCATTCCCCTCCACTTCCCAAGACTCCAACACATCATCCAGGTAGGATTCCATCTCTAAATTTTCCTTTCTATAGGTTTTTCCAATGATTTAATATAAAAAAATACATTCTAAACATTGTAAATACTAAATCAAAACTCAAACAAATTCATTTTCTTAAATTGAATATTCTCTCTCCTACATTAAATCCCTGGAAACCAAGAACCAAAATCCCAAACAAACAACGTTGAGGATAATGCAAGCACACAAAACCCCAAAACTAATCCTGAAGTAAACAATAAACCTAAGGAGAACCCAACCACAGAAGGCCAAATTAACCAACATTTAAACTAGTTAAGAACCTTGGTTCAATAACTTATAGTCACTAAGGAAGCATCAATACTTTCCTTAACCACATCCCTTTACAACATAATTACCTCAGTTGACAATGTTCATGATCAATTTTCGAGAACAACCAAGTATAGGGTCATGATGTGAGAGTATTATTCCACTAGTCTCAATAAATACCAAATTAAAGACCTGATCATCTCAACATAAAATCTAGTTAGTTTTTTCATTGAACCCAGGACCAACCTACCTCTTGATCCATACAAAATGTTTCTTTGCATGGATTGGTGCACATATGAGCGATGGAAATGAAACTAGATGATTCGATGGTTTATGGTTTTCGACAAACCTCCTTGCAACAATAGGGAGGTTCCACTATATTTTCTTCAGAAACTATATGTAGAGTTCGTGTTGGGTATAAATGTCAACTACTTTGAAATTAGTGAGTTTTAGGGGGCTGGTCTTGGATATACCTAGGATCGACCCACTTTCAGGTGTAACCCAATGAGAGGTACGCCTTCTCCAAGGATTATTCCTAACTGCCCCTCCCCACCCCCACAAACGCCTTAGTTACGGGATCTCCTAGTTGAGAATTCATTTTCCATATCACAACTTACACATAGTGTACTCCAACACCATACATTTGTTGCATCATCTAGGAATGACCCATCATAGCTGCACAGAGGACCATCAGGGGTAGGCCCTTCAAGCCCCACTCGTCATAAACCATCCATGACAACTAGTGAGGCAAAAAATCCTTTCTACATCTGAGCATTACCCCATTGGTGCACTCACAACAACGATACTTTCCATGGCCCTATTTGAGGATCCTACACAAGATAATTTTATGTATGAGGTTAGTACATGATTTATAAATGGTTGTAAATGATTTGTTATATTTTTAACTGTTCATTTTACAATTGTTAGATAACAATTTCTTAGAGTATTTAATATGTAATTAATGTTTTTGGCATGTACAGTTGTTTTGAGATGAAACAACTGAATCAACGTGGGAGGATATTACTCCTCGCAATCTTGATTCTTCCATGACAGTAATGGAAAATATTGTATCACTTCAAAGGTTGTGTTTCCATAGGTTGATGTTGAAAAGATATTGAGAATTCAACCTTAATGTTGTTGTGTTTCCATAGGTTTATGTTGAATATATTGAGCATAGGTCTCCACCTAGGCTAAGTAGATCACCCGTCATTTAGGTAACTTTTATGGAATTAATTATATATTTGATGTGAAATTCATCATGTTTGTATGGTTAATTTACATGTTTTTTCTAATAATGAAACACATTACAATGATTTATGCAAGTTTTGTCTCCCACTCTCCGATCACGATACCCACAAATCCCTCCATGTATTACACCTAGTTTATTTTTTCACAACTTCATGCCAAGACTTGTGACTATGAACTATGCCACCATTATAGGAATACCCATGTCCCCCCTAGGGGGTTACCATACCTTGTACAAAAACTGGGGTATATTTCCACCCACACCCATCCCCTCTTATGGTCCCTCCACCTGCCCAACATTTGTCTCCATCTGCTCCATCCATTGCACCTACATCAACCCCTATCCATTTACCTACATCATCCCCCTCCCTCGTACCTACATCAACCCTATCCACCACCATTTCCTTGAATCAAGTTTTGTAGCCTAGTGCTCCACTTCTTAGCCAGAAAGGGAAATATCCCACATTGCCTCAGATATTCATGATGATATTTATAAGTTCATTAAAATCTTATAAAGCATTATTGAGATTCATAAAATAACGTATTTTGTTTTTAATGCATTAATTGAATTTTGTAATTGTTGCAGGGAGACACTATTAAGAAACTTGGATTGAGGATATGGACAGGACCATTACAACATGTTGTCTTGTCTTAGGATAGTACTTATTATTTGAATTCTAATTGTATTTTTTTTAAGTGTACTAATTGTTAGAATTGTGGGAAAATTGATATGTTGTTGTTTCACTTTCAGAGCCGAGAGAGACACTCTACACCCAAGCGTAGGGGGATCAAGATTCATCTAGATCAAAGAGGACCAATATTTATTTTTTCTATGAGCATCAAGGTCCCAATGGTGGCAAGGGTGATTGAAACACCCACTATCAACATTAGCCATGATGTGGCATTTTGGGTAGGAGATGTTTATTTTTGTATAGGCCATGAGCTGCCCTTATTCTATTTTTGGGCGTGAGCATCCATTATATGTATTGGGAACGATGTTCCATTTTGGATAAAAATGTACTTTTGGACCTATTTCCAATACAAATACACAACTTTCCTGCAGTGTATATGGCAGAGTGTTTATGGAATTTTACATTATTGATATGGATTTGATGTTTTATATTGTGAATTTTACATGGTTCGTGGTTTATGGTGACTGATGAATGTGATTCTATATGTATTATTACTATTACATGCAATATATTTTATATCACATACATATTTCATTAAAAATGGGAGTGTATTATGATGAATACATTCTTATCCAAAAAATTCAATCAAATAAATTGATCACTTTATATGGCATGCATGAGTTTACTATCCCTCTTCCAATACACATCATAACCTATTATTAAAAAGAGTTAGGAGTGAAAATTATGATAATTTGTATTATCTTAAATTATGATTATCTATAATTGATCCCTATATGTACTTAAAAAGGTCATGCATCATAAATTCTCTCTATGAGGTATATCCGATGGTCTAGGGATCTTTGCATTTCCCATAAATCCTTGAAGAAATATTCTTGTGTCTAAGAACTTAGTTTTTCTCCTTGAATCATCGCTAAGGATATGAGACCCATACATAGTGCCGAGAACCTTTAATTGGTTCCCATATCCTACTTGTATACCAAAGGATTCCGTCTACATGACCTATGCAGTATTTTGGGGCCCATACATAGTGCATAAGTTATAGAACCAAGTGATATGTACAAAGTACCAAAATTTTCACCCTAGATTATGGACAAGGAATCAAGATCCTTCCATGGATTGCAAAGCCTCAAAATGGTGCACATATCCCACTCTCTAGCCAAATATTACATGTGTGGTGGTTGAAGTTATTATGCATGGCCCATGAGTTATGTAATAAGAATTAGTTTTCATTCTCGGGCCATGGCCATGGTGATGCAACCTATGCCTAGTCATCAATTGTTTTAACTAGCATTGATATTACACTCATAGGCTAATTATTCCCTATATAGAGTGTGTGTGGTGTTTTGATATGTTGTGCATGGCCCTTGAACCCTAGAATGATATTTTAGGGCTTAAAACATTTGGTTTCATTGTTGGACCATATCATGACCTTGAAATGCATGCCTTGTGTGCAAAGCCCCAAAGTAGTGGCCATATCCCTCTTGTACGTCAAAAATTCTCTTTATAGGTTTGTTGGTGGTTTAGGGCCTTCTACATGGACCATGATTCCTAGAATAATGTATAGTTCTAAGATATTGGTTTTTATCATTTAAGCATAGGAATGGCTTGGAGACCCATATTCATTCTGAAAAACCTCAAAATACTAACCATATATCATTTAAAACCTAATTAATATTGCTACATTGCATGTCAAGTGTCTGTGCGCATTATGCATTGCTCATTATCTAGTTGTTTTTATCCTTGGACTATACTTTGGGACTTTAGACATCTCTGGTATGTTACAAAACAGGACCGCAGAGCAATAACATATATACAGTTAAATCATTAAACAAGATGAAAAACACATTACAGAGAGATATAGATATAATATGGCTCACCCAAACGATGGGCTACGTCCACAAAGAAATTGCCAATCCTTTTATTATAGTCCAGAAAGATGAAGCGATACAACTTGCAACAAAACCGCTGTACTTCCTCTTCACACTCTCATAGCATAGGGAATGAGTGTACAGTACACCTGGGGTACAAACACGATTGAATAATATCTCTGGATCTGGAAGATTAGGCTCCACAACCAACAATCTCCCACTTGGAGACTAATCACAACAACTCCACTGTTGCTACACTTGTTGGACTATACTCTGGACCTTGGACTTGACAAATTTCTTATTTTCACCTTCATGCTTGAAGGCCAACAGAAACCGAGCAGGAACTTAGTTTCTCTCTAGTTACTCCCTTTGTCAACACGTCTGTAGGATTCTTGCTAGTATGTATCTTTTCCAGTTTTAACAGTTCCTCATATAGAACAGATCTTATGAAGTGGTAATTGAGTTGTATATGTTGAGTCTTAGAATGAAAGGTTGAGTTCTTTGTAAGATGAATACCACTTTGGCTACCACTGTACAACCTACTATTCTCCTGCTTCTTAACTAATTCTTCCATGAACCTCTGCAGCCAAATCATCTCCTTACTAGCCTCTGTAGTAGCAACATACTCTGCTTCCATTGTTGAAAGTGCAACAACCTGTTGCAGTTTTGAAATCCAACTTACTATTGTTCCACCCATAGTAAACACATACTCTTTCTGACACACCATTTTCTTGTGGTGTTCCAGGGACTATCTTCTCTCTATGAATCCCATTGTGTGAACAGTAACTATCAAAATCCTTGCTCTAGTGCTCACCTCCATTATCATATCTCAGACATTTCAACCTTTTTCCTATCTCATTCTCATCCAAATATTTCCACTTCTTAAAAGCATCAAACATGTCAGATTTCTTTCTAATGCAATAAACCCAAGTTTTTGTAGTTGCATCATCAATAAAAGTAACATAATAACGAGAGCCACGAAGACTTTGTACCTGAGTTGGTCAACATACATCTGTATGGAAAAGCTCTAACTTTTCACTCTTCTTTTGTTTCCCAACCCTAAGAAATCTAACTCTCTTCTATTTTCCATAAACAAGGTTCTCATAGAATTCCAAACTTACCTGCTTCGGATTTGGAAGCAATTTCCTTAAGTGGAGAATCTGCATCCCCTTCTCACTCATGTGACCAAGCCTATGATGCCACAACAATGCACCTGTTTTTGTGGAATCTACAGAGATAGAATAATCAATATTATGAGGACATAAATATAACGTACCTATCCTTTTGCTATTACCATTCATCCTTTAGTGATCTTCCACAACGTTTCTCCAAACGTAGACAAACAACCGCTATCTTCCAATTGCCCTGTTGAGATCATATTTCTTTTCATAGTAGGAATGTGACTTACCTCTTTTAGCAGCCATTCATTTCCATTATTTAACTTAATTCTTACCTTACCCTTTCCAATAATTTTACATGTTTCATCATCCCCCAATAAAACATGTCCAAAATCACCTTGAACATAATCATGAAAGAATTTCCTATGGGGTGTAGCATGACATGAAGCCCCTGAATCTACTACCCAGTAATCAATAGTATTATCTAATGTAAGAATCAAAGCATCTTGTAACACATCACCTGCTACATTCGCTTCCTGAGTAGTCTCTTGTTGCCTCTCACCTTTCTTCTTTGGTGCTCTCTAGTCTTTCTTCAGGTGTCCTTTCTTAACACAGTTCCAACACCCTATTTTTTTGAATCTAGACTTGGATATGCCCTTTTTATAATTACCGTGATTTCCTGGGCTCCTTCCTCTCTCATTTTGTCTCCCTCTGCTCTCCATGGTCAATGCATTACCCGATGTCTCACCTGTTCTTTTTCTTCGCATTTCATCGCTAAGAATAGCACCAACAACATCATCAAACTTAAGAGTGTTTGAACTAGGGATAGAATTACTTACAACCATGACCAAGCTATTCCAAATTTTTGGACATGGGAACAAGATTACAAGATCCCTAACCTCATCATCAAAGTTCACGTTTACAGAACTTAACTGACTGCTAAGTGTATTAAACTCATTTAAATGATTGACAACAGATCCACCTTCTGACATATTTATATTAAATAAACGCTTCATTAAAAATACCTTGTTGGAATCCGAGGGTTTTTCATAGAGCTTACCAAATACACTCATTAGCCCTCCGTTTTTTTTTTCTTTCAAAATATTGAAAGCCACCGATGAAGCCAAGCACAACTGTATTGTTTCTAGTGCCTTTATGTCAAGAACCTCCCATTCTTCATCCTTCATAGCCACCAACTATTTTTCTTTTCCACCCAACGACAGGTACAGATCCTTCTGGTACAGATAGTCCTCCATTTGCATCTTCCATAACTGATAGTTTTGGCCATTAAATTTATTGACCCTAAACTTTCCCTCTTCCACCATTGCTCCCACTCGAACTAGGAACCATTATTTCCTACGAGTTTACCAGCCAACTAGACCTTTTGGCTCTGATACCAACTGTTAGAAAACATGACTGCTAAGAAATAACATATATACAGTTAAATAATTAAACAATGTGCAAAACAAATTAAGCACATTACAGCGAGACACATATATAACATGGTTCACCCAAACGATGGGCTATGTCCACAAAGAAATTGCCAGTCCTTTTATTACAGTCCAGAAAGATGAAGGGATACAACCTGCAGCAAAACCACTGCACTTCCTCTTCACACTCTCATAGTCTCTCTCACACAATCATGGAGATTGTTTACATTGCTATAATACCACACAACGCCATGTTACAATGCTTTCTTTTATAGGGGAAAAATACCATGGGAAAATACTACAGTTAACCCAATACCATGGGTCCGCAAAACTGTTGTCCAACAAACATCCCGAACCCCAAAGTAGGGGGAATGAGTGTACAGTACACCTGGGGTACAAACACAACTGAATAATATCTCTGGATCTAGAATATTAGGCTCCACAACCAACATGGTATAAATCCCTACACCATACAAAGGGAAAGTTTTTGTCATCTACAAATGTATATGTTTTCTTAGTTTTCATGGTAGGATTAATTTAAGGGTGTCCTAAAATTAATTAATTTGTTAAACTTAATTGTGGAGTAATTACTATTATCCTCCATTCAAATACATTACAAGAGACGGAAAAAATTAAGTATGTTGCAACCCTGATATAATATCAAGTAAAGAACTTATACATTTTTGGAAAACATAATTTTAATTTATTAGCCTTGAAAAATGCACCTAATTTAAATAAATTCTTCGCATTTATTGTATCATATGTTAATATAACCTAGCTAAATTAGAACTATACTTTCCTACCCCACTAGAAAACCCTAGTCTATCCTAAACTACCCCAGCCTCAGTTACTACCTTTACCTCACTTACTAAACCTTTCTAAAATAAACTACCTTAATATAGCGTAGTCTACGCTTACCTAAACCATTGAACTATTGTTACATTTCTCAAGCCAATGAACCTACTTAAATCAACCATACGCTCTACCCTAAACCACTCCACTATATAACCTACCCTGTCAAGCCTACCCAAACCTAGATCATATCTAGCTTATCCATCCCTAGCTTAACCTACCATAACCAAACCTACACTACCCTCCACCCTCCACTATCTAACCTACCCTACCATGCCTAAACTAACCACATATAACCTAATTTAACCAACCATACCTTGGCCTAAATGACTATTATCTAATACTTTCTTACTCTAAACTTAAACTACCATAACCTAGCCTAGTCTACCTTAACCATAATCTATCCTATACACTACCATATTCTACCTAAAATACTTCCATAATTCCTAGAGCAACATTTCCTAACCAATCCTCAAAATACATCATATATACTTCATTATCCTTAGCATCCTAACCTAATCTACCCTAAATTTACTTAACCTCACATACTAACTTAATATACAATAGTCTACACTAACCTAAACCTAACCTATCCTTAGTGTAATACCACAATTTTTGACTTGGAATGTATTTAATCAAAATTATGTAAATGATGTAAATATGTTAGTGTGTATTCTTTATGCGGAGCTCACGGCCAAGGATCGACTAGTGAATGGATAGGCATGCATGATGTAAATATTTTTATTTGGACCCTATGGTTGGCTTATCATGCCAATTCGAAATAATGTAAATATTATGTTGGAACTAATAAAATGGTTCAAGATGGTTGTGTAAAGAGAACTATCGGGACTACAATTCCACCAAAGAGGAAGAGAAAAAGGGGCCTATGGGAAACTAAATCCCTTTATACAAAGTGTAAACCATAGAAATCATCCAAATGATTCCATGTGCTTTAAATGATCCAATTAAATCATTTTGAATATTAAACCCAATCATTTAATGCATGTGTGAGGTTGGTGGGAAAAGTCACCTCATGCAGTTATTGAAGCATGGGGGTGGTGACAGTTTTGTCGGGTTTCAAAAGTCCTTTTATTATATGGTTATAAGCCATGTTAGTTTTCTTTTCACCATTATCTCATATCCCTTAGAGTCAACACTCATATTCTATCATTCTCTCATGTTGTTTTATACTCTATGTAGAGCTTCATGTTGTTGTTAGTGACCATTTACTAGACTGTGTTTAACCTAGAAATTTGAATTTAGACATGGAGATGTAGATTTGAAGGAAAATATATGGTCAAAGGGTAACATAGAGGTTGGTAAATCTAGGAACATTTACCTATTGAGTTTTACTGCTTTTGGATACTTGAGAACCCATGAATTAATGGTCCAGGAGGATCTCCAACAACATATAATAGGTTGGACTCTTATTGCACACATTGGTAAGTATCGTAAGGGTTGTATTTCTTGAGGCAAATTTAGATCAGTGAAGGGTGTTATGAATAAATATTCCATATGGATAGGTAATACCTCCCCTGGGTGTGCCCAATACCAAATATAGACGAAAGGATTCTATGGCACTGGTTTCTTTCCAATTATGTGAAATATGGACAAGGATGAAGCGTACCTTACTACCGAATGGTTTTCCTTCGTGTTTTCTAGATGATATAGTCCCTAGAGATCATAAAATCCAACCTATAACATCTTCTCCCTACATACAAAGATTAAAAGTAAATACACCTCTTCCAAAATTTCATCAATGCATAGGTTAGATCCAATCATGTAATGGAATGACTAGATAAATCATGAAACATAGACATAAAAAAAATATGAATAGGGGAAGCCATCAACATGTGTATTTATCATATATCAATTTAAAATTTAACATTGACCTATGATAGAGAACATCTATTGGATCCTTAATATAATATCCTCCTTGACCTATCACCAAATCTCAGGCTTTATCAATGGAAATTTAAACAATATGAAATTGAAGAACAATAGGCTAAGAGAATACCACTATCAAGAGGGACCTCAGGTACAAGATTCCTAAATAGAAAGGAAACTAGGATACCTCATTCATGAAATGTCCACAGTAGTTTCATGACACTTCAACCCTTTGGTCCTCAACACTTGGTATACTTTGACATGCATGAGGAGGACTATCGGAAGGGTTAGCATTCGGTGCAGAATGGAGTGTGGTATTCCACCCTGACTTTCGAAACCGCTTCATTGTGGCTTACTCTAGCATAGCGGGGGGGCCTTCGACAGAACATTTGTGACTATGTCGACAAGTACTAGATTATTTTGGTACCCTAATGGACAACATCTATGTCTCAAATGTAAGTGACAAATGGGTTTTATTTGGATTCCTATCCCCAATGTCCTAACTTAACTACAAGGTTGTTTTAGTCCTCAAATGAGGTTACAATGTTGGTTGAGTGAAGTTAATTTTTAGGCTATCTTGGGGTCATGAACTAAGCATTTTACTTTAGGGTGTGAGATGTTTGCACAAGTGATGTGTAATGTATAAACCCCGATGAGAAATAAATGCAGATAAATAACAGTAAATGACAGTAAATATCATGCAAAATAACTAATTATTCCAAAAAATAAAATGTACACAAGTAAATGCGCACATAAGGAACTAATCAGGTTGTAGGAAGCACACAGGGGGTCTCAACTACCAAGATTGACTAAAGGGGCTCACATATAAGGTGAATAGGACCATAAAACAAACCAGGGGGTTGTAATGGATCATATCTGGATAGAAACAGGACATGACGGGGTAGAACATAGACATTGGGTCTAGAAAAAGGGTCTCAAACATCGAAAGGACTAAAAAACTACAGGTCGCACCTGTTGGTAGAACAACTACGATCGGGGTCACACATAACTATAAAACAGTCGTGATCAAGACATGAAATCAGCAGAAATGCTCAAGTCACACAAAATAGGGGTTTATGCGTGACAAGTTGCACAAAACTAGGTCACAATAGCGATGGGGTCACTCTGGGAGCCCAGACAAGTGTGATATGGAGTTCTGTTCTAGGTCGCATAAGTCAGAGAAAAAGGCTCGACCTAGGTTGTGCTTATCAAGAAAAAAGGTGCGACATGGTTGCAGGTTTCTGCTAAATAAGTGTGATCCGACCGTAAGTTAGGATTGTTTTAGAAAACACTATCGGCTTGGGCTGGGGGAGTGGAACTGAGGTAAGACTGGTTTGGATCTGCCGCGAGGGGGTCAAATATGTGATGACTGAAGTACCCAAGTATAACAAACTAGTAGAAACACTTGCAAAAACAAATATCTAAAGGGATCGAGATAGTGGAGTTACCAAAACTATAGTATCGATTTCTCCCCTAAAATGTGCAAAAGCACCTAGCCAAGGTCAGTCGGATCATAGGGTAGAGTTCATGGTACGAAGGATCTCTCAACTTCATCTATAATGACAAATAACAACAATAAAAATATATTTTTATTTTTATATATGTTATAGTTGATTTTACCACTCCAGGTGAATCACACTTGTATGGCCTTCCCCTGTCCCTCTGCAGACTCCTTAGACCCCTTGGACCATTTTTTGTCCTTTGATGTTTCCATGACCATCCCTAAAAACATGTGAAAATTAATACACGCGACTTTTAAACCCCTAATCACGTGTATACACGGGTTTGACCCCTAAAACCGTGTACATTGGGATGTGTGCATAATCCAAATCCTTTTGGATTTTTCCTTGACATGGATCTGACTCACTTGACTCCTGGCCTTCCCTATGCCTTGAGATCGCTCGGATTTGACCTTTCATTACCCCTTTGAAAATCTATATAAGGAAATCTTTGGTACATTGAAGGCATATGAGAGAATTGAGAGCAAAGAAACTATAGTCCATTGTTGCCGAAACTTGTGCTTGAGTCTGCATCCCTTTGTCCCTTGGAGCACTTTTGTGTTCTTCCCAAGCTTGCCTTTTGCTTGTGAGCTTGCTATCGAGAGATGGAGGATTGAGGTAGTGGAGGCCCAAGTGGGGGATTCAGTTTCTTCGATTCGCAGACGTGCCGACAGAGGTTGTATCCATTGTAATCTCTGATTTTATACTAATAGAAATATCTTTTCATGTCCAATAATGTATGTTTGAATGGATGTTTTATCCATGGGATGATTTCAAATGCTTATAGATTGTTGATTATATATGCTAGAATAGATTTAACACCAATATATATAGTATGCTTGTCTTGTTTACTTGTTGTTGAGGAAGTGATTCATCAATTCAAGCTGAAGTTGGAAAGCTCAACGGGGATCTACTTCAATCATCTGAAATAAGGTACGAGGTCTGATCCTTTAGTGTTAGATATTTAATTTCTATTGCATATTGGAAAGGATTGATTTTTGGAGTCAAGCTGTCTGTTGTGGTACTCCAAGCCATAGGAATTTCTCTCCGTAACAGAATTGGCGACTCCGCTGGGGAGTTCCTAGTATTTGTCCTTTGGGGGTGTTCTATCGGCATTCAATGACTTTGAATTGCTATTTTTCTCTTATTTCTGTGTCGAGTCTGGGGGCATGTTTTCCTGGTAGTGTCTAATTGGTGTGAATTTTGTCTCAGCTTGTCTGTTTTCCCTCATTTTTATGCACCTTTCTTCCTATACGGGAGTTTTTAACTCACAGTCGCGTATATACACGGTTTTCATTGCTATTTCCACGTACGCACGCGGGTTTACTGCGAACAATTGCGTATGGCCTTAGTTTTTCCTCCTAGAGGAATATGGATTGTTTCTGGGTGAATTGTGATGATTGCTGAGTCTCCTTTGATACTGCTAGAGTCTGTATACACCTCTATTTCTAACCAGAGACGTTTTTTTAGGGTAAAATTTATTTTTGAAGAATGTTCTTGTCATTGCATTTTCAATTTTTTTGTTTTGGGATTAGTGCATTAGATTTTTTTACCTTAGTACTTTGCTTGAGTGCTGCTTGAGTGTGATTGCAGAGTCTGGGGGTTGTAGAATCATTCTTTTGCTTTTATATCTCATTTTTATTTCAAAAAATCCAAAACTATTTGCTTATCATCATGCATTGCATCTTGCATTTTGCATAGAACTTGCACTAGATTTGCTTTGGAATATTAGTCAGGATTTCATATAGGAAAGCTTGCATTTATCATTTGAAGAAAATTGTGCATTTCACGTAGTAGCACACCCTGTTTTTCATGGACACAATGCATTTGCATTGATTGTTAGGTGTGCATTTTACTTCATGTTGTGTCATAACGCCATTAGTTGCACGGCCATATACCTCTTTTGAGTAATAAAGCCAATTAAAATCAACGCTTAATTAAAATGAACTACACTATTTTATTTGATAGGGTTCACCAACAATATTAGGTTTTAGGGTCTTGGAATATTTCATTTTGAGTAAATTATCCAAGACCACTAAACAACATGTATGTGTCTGTCCAGGTGAGTGTGTGAAATTCCTTGGTATAACCAGTATTTCTCAGGATCCTCCTCTCAAAAGGGAGTTAAGCACGAGTTAGTGTGAGCGGTTATAGATTGGGATGACCCCTGGTCATAACTGAGTAGCACCGAAGATATTTCCAGGATTGTATTCGTATTTGGGGGCTCTTTCGAGAGTTTCGGGATTTGCTACCCTGCCCATACAGTCAATCCCGCTGCGACTGTCCGCCTAAGAATTGATTATATTGAGGTTACCTTAGTGGCCTTACCTAGGATATTGAGGGGGTACTCTATAGGGGTTATTCTGTGGGTGTCCCGGCCAGGTTGGGGTTGAACAGCATAGTCACTTTACGCGTTGAAGCTGAGGGCCACAATAATTGGTTACGTACCTCCACTTGTTGTGTATGGGAGTCTCAAGCCTCTCCTAGGCGAGACATACCTGCTTCATTCGGGAGCTCACTTATCCTACCCTTGATTGCTTGTGTTTGGCTTTAGATTTTATTGGTGATTGCTATGTGTATGTTAGCTTCCCTAGGGTTTGCGTAGATAGAGAGTCTTTTATATTTTTTGAGTCATTATGGATTCGGGTGTAGCTCCTCACCGTTCTCGTCGTTTAGCAGGAATTTCGCCTTCTACATCTCCTCCTCCTTTGGGAGATAGAAATATAAATTCCAAGCAGACTACTTCACACATTGATTCACACACCATGCGAGACCATGTAGAAGGTATTCCTGAACCACCTTCTCCCATTCATGTGGAAGATAGGGATTTTACTCCTAACTATGATTCTTCACCCAACTTGACTGAGTTAGGTCCTGTGATTTCTGAGATAGGAAGTTTTCATGATAGACCTACTTACTCTAGGGTTGATTCCCCATTGACGCATCACCGGTATGGAATATTGGAGGATGCTGAGACTCATTTTGAACCCACGAGCACTAGTTATGGTAGTTATGGTATGTCTGGTTTTCCCACACATGATTTGTCATTCCATGTCGAATCTAAGTTTGAGCCTAACACTATGCCTGGGGGCACTCTCATTCCTTACCATGCGGAGAGGTTTGGGAGCACAAGTCACATTGCACCTTCCATCCCAGCGGTGGAAGCTACATGACATATTCCTCCTAGGTCTAGGGTTAGTGATCCTATTAGGATACCAGATCCGAGACGATTGATTATAGGGAATAACACGTACATAAGTACACAGGTCCCTTCGTCCTCTGTCCCTAGTTCTTCGAATGTTCACCCTCCCCCTCATTCACATGGTCCTTCAGGCTAGAACGTTGCTACGAGTCAGGTCCGTACTGCTATTACTAGACCAGTCATGTCTCAAGTTCAAGCACCACCCATTGTTTTGGGAGGTCATGTTCATATTTCTAGAGGTCATATTCCTACTTCAGGAACGTATATTCCTACTTCCGGAGCATATATTCCTACTTACAAAGTGTCTCATGGGACATCGCCTGTGATGACTTGTGGACCTTATTATGGGATGTAGTATGGACAGGTTTCTTCACCTTATGGGTGCGGGTATCAACAACCTGCTTACTCTACAAATTATGGCTTTGTAGCTCTGAATAATCAAGGTACACCACACTATGGTGTTTCCATGCCACCCTATACGGGTCAAACGAGAGGAGGGCACTATGGCCAAGGCCATGGTGGTTATGGTAATCAGACCTATGTGAATCAGAACTATCAGGGAGCAGTCCATCGACCTAATCATCCTAGGCTCCCTTTCCTTGCAACACTAAATCTTTTTGACTTGTCAATATTGACGAACGATCTTGTAGCTCATGACCTGGCTTGGCCCGCTGTCCCTACTAAGATTCCCTCGGACATACCCAAATTCGAGGGAAAACCGAGAGAGGATTTGAGTGAACATGTTACTACCTTTCACCTATGGTGCTCTTTGAATTCCTTACATCAGGACTCAATCCATTTGAGACTATTTCAACGCACCCTTGCAGGGCCTGCCGCGAAATGGTATATAGAGCTACCTAGGGGAGAATTCGCTTTGTTTATTGACCTAGCGATTAATTTTCTTAACCACTTCCAGCTTCCAATGCATTATGATGTTGGTACTAAACTCTTGTCAACATTTTGGCAAGATAAAGCCACACATATCTCGGATCATATCCAAGAGTGGCGTAGATGGAAGAGGTTGATTAAAGCCTTTATACCACCGAAATTCCTCCTCGAATGGTGCCTATAGTCGTTATCATCCAGAGTGCAAAATGAGGAACAAGACATTTATAGGGTGCAGGAACTGGATTTGATTTACGCTTAGTTCGGTTTGTTATATGAGATCATTCCCAATGCTTCGTGTTCTAGTTTCAATCCCAAAGTTAAACCTGGACCACATGCCGATGGCATTGTTGGTTGTTTGAGTGCTAAACCTACGGATTTGGTTGCAAAACAAGTTAGTCAATTGTCAATCAACCAATCTGCTTCGGGACAAGCCATGGCTTCATCTCAACCCGTCCAAACGGTGAGTGTGCTTTCCATACAATCGTCAGACCAGAAGGGTAACCAGCAACCTGGACGGAATAAAAAGAAGGGTAAGAATAATCATAAGGGTGGGAATAGAAATGAAAATGCTAATAATAATGGCAAGAACGCCCGTGATGCTGGGGGGGACAAGCAAGCTAAATGTAAGGTTAAATTCCCTTTCAAGTTGTGCAAGGAGGATCACCTCACTTACTTGTGCCCTCGTATCAATGAAGCCTCGAGATTCTTGTCACAGGGCCCAGTTGTGTTGACTAACCCTTTACATCACAATCAAAATATGAACTCGAGGACCCATGATCAGTCTAGTGGTGACCAAGATCCACCGGAGGGAAGTGGTCATGGTTGCATTAACATGGTATGTGCTACGAAAGTTGTGACACGTGCGAAGGAATATGGTTCGTAAAAACCAAGCCCATGAAAGGAGCCTGATCCACCAGGGACCCCTTTGCGTATTGAAAAACCCATGGATAAACCTGAAGCTACACCTCGCATTCCTAAGGGAGTCCTTAAAAATTCGGGACACAATCCTAATGCTTGAGTCGCCCAAAACTATTCTGTTGTCAAGGATTTGGGCCATACTCCTTGTGCAATGTCTGCACTGGAAGTGCTGCAGAGTTGTCCTTTGCAAAGGAGGGCCTTTCTTTCTGCCCTTGGTGTGAATGATGATAATTCTTACTCCATGGTTAAAATTGAAACCATAGGACTTCAGCCTCGCTTTCCTTACTATGTGTCTCTTTTGATTCACGTAGAATGTCTGAACATGACCGTTAAGCGCACTATGATTGATGAAGGCGCTACTGCTTCTGTGATGTATTTATCATGTTGGAAGGGTTCAGGTTCCCTTGAGTTGTCCAAGTCCGCGGCCATGTTAACTGCATTCGATGGGAGATCGTTTAGGCCGCACGGGATCCTTCCTTCCCTTAAGGTACGTTTGGGAGGGAATACCGTTGTGATAGAGGTCGAGGTGGTTGATGTGCCCCTTGACTACAATCTCTTGCTGGGTAGGAATTGGATGTACAGCATGCAAGCCATAGCTTCTTCCCTATTTCATGTTATATTCTTTCCATTTAACAGGAAGATAGTCACGATTGATCAAACGTCATTCAAGAATCCGTCAGTTACCGCATCTTCGGGAGCTTCGATCCTGATTGTAGAGAACTCTTAGCCAGCAACTGGGAGTGTGGGTGTAGGCATGTATCCATCCCTTATGGGAATTTTTAGTTGTCCTGCACCTATCCTTATGATAGGGTCTAGTTCCGGTGAGGCTTCAACATCTATAAGATTGGTGTCTTTTCGCACGAGTCATATGGAAGATCCTTGGATTCTTCCTGCACCGAATACTTCGAGTGAGCCCATTGTGATAGACGTGCCGTTGCCTGCAACTATGGTAGCTTATCACCCTAATCTTGACTGTGTTGCAGAGCATAGTCCTTCCTCTTCGTGGACGGAGGAGGAGGACCCTTATGTGCTTCCTGCATGGGCAGTACAGTCTTCTCATGCACACGACTTCCTTGATAGTGTTTTTCCTTCAGATGAAGCGATTATTGAGGCTATGGTGGGAGTCGAGCCACCATGGGAAGAGCTCCATCATAGACCTTACTTTCTTCCCGAGCTTGACCGCTTGGAGTGGGAGGACTTTAGGGAGGTTCTTAGTAAGAGGATTGGTAGTCCCATGGTTCCATTAAGCTCTCCTGGTCCGATGGCTGATGGGACAATGGCAAATATATCTCCAACGATTCCTATCAATATATCTCGCGATCTTGGTAGGATAGAGAATGTCTATATTGGAGCATAATGTTCCCATGCTGAGATTCAAGAATACACCGAGTTGTTTAAAGAATTTTGTGATATATTTTCTTGGTCTTATGATGAAATGCCAGGTATCGACCCTCGCATTGTCGAACACGAGATTAAGACTTATCCCAAAGCTAAGCCTGTTCGATTAAGGCAGAGATGAATCCTAGGAAAGCACCCGCGATTAAGGCAGAGATAGAGAAACTATTGAAAGCCAGTTTTATCTATCCCGTTCCCTTGACAGAGTGGGTTTCAAACCCCATTCTGGTGGATAAGAAGCAGGGAGCTATCTGCATATTTATTGATTTCCGTGATTTTAATCGTGCCTATCCTAAGGACAATTTCCCCACACCATTTATTGATCAAATTTTGGCTGAGTGTGTGGGTAGCGAGGTTTTTTCCTTCATGGACAACTTTTCCGGATATAATCAGATACAAATTAAACCTGAGGACCAACACAAGACTGCATTTATTTGTCCTTGGGGAACTTTTGCATATCGAAAAATGCCTTTTGGCCGTAAGAACGCCGGAGCTACTTTTCAGCGGACCATGACCTTGATATTCCACAATCTCAAGTTGATTATCGAAGTATTTTTGGATTACCTTGCTGCTCATTCTCGTATGAGAATGCATCATTCCTATCACTTGAGATTGGTATTCGAAAGATGCTGCCATTATTTGGTTAGGTTTAATCCTCACAAGTGTATCTTTTGTGTGAAGTCAGGTCGCTTATTAGGATTCATCGTTTCTAAAGAGGGTATAAGAATCGACCCTTTAAAGGTTGAGGCAATACTTTAGTTGTCTCCCCTAAAAAATATTCATCATCTTCAATGTTTGGAAGGCATGGAAAACTTCTTACGGAGATTCGTTGTCAATTTTGCCAATTTGAATAGAGGCTTCATGCGTCTTTTGAAGAAGGACACCACCTTTTGTTGGGATGAGTGAGCCCATGAGTCTTTTGTTGTGCTCAAGCGAGCCCTAGCATCGGCCCTGGTGATTAGTCCCCTAGACTATAGCCGTGATTTTCTACTTTATGTGGACGTGTCCATGGAGACGATTGGTATGGTTTTGGTTCAAGAGGATGAGGAGCTCCAAGAGCTTTTCATATACTATCTGAGTTGAAATATTATTGATGTGGAGATCCGTTATTCTCATGTTGAGAAGCTTGCTTTAGCTACCATACATGCGGTTCAATGGTTGAGACATTATATTCTCCTTCGCCAAACCTTAGTTGTATCCCATGTCAATTCATTTCAATTTGTCCTTACTTGAAGGATGATTGGGGGAAAATATAATAAATGGATTGTCATCCTACAAGAATTTGATCTCGAGTTTGTTTCGGCAAAATCAAAGAAATGGTTAATTTTTGCAGAGCTTATATCGGATTTCCCAAGCGAGGACGAGGAGTTGGTTTGTGAACATACGTTTATTGATGAGCACATCTTCTTAATCTCAAATTTAGACCCATGGTATGGGGATATCATTATATATTTACAAACATTGAAGGTCACTACTCACCTCTCATGGGATGAACAACGATGATTACGTCACGTGTCTAAGAATTACCTCATAGTGGATAACACTTTGTACCGCCGTGGGGTAGATTCCATTTTACGACGTTTTTTAACTCATGATGAGGCTAAGGTAGTGTTGAATGATTGCCACGGTGGGGCATGTGGTGGTCATTTATCTGGGCTTTCTACAGCCCAAAAAATCTTAAGAGCGGGTTATTTCTGGCCATCGATCTTTAAGGATTGTGTAGATGTGGTCAAGAGGTGCCACCCTTGCCAGGTGTTTGCACGTAATATGTGCTCGAAACCTGCCCCGTTACATCCCATCATCACCGTCGGTCCCTTCACTAAGTGGGGGCTTGATTTTATGGATTGCAACCCAGCTTTAGCTAGGGGGCATCATCATATCATAGTGGTTGTTGATTACTTCATGAAATGGGTTGAGGCTATGCCTACAGTTAAATCTGACGGTGAGATAACCGCGCATTTCATATTCAACCAGATTATTACTCGGTTCGAGATTCCAAAAGAGCTTGTCATTGACCATGGCTTGCACTTTCAGAACCGTATGATGGAAGAGTTGACATCAAATTTAGGGTACAAACAAGAGCATTCCTCCTCTTACTGCCCTCAAGCGAATGGACAGGTGGAAGCAGTGAACAAATCACTCAAATCCATTCTCCAATGAACCATCGCACAAAGCAAGAATAATTGGCACATTATGTTATATCCTGCTTTGTAGTCGTATCGAACCGTTGTTAAGACTGCCACGAGTTTTTCTCCATATCAACTTGCAGATGAAGTGGAGTTGGTATTGCCAGTTGAATGCAAGATTCCTTCTTTGAATCTATCCATAGAGCTCTTACCAGACACTTCACCATTGGAGGAGTGTTTGTTCCACCTTGAGCAAATTGATGAGCATCGTCGAGATGCCTTGGTGGCTGTAGAAGTAAATAAACGTCGCGTAAAGGTCCAGTACGATAAGTCTGTCCATCCAAGGAGGTTTAGTGAGGGAGACTTGGTCCTTTTGTGGGATCAACCGAAAGAACCCTTGGGGACAGGAAATTTTAACCCCATGTGGCATGGTCCTTACATCATCAAACATATGTTAGAGAAGGGCGCTTATGAGTTAGTGGATTATGAAGGAACTGCCTTGGCGGAGCCTAGAAATGGGCTCTATCTCAAAAATCACTATGCATGATTTTCAACCAAGGCTGGTTATTGTATATTATTGTATAGTTTTGCATAGGTAGGTCTTTTTCTTATAGTGATTGGGTTTGTGATTAGTTTCCATTTCTTTTGGCAGATGTCAATGGAATCTTCCACCTACATAGGATTCGCGGATGGTGCGAGCCATCACACTCAACACTCAGCCTCTACTGCTTGGGTGATTTATACTCCTATGGGTCAGGTATTGTCTTTGGGAGGCATATGTCTATGGCCATCTTCAAACAATGTTGTTGAATATAGTGCCATTATTGAGCTTCTACGGGATGCCATTTCACATGGCGTTCTCTCTCTTGAGGTATGTCTTGATTCGGAGTTAGTAGTGTCACAGCTTAATGGTTTGTACCATGTTAGAGATCCGATATTATTAAGAAGATTCTTACGTGTGAGATTATTAGAACGACAATTTGACAATATAACATACATACATATTCCAAGAATTAATAATCAAGTTGTTGAATCATATGCTAACTACGTGTTAGATTGGCATTTGCTTCATACACAATAAATTCATCACAAACACAATTTTTTACACATGTAAATAAATAAACTGATCATCATAAAACTTTTTATATACATCCAAAATGTGGTAATACATAGTGTCATGATACAAAAATGGGGCTCTCAAGCCACCAAAAGATAATACACAGTAATACAAAATGTATCATTCCCAGGTATCTAAACCTGTGGAGGAGGAGGGGGGTTGTGATCATGGAATGTCACTACGGCTCTAGCTAGCCATTGGAATAATTGCACCCATGATCATGGTACACCCACCACCTGGCGCTGCATAGCCTCAAGCAAGTCCTCGACTTGCGCCATGGGAACTCTGTGTGTCATCCTAAAAAAGTTGGTATGAATGCTCTGGAGCGTCCGCTCCGCATCCACACCCGTGATATCATCTCCTCTTCCCCTTCGTCTGTGATGAGGGAAGCCTTCAGGCCACCGTGGTCCCACATCTGCATGCATATGGTAGATTTCACTATGTATTGTCACCCAAAAATATGTCTTTTGATTCCATATAATAAGAAAACACAAAAAAATTAAATAACTCAAAAATTTTAAAGAGAGGGTCGAGATTCGTTACCTATGTCACCGTATTCTGATCCTAGTGGTAGCGACATATCTGGGTCCCCCCGAAAATATATCCCCGCATAGGGGTAGTCATCGATGGCCACTATCTATCGTCACCACCATGGAAAGAAATCAGCTGGATAGGGGTTGGATACCCTACCTCCCCCCAGTCTGCGCATCACATCCGCCCAACTCCGTTGGGCCGTATCTCGAACCCCGTGTAGAGGAACGTCAACTCTAGGGCTCAATCCTGGAACACGCTCGAAGAAAAATGTGCTCAGTATGCTGCTGAAACCGAAGTTTCACACTCTTCCCATCTTACACTCACTGAGCTAATGTTTCATGTTGCTCAGTAATGTAGTGCTCTAGTCATATATTGTGGGTCTCATGCACTCCACTGCATAGAACATCAGAGGCCGCAAGGCCTGGTGGAGTGAATCCAAGCCTGCTATCCTTCCCAGTGTCAATAGGATGGCCTTTAGGCCCAGCACCTGTATGGAGTTAGTAGGGATCTAACTCCCCACGTTCTCCGTGTCCGGATAGCAGTACACCGCAATGTACTCATCTATAGTCAGGCCACCTCCGGGCTCGCGAGAACGTAGGTTCACTACTTCCCCCCATTTGGAAAGTCTAGTAATAAAGTATATGTCCTCCACCTCTATGGTGAGGGACATCCCATATATCTGGAATGACTCTGAGTCTGGATCCTAGTAGTCCACCAACATCTGCAATAGTCCTGGTTTGGCCCTTAAGCCACCAAGACACCAAAATTTGTAGAGCCCACATGCACGTAGCGCTTGTTGAGCCATTAGATCGGCCCTTACTACCTCTTCTACATCACCATGTTCACGTTCTCTCCATTCTAGGACCATCCTACACAAAAAATTGGAACTTTACCATTAGAACACTTAAAAAACCTCATGTGCGACCGCATACGTGACTTTTTTCCAAACAGTCGCGTATGTACATGACTGTGAGGGAATTTTCCACGTATATCCAACCCTATATGCGGAAGAACCCTCGATTTTTATGTGGGCCCTAGCGCCTATTTTGGAATGGCCTAGAAATCCAAAAACACCATGGAATTTGACAAAAATTACATCAAAATGGAAGAGTAGAGCATGGGTAAGTACCTGGAAGAAACGGTAGTGGATTCCGCCAGCTGGATCTCCTGGAATTCGCTATTGAAAATATGAGCTCAATTGGGTAAAAATTTCAAATGTTTTATAATGTTTTGAATTTTTTACTATTTATAGAAATTTTTCAAATTTTTTCAAATTTTTACCCTCTTTCATATAGTTTGGACCATTTCTAATCATTTTGGACCGTTTTTTACCTAATTTATGATGTAGGAGACCTTTTTGAGTGCCATTTCAGTCGTTGGATTGACCCGTTCGTGCTGATCTCAGGTATCATGTCTAAACTAGCATATAGGTTAGGTTTCATCACCGTTTGCATTTTGCATGACCTTATGACCATTTCATTATAGCCTTAGGTACGAACCCACTCTATTATGTCACGGAACCTTCTTGTTGTTTTAGAAGTGGCATGATATGAGTGGTAGAGCTTGACCTTACATGGGTACCCTAGTTAGTGCCTTATTTGCATTTGGTTCCCATGCTAATGTTTTCTCCCTTAAGGTGTGGGAGTCCGTTGTATAGTATTTCCATGACATTTCACAAGAGCCTTATACTCCTCTTGATCTTTTGCTGGCCTATTTTCCTCAGAACTCCCTTATGTCAAGTTGTAATTGCATTATCATGAGCTTTGCCTGCCTTATTGAGATTTATGATGTATTCCCTGACATTGAGTTTCAACCATATAGCCCGAGCTTGTCTCATATCCAGCCATGCAGAGCCATTTTATATATCCTTTGCAGCTTGATTCCCTATTTTTACTGGGAGGGGATTTTCCCCCGAGTGTCGCTATCCTACACATGTATCCTTGCATTGAGCATAGGTATGTTCCACTGCTTGGAACTAGTTTGTTTTCCCATATGACACTTGTCTCCTCCTAGTCTATAACTATAAAGCAGTTTTATTCTTTTTCAAGCTTTTTAAATATTTGAAAAGTCCAAAAAAAAAAATCAAAAAACCAAAAAGCCGGACAAGGAAAGATGTTATCTTTGGCAGCTGTCGAGTCGTGTCGCCTTCGAACAGAGAACTGTATATCACATCCGTTGGTTGGGTTTATAGTTTGACTTTAGGAGCTGTACTTGTTTATCTAAGTTTATCTCCACCGACTGGTTAAGTTTCTAGTCCCCATGGAGCCTCTGTCGATGCCTCCTATGTCGCAGAGATGTCCTAGTTTTGTATATCGAGTCTATGCTGCCTTTATGTAAGTCACCATACGCCCTTATGCTCTTGTCCGAAGGAAGTTGAAACCTGATTCGATCATTCCTCAGTTATCTTGACTTTGCATGTCAGCCATTCCCGGTACAGTTACTGGTTCGTGCACCTTATGATCGAGTCCTTCCACATTATACAGCTTCGCTGAGTACCTCGTGTTGGATGATGGGGGATGCCTTAATTCCCTCCTTCGAGCAGATTTCATCCCATCGACTTTAGATCATTTATTCTGGGATTGGAATCTAGAGTCATTTGTGAGTGCCTTGAGACTTGCAGTCATCAGTGGCAGGTTCTCTCGCCATCGACAGTCTTTGGGAATACATCAATGTCCCTTGATCGATGGATCCTCACAAGTGTTCGACCTCAACACATATATTTTCACTTGTTAGTTTTCACTCTAGTACCTTGATTCCCATTTTCATTATCGATGGGTGATCTCGCGTCTGTTAACGGTATACATCAATGACCTGTAATCAGATGATGGACTATGATGTTCGACCTCGACACCTCTATTCACATAGTAGGACATGTACTCATAGCGGTTTGTGTAGAAGACCTTCCATATTGGTGGCATCTCTTATATGGTACCTCCTTGATCGTGCCAGTGTTCATGAGATTTCAGCTCTCGTGACTTGATTCCAATATATGTCAGACATTTCCAGCTATTATGGAGATCTTGATCCATTGTATATCTTCAGTGATTATGGAGATCATGATCCTTTGTATATCTTCATCATGGAGATTCTGATCTATGTATTGTACGTGGCGATGACCACTTATGTGATATCTTGTATCATGCCTATTCATGGCCATTGTACTCTTATGTATCCAGTACTGTTGTATGTATCTGCAATTATGTGCAGAGTTGTATCATTGTACTATGCTGATTGGGTGGCTGGTATTCCATTTGGGATTCTTCATCACTCCACTTCTCGGATGGACTTATAATGTAATCGGCCATCGTATGACCCCTCTGACCTCACACATTAGGGGGCATCTGTTATAGCTGATTTTACCACTTCAGGTGAATCACACTTGTATGGCCTTCCCCTATCCCTCTGCAGACTCCTTAGACCCCTTGGACCATTTTTTGTCCTTTGATGTTTCCCTGACCATCCCTAAAAACATGTGAAAATTAATACACGTGACTTTTAAACCCCTAATCGCGTGTATACGCGGGTTTGACCCCTAAAACCGCATACATCGGGATGCATGCATAATACAAATCCCTTTGGAGTTTTCCTTGACATGGATCCGACTCACTTGACTCTTGGCCTTCCCTATGCCTTGAGATCGCTCGGATTCGACCTTTCATTACCCCTTTGAAAAGCTATATAAGGAACTCATTGGTACATTGAAGGCATATGAGAGAATTGAGAGCAAAGAAACTATAGTCCATTGTTTCCAGAACTTGTGCTTGAGTCTACATCCCTTTGTCCCTTGGAGCACTTTTGTGTTCTTCCCAAGCTTTCCTTTTGCTTGTGAGCTTGCTATCAAGAGATGGAGGATTGAGGTGGTGGAGGCCCAAGTGGGGGATTCGGTTTCTTCGATTCGCAGACGTGCCGACAGAGGTTGTATCCATTGTAATCTCTGATTTTATACTAATAGAAATATCTTTTCATGTCCAATAATGTATGTTTGAATGAATATTTTATCCATGGGATGATTTCAAATCCTTATACATTGTTGATTATATATACTAGAATAGATCTAACACCAATATATATAGTATGCTTGTTTTGTTTACTTGTTGTTGAGGAAGTGATTCATCAATTCAAGCTGAAGTTAGAAAGCTCAATGAGGATCTACTTCAATCGTCTGAAATAAGGTACGAGGTCTGATCCTTTAGTGTTAGATATTTAATTTCTATTGCATATTGGAAAGGATTGATTTCTGGAGTCAAGCTGTCTATTGTGGTACCCCAAGCCATAGGAATTTCTCTCCGTAACAATATATTTTATCTAACTAATAAAAAACAATAACATGCATACCTTTCAATAATGTGGGCCACTACAGCCGTCTGAGGAAATGGTCCACCGGCTCCACGGTTTGGTTCTTTGGTTGTCTCCACTAATGGTTGTCAAAATAGGGGGAATGTATCCAAGAGGGTATGGAGCAAGATCAACATATACCATGGGAATGATACGGAAAAATATGGGAATAATGGTGAAAGGTGTAGGAATATAATGATTGAATGACAAAAAGTGTGACCAAAAGTGTTTTTGGGGAGATCTTAACAATGTATTTATAGGATGATCCAAGGTTTCTTTACCCATGGTATTTTATTGTGCATGGTATTTATCCATGGTTTTTGACCCATTCCCATTTAATGGTTTTTTGGTCCTTTTTTGAGAGAGTGGGGATAAGTCACAATAAATGCTCAACTTCCCTTCATTTATGGGGGAAGGATAATATGTTTTGGACCATATTTGGTGGAATTTTATTTGTGAAGGTCAAAATGGAGGAAATACTGGTGGGATTATGATGTATAATTATGGTTTGGACCATGGAGAGCTAGGTGAACAATTTTGTGTGTTAACACAAGGTGTAAGCCTCGACACTTTTGGATGGCTGCTTGTATCCACTTGGATCATTAAAAAAAGTTAATATCAAAGAAAGCACCGAACTAAATTATATTTATATGGATGAATCCATGAATATAGGTCTTACTTTTTGGTGAAACATGGTGATAAACAAATTTGACATGCTACATAGTTTGTAAATTAAATCCCTTGAAATTCATGTATACATGTTGTTAATTTTGATGTGCAGTAAAAAATCAGTTTGTGAAAAATTATGTTGTTTCTAACAATATTTGTTTCAAAAAATATAATTATGATTTAACATATCAAATATACATTTAACTAAATGCGTGTCCTTACAAATTTCGAGAAAAGTTAACAAGTGAATGTTTTCCCAACACCTAAATAGTGTTCAATATATAAGTTAAAAATTATTATATGAGCACGATGTACACAAAATGTAATAGTGATCTCTTTTTTTTAAGTTTTTTTGGAACATTGTATGGTTTATTATTTTTCAAATCCGACAAATTAATATTTGAGTGGAATTTTACGTACTTTGTGTTCCCAATAGAAAAAACCACATATATCCTTTTGAAGAGGAAGTATCCACACAGTGCACACACATTTTTATAATATTTTGGTTACGTAATTTTTAAGATATGTATTTTATATGAGGGATTTAGTGCTCGAGAGAAACAAATGTTTGTATAACTTTTAGAAAGAAAAATAAATAAATAAAAGTTATAGTATGAAAGAAAAAAATATTTCTTTTTAATGTCAAGTTGCAGCTTCATGTGAACTTACAAAAATAGGAACAATTATTAAATTCCAAGCCCTAGCTAAAGGTTTATACCTTGATTGATAGTTTTAAAATACCTCGATTGAGGTCTTTTGAAACCCTTGATTAAAATAATTCAAAAACGTAATTCTAGCCATTTTTGACATAAATTGTTCATTTTTTTGTTAAAACTCTCGATTGAGGTTTGGAACCTTGGTCTAAAACTTAAATCCTCAATCATGTAAAACCTCATATTTTTCCTTGATTAAGGTTTTAAGTTCTTAATCGAGGTTTAAAGCCTCAAGGGATTAAATCCTCGATCAAATAAAACCTTAATCAAGGGTGCGTATAGGCCATTTTCATTTCTTGAACTTGCTAAATAATGTGACTAAGATTCATGGATTCATATATTTCAATCAATGTACACAAGATATATTGATGCATGAGCATCTTCACATTCATTCATAGACCTATTCCATGTGGTTGAACCTTTGATGTCTTATTGGTCCACATCGAAGAGGATCTCATATGGAGTCATGGAATCAATTGTTGCAAGTGATGTTAGAGAGGATGAATTTTTATCATTTAATCCACAACATATTGAATCCATGCATATTATATAGGTTTGATAAGGGCAGTGCTAAAGGGACATATGCAAGTTTTCTATTCTCGTCACCAACATTGTTGCAAATAAAAGAGATACATGCACCTATGGTTGAGTGAGGATGATCAGAGTTTTTATTGGAGGATCATATTTCTCAATCCTTTATAACACGTGTGTGTCAGTGTAAAAATAATGTGTGGTTTTCGGTGGAGAATCCTAAGGAAAAAATATTAATGACATGAAAACTTATTAATAAATTTAATATATAGTTGGTGGGTTGTTAGAAAAATATTAAAAGGTTCATGAAAGAGTAAAGAAGGAGCATGAAGCTAGAGATATATCTTAGTACACGGGGAACACGAGGAGAAGAAAGCAGAGAGGGGATTTCATAGATAACATCGAATGAGAATTATAAATTAAAGTTGAAGAGGAACATGGGTAATTTTCAACTGTTTTGAAAACACAAGTGACTTAGATTACTGGGTAAACTTTTAATCTTTTGAAGAAGGGCATTGACCCACGTTTTGTAGTGGTGTAAGTTGCATGTACCATTTTGAAGTTAATGGTTCATACAAAAGTATTCTTTCTTATTATAATAAAAAATGAGAAGTGTAGTATTATCATACAAGAGTATTCTTTCTTTTTATAACAAAAAATGAGAAGTGTAGTATTATATTAAAAAGGAAAGATATTACATATTCCCTTAGGGCCCAAAATCGTACGAGATTAAAGTTTTTCATCAAAACATTCAAACCTGGGTCTAAAAACTATTCAGAATTAAAAAGAGAATTACAAAGTTTTTCAAAAAACAAACTATCCCCTTTTATAGAGTAAATCCTAACATATTGGCCTCATAATAGTAGACAAAAAACACATGCATAAAAATGTAGGGAAGGAAAGATCATGTCTGCACCAGGTTCACATCTTCAGCAGGTTGAATTGTGGAGACTTCATCCATTAGAGACACCTTGGTATTCTCTTGAGAAGGCCCATTATTTCATTTTTCCAACAAATTGATATCCACTTGCACTTCTTCCAATATTTCTTTGAGGTGCAGATACCGGGATTCATTTTATTCGTTCGCAAGAATCCTCTACTCCTAGTGGACCCACCTTAATTCCAAAATAGAACTTCTCATCTCAACCATTTTCTCTCCCGTGACCCGTACCATCTCTGGAAGTTTGCGTTGAATATCTTCTACCTCTCCCACTTGCACGCGATATCCACTTTCTAGGTCATAAAACCAAGTTCCCATGCATGTGATGTTAATGGAAATATTCATATTCTCTTACAGAAATGCCTTCGATACCTTATACAAACAATGTAGCATACTCTTATAATCAGCCACGACATTCTTCATATCCCAGACCCCATGCAAAATTTCCTCCAGTCTATCCTCTTCCTCCGGCTGGGGTTCGACAGAGATCTTATCCATGGCTCTAGTATTTATCACACATAGAGGATTTCGACAAGAAAAGTTAGGCCTCAAGCTTCTCTCAGTTGAAGTTGAGAAACCTCCCAATGCATGTGAACTATTAAAATCTACATCTCCCAAGCCATATGGACGACCCTCCATCCCAAAATACGGAAATATATCACAGGAAAACACACCTAAGAAATGATTTGGAATTGCACATATGGAACATCTAGATGAGAGGAAATAAATAACATCCTCGATCACTTCCACCACAAACCAATTGTCCCATGCATATTAATTTCCATCGCCAATTGAAAAGACTAGTCCCATCTCCCTATGGTTCAAGCGAGCTCCATTAATGCTGCCCCTAGCACGATAGCGGAGTCCATTATGTATAATTTTTTAAAACAACTTTACCCATTTCAATGCGGGAATGGGAAAATCACCAACCATTAACTTCCCTTGGTGTAGGTTCACCCCCAAGTTTGCTTTCTTATATTCTAGGGAGTTATTGTGTCCCTTAACATGAAGAAATTGAACTTTGCTCAAGTATTTAACAAAGGAGAGAATTATCTTTTGTACTTTCCCAATCTCCAACTTTCTACTCAACTGAATGTTTTGCATGGTTTGAATACCAATCTAACAGTCCCCGAAGACCTAAAATTCCTATATACTAAGGTCGTGCATAAGCTCAATACCTTTTATGAGGGCCTCCCACTTATATTGGTTATTCATCCACCACCCCAAACCCCAAGTGAAGGAGGTAACTTATTTTCTGCCAAGGTAAAAAACAACCCTCAACACACGTGCTTCCCCAGATTTATAGACAAGTATTCTAACATTGTAAACTTGCTTCCATTATTGTGGCATGTACATGTGTTTTCGTCCAATTCATACAGTATGTTCTTTGAGTAGTTGAATTGAAGCTCTTGTAGGTCTTTGTGCTTACACTAATTCGGTATCAAGGCATGTTATGATATTTGTATGTATGTAAGCTTGGAGAATGATTTCGATAAAATACAGAAATCATTGGGAAAAATCTGAAAAAGGATTTAACATAAGTAAACACTAAAATAACACATAGAAAGAAAGTAGGAAGATCAATGTCACTTGAGAAAAGCATAATTTTATCCACATGATATTACAAGGATGTTGAGGTCCCTCAAAGCAACCCAAAGAAGAGGATTCACAATAGATAAATGTGATGTGATTCATGATGAACAAAGTGAGAGGTTCCCCAAGTTTTAATGCTCAATGAAAGAGCAATCCATTTACTTTTATACACATATCATATAATTTGTGTAATTCTAAAAGTAGTTATATTATAAATTAATATAAATAATAAATTATTTAAAGTATTTTTTTCCATGTGGTTCACAGTAGTGCTCGCTACATCCACAGAAAGACAACTCAACAAGAATATCAAATATGTCCATTTAGGATCTCAACATGTCACTTATAAGAATTGAACCTGAATAGTTTATTTCAAATGTATTTACTTCATACTATCTTAATTCATAATTTTTATATTAACAAATATATATTTATTTTAACTCAATCCATAATGTATAAAATAATTAATAATTGTAAAATAATACTAATAAAATAAAATAATAGCAAAGTAGCCCATATATATATATATATATATATATATATATATATATATATAACCTTGTTAAATTAACAAAAACTTTCAAGATTTATATCATTAAACATAAGAAATCTAAAATAATAATGTTCATAATAAAAATAAAAATAAATAACTAAGCGAATCATAAAAATATTAAAAAAATAAAATAAATATCATAAACTCAAAATCTGTATCATTAATAATAATAAAAACTTAAAATTTATATCATTAATAATAATAAAAGCAACAAAGTACTAATGTTAAACCGTGAATAATAATATACTAAATGATCGATTTTGAATAACAATTGGTGTGAATCTTGGTTTTTTAACCTTTTTCTATTGGCCACATCCATATATTTTTCCATCTTATCTTATGGATAGTTAAAAAATGGAGGTTGAAATAAAAAATCATATAAACCTAATACACTTTTCAATAACAATAGTTGTTTTACAAATCAATCTTTTTTATTTATGAATGGTTTTCTTTCTCTCACTACTAGAGAGAAATTACACAACAATGTATTCATCACAAAACCAAAGCTTTATGATTATGTTGTTTACCATGTTTTGTCACTAACCCTTCTATCTTTTCAAAACCAAAAACACCCCTCCCTTATGGGAAAATAAGATTTTCAATCCGTGTTAAAGTTTGTAACATAGAATCAAGTAGGACACCATTTAACTATCTAACTAAGTTTAACCAACTAACTATACTCTTCTGCTTATTCCTTTCTCCTATAAACTAAACTACTAAACTGACAACATGTAAGATACCGAGGTTGGCAGACCTTCATTCCTAGCTTCCATCGCCATTGACAGCTTACCCCCTTTCACTGGAGATTTGGGTAAAAAATGGATGCCCAAATTCCTTCCTATAACATCAATCTTCTTGTGCATGATCCTGGAACCAACATTATGTTCCTTCCATAATATCACTAGTTCTTCCTCCACTTTATCCTTCTTAACCCGATACATCAAAATGTGAGCCAGGATACGTTTCATTTGTAGAAATTTAGGCCTGCAGTAGATTAATTTCACCCACAACAATTAACAATTGATCATGCAAAATTATCAACAATGGAGACTGAATATGGAGCTGTAACACAAAATTATATTAACTGAGTGTACAATAGCCAACCCTGTAATAACATAGGCTGCTGAATATATAGAATACATGAGCAAATCGAATGCATAAGGAAGCATCCAAATCTAGCATAAAGCAGGCTTACCCAAAATAGGAAAATCCCCCATAGGTGTAAAAAGATGATCCCAAATCTATCAAGGACCCCACGAATTAGCAAGGGCGCATGGGCAAGCTAAAGAGTGGTCAAATGGCAGCTCATGCATGCTTTTGCATGGAGGAAAGAGTGGAGGAGGAAGAGGCAACAAAGCTGATTCACCTCACCTAGTCTTGCTTTCCTATGTGCCTTAAAACACTGAAAAAGCAGGCAATAAAGCAGAAAAAGAAGAAGGGCGCCTAGGAGGCCAGGAATAAAGCAGATTTGATTCCTAAGTCTTTCCCAAGCGCTCCATGAGTCAATAATGGCAAGTTTGACCTCTATGGATAGGCAATTAGCAACTTGAACATGGTGGGACTCATGGACTAGGAAAATAAGACAAAAATAAATGAATTAATGTCTAAGTGGGTAAATACTATGGGTTGATTATTCTAACACCCCCCCTTAAGCCTGACTTTATGAGTAATAAATCAAAAATATAGGGCCTAGCAACAAGGCTTAGTCACCCTTTACATACTACAAGTCCATATGACCCAAGGAAAGAGGCAAAACCAACTTGGAAAATCCTCCCTTAAACATGGACTGTAAAACAAAATTGTAGAATCTTGTCTCCACTCATGCTTTGACAGCATGATCAGCAATCCCCAGCAGTGATTTGAGATTGCTGAAGGTCTTCTCACAAAATGCTTTGGTGAAGATATCAGCTACTTGTTCTGAAGATGAACAGAAGAGTAGGTGAATGGTGCCATCATGCACAAGCTCTCTGATGTAGTGCATGTGAATCTCAATGTGTCTGGTTCTCTGCTTCTGAACTGGATCCTTCCAGATTTGAATGGTACTCTGGTTATCACAGTAGATGGTAGTTGAGTACTTAGGTTTGAAACCACATTCTCCAAGTAAACCCTGCAACCATAAACACTGAGTTGCTGCATTGACAACTCCTCTGTACTCAGCTTCTGTAGATGAGAGTGCAATGGCACTCTGTTTCTTGCTTGACCAGCTGATTGGCCCTTCTACAAGCATGAACACATAACCTGAAGTGGACTTCCTGTCAGTGCTATCACCTGCCCAATCACTGTCAGTAAAACCAATTAACTCAAGGTCAGAATTGGCTTTATAGAAAATCCCATGAGTCCTTGTTCCCTGAACAAAGCTGCAATGGCTAGAGCTAGCCTGATTGAATCCATCTTTTCCACTGGGGAAAAAGTCTCATTGTAATCAATGCCATGAACCTGTGAGTAGCCTTTAGCTACCAATCTAGCGTTGTACTTCAGTGATGAACCATCAGCAACAAATTTGGTCTTATAGACCCACTTACACTGTACTAGTTTTCTCCCTGGAGGAAGATCCACTAGCTCCCATGTGTTGCTTTTCTGTAGCGAGTTGAACTCCTCATTCATGGCATCTTTCCATATTGGATCTCCTGCTGCTTCTTCATATGTTTGAGGATCAGACTCCACCATCAAATAGCATTTTTCAACAAACTCAGGATCCTTCATGCACAGACCACTCTCAAATTGAGATCTAGTCCTCCTTGGGTCATTGGGATCCCCAGCTAACTGTCCTACTGCATGTAGTGTCTTGGCTGCCCATTTAGGCCTTGTGGGCCTGTTTGGGTCTGCAATAAACTCATCTTTATCAGATAAATCACAATCAGCATGTTCAACAAACTTTTTACTTACTTCTTGAGGTTCAGGTGGTGAAGAGACTTCACCAATCTCCACTTCTGCAAGGGATTCTTCTTCAAACTAAACACACCTTTCAATGAAGGCTTTGTTTGTGCTCAAGTTTATCAACTTGTACCCTTTTGAGTCTTTAGAGTATCCCACAAAAAGACACTCTTGGCTTTGGGGCTGCAAATCCTTCCTCTTCTCTGTCGGGATTCTAGCCCATGCCTTTGAGCCAAAAATCCTGAAATGGGTCACATCTGGCTTGTGCCCACTCCATGCTTCGAAAGGATTCATCCCATCCAACTGTTTGTGAGGCACCCTATTCTGAATATAAGCTGCACAGTTGATAGCTTCAGCCCAGTACTTTGGTGGCAAAGTTTTGGCCTCCATCATGCATGTTGCCATCTCCTTCAGTGATCTGTTCTTCCTCTCTGCAACACCATTTTGCTGTTGTGTGTAGGGGATAGAATGCTCCATCTGAATACCTGCATC
>LPNX010593287.1:110216-133383 GCA_001517045.1 Pseudotsuga menziesii | reverse complement strand
GGCAAATCCCCCATAGGTGTAAAAAGCTGATCCCAAATCTATCAAGGACCCCACGAATTATCAAGGGCGCATGGGCAAGCTAAAGAGTGGTCAAATGGCAGCTCATGCATGCTTTTGCATGGAGGAAAGAGTGGAGGAGGAAGAGGCAACAAAGCCGATTCACCTCACCTAGTATTGCTTTCCTATGTGCCTTAAAACACTGAAAAAGCAGGCAATAAAGCAGAAAAATCAGAAGGGCGCCTAGGAGGCCAGGAATAAAGTAGATTTGATTCCTAAGGCTTTCCCAAGCGCTCCATGAGTCAATAATGGCAAGTTTGACCTCTATGGATAGGCAATTAGCAACTTGAACATGGTGGGACTCATGGACTAGGAAAATAAGACAAAAATAAATGAATTAATGTCTAAGTGGGTAAATACTATGGGTTGATTATTCTAACATCATTACCTAGTAGTTTTCCACCAAATTCTCATATATCTCCATACGAGTCATCGTAGTCTCGAGGTATTATATCTAATTTGTTAATTCCTCAAAGCCCTCCACCAATTGAGAAAAATCCAACTCCTCCCACAACCCCTTCTCTACCCCTTTAATATCCTGTTGAATTGCCAAATAAACAAGCTCCTTAAATTCATGGGCCACCTAAGAAACCTTCATCTGCTCCTGGGTTTCTTATAGTGGAATCTCTTCCTTTTTCTCCTCGGCCACACAACTGTCCTTCCTTCAGTCTCCATCAGCCCACCACCCCATAACCAATTACTATCGGAATTCACAACCCTCCCTACACTGGTATCTATACTGTGAACAAACCACACTAACATAAAAACTTTGCACCAGCAGGCCTGTTCCTATACAACATTTAAATTGGATTCCCCATAAATGATAATGAAAGCAAGGGAGGATCTCCTCGAGCTTGAGCCGAAACCCGTACCCATGGACAATTCGATGTCCTGATCTAAAATCATTCTCCATGAACCAAACTGGAATCTTCCCCTACACCTATATTGATTCATACCTATACAATCTATCTAATTCCACCCTTCTTCATTAATCCTCCAACCCTTCATGTGTGCCCCTTCCTTAATCGGCTATCTCGAGGAATCCTCCACCTTCCTTCCTCTTTGCTCGATGTGCCTTGTGGCTTCTCCACTCACACCTACATCCAGGGGCCCCAGATATTAGGATTCCAAATCTCTACACTGATTTATAAAGGCTTTTTCCCCTAGACATCCAAACCACCTTTACTTGGTTTGCAACTACTTTATTGAATAGGTAGTACTCTAGTTGATTCCCATTTCTCTTGACATGGATGAAGGATAACTAGTGAGCCTAGATTAATAATATAGCCAATTTCTCTATCCTAAACTCTAGGTGACAATGATCTGATACATTTGATATATGTTGTCCCCTTTATAATCTTTCTTCCATCTTTAGGTTTACATTAGATTCCCCCTCCACCACTAGGAATTCAAAGCCTCTTCATATAGCACTAGATATTCCATGTAACATGCCTTCCATCTCCATTGAGTTGTTTGTTTATGAGCCAACAAACACCACGACCACCCAGAGTATTTCTCCCATATTATTGCGAAGACCCCACCAAACCAAACCGGGCCTAGGTTACCCTTTTATGCTCCATTAAAGTTCAATTTTATGCAGCCTTTAGGCACTCTAGTCCACTCATTTGGGCTTGGACTATGGACCCCGGATATTTGCATACCATGTATTCATCTGGAAAGAGAAATATTTCCTTAAGCCTTAAATATTACTTGTACACTCTCATTTTTTTGAAATATCCTATTCCCTATAGGGGCTCAGCGGTAGAGTTTCCTAAATTTGATTTTGTATGTTTGTCCAGACACCTCCTTCAGAATTAAATCCCCCCCTGGAGATGTGTTGATTTCTTTCTTTCCTTATGCCCCAAATCAAAAACCCTAGGAAGAGTTTACAAATTCTATTAAGAATTTCATTTCTAGAGGGGTTATCTTGCCACTCCTTGAGCATAAGGTTCAGTCTTCCTCTCTCTCGAGACAATTGACATAATTTCTCATCCCCTTTATTCTAAAGGAAGCATGCAAAAGTATAGTTATCCAACATTTGATCCATGGTTTCTTATTCCCTTTCACAAAGAGTACATCATGTCGACCCTAACAACCCCCACTTCTTAAGGTTATTCCCTATCAATATTCGCCTCTTGACTACCAGCCAGAGAAATGCCACAAATTTCTCCCAAATATTTGTCCCCAAAAACATTTCACATTCAATATGATTTGGAAAATCCCTAAATCATGCCTAAATACCATAGTATTCTCTCAGATTGAAAGTTACTTTGGACTGATACCCCCATCTCAATTTGTCTAGCCCCTCCTATTTTTGGATATATCTTTTCTATAGCTCATCCTAGTTACCTTGATAAACTTCCCTTTGACAGGTGGTTCTCCACCATTCATGCGGATTCCAGCTTCAGAAATCCCCACTCTCTTTCCCTTCTTTCCAAAAGTTATTTACCTTGATCCATTTCATATCCTAACAAAAATATTGTGTCTCAAGGAGTTTGATTCTATTATTCAAAGTAGGGAGTTGTTGTCATGAATTCCTCCAAAAATTTGTTGCCTCCCATTTTTGAATTTCCCAAAAACAGTGACTTCTAATCAACTTTCTCCCCTACTTGGTGGTATTCGAAATATGGGAACCCCCTGTATCCTCTGAATATCAATTTAGATCATTTCTTGTCCCATCCTTGAGAATACTTGAAATGCCACAGTTGGGTCCACAATTCTGATTCATAAGTAACCCATCAACATCAAATTCCCTAGCCCCCCTTCCCAAACCTCATTACTTTTTTAAGATCACAAAGCCCGAGGACTCCATTCATTTTTGGTATACATATAGTATCCCGGTCTACTAAGTCCCATTTATGCTTGTCATTAGACCCGCTCGATATAAATTTCCTTTGTAAATTCCTAATCTCTCTTAACATTGCTTTTGGAGCTACAATGGTAGAGAAAAGTTATAACGACATGATTGAAGAACCAACTTCACTAACACTACTCGACTTGCCAGATTGAGGGGATACATCACCAATTTTGCTAATTTTTGTTTAATTTTATCCACCAACACTTCCCATGAGATATTCCTGATGATAGATATTTGGATGAAAGGGAGCTCCCCTCGAAACCTAGGGTGCACATGATGTTTTGTTGGGATACTGGAAAAGGGTTGAAGAAGAAATCTTGGGATTTATCCTTACTGACAAATAGTCCTGAAGCCTTCCAGAATAAATTCAACCCTTTATTAATTGCTCTAGAATCTTGAACAAACATATGTCATTAACATCGTATCATCTACAAATTGTTGATGGGTTTGTTTAACAACCTAGGGATGGAGCGATAATCCTTTGATTTCTTGGTTTCTCACCATAGCATTGATAGTTCTCCCCAAGCCTTCTACCATCATGATGAACAAACAAAGAAAGATTTAAATTTATAATCTAGTTAATCAACATCTCCCCAAAGCTAAAAGCCTGCAGCATAGATCTCATAAACTACCAAATGATCTTGTCATAGGCTTTGGCCAAATCTAATTTAATCAACATCCCCTACTTCTTTTTTTAGTGACTTTCACAAAGTGAATTACCTCATGGACTAAAATAATAGTGTCCAAAATTTTCATTTATGGATTGTTACTAGATATAAGCAAGACTTAATCAAATTTGTATAAATTTGCATCTTTCGAATGGGATAATAAGTTTACCTAATAAGAATAGTTTGAGAGCACGCAAAGAAACCTAATTTGTTAGGAACAAAGAGAAAATAGTAATGCAGAAAAAAGACTTATGTCACCCTTCAAAGGGTAAATACGGACATAGACACCTAAAACCAAAATGCAGAAAAACTTAAAATACCATTTGGGCTTGAACTACTCCTGTTACTTTCCCTTTGGATCTTTCACTAGCTAAACTACAAAGGTTTCCTCCATTGGCCGATCTATTACAGGTGAGTCTTGAAAATGGCTGCTTTGATTCATGTTTACCAGCTTCTGCAAATCCTCCTACATGTAACCAATTGTTCCCATTAGCTCGTGCAAATATCTGTGGTTGACTTCAATTCGAGCGTCGTGATTTCCCATTTTTCGTGCCATCCATTTGACTTCTTTAGCAATTGAACTCCCTTCTGTAACCCCCCATTTCATGATGTCATAGAGCCATCGAATGTGATTTTTGATATCTCGTAAGGATGCACAAAGATCATTCAAAGTAACATCCCTGTCTACCATAGCTTCTTGAGAAAGAGGCAATTCTGAATGTGCAACGTGTGCTGAGTGTCTCGGTTGAGAACTAGGCATCCAATCCTTGTCTGTAATGCTCAGGGAGGCCAGGGAGAACAAATGCAGGAGCTCTACAGGAGGATCATTCACTTCTCAAACATTCTCTACACCAGGAAGAGCATTCACTGCACCAGGAAAACCATTCACTGCACCAAAAAAACTGTTCACTGCACAGATAATATTTGCACCGGGAAAGATATTTGTTGCACCAAGAAAGTCGTTCACTACACCACCAAAATCAGTTGTTGCACCAAAAGAAACAGAAGCGTGATAACCAAATGAAGCTGGAGGAGGCTTCTTGAAAGCGCCTTCCATGGATCACGTGGGAACTCTAATCCGTCTAAACGAGCCCGAGATTGTGTTAAATCCCGTCACATGGGATGTGTTAGAGATATAGATGGATGTCAAAGGCCATTCAGCCTTCTGGTTGTTATATTGTCGGGTAGTCGAGAATTCCCCTCAATCATAAAAAATTAAATTTGAAGAAAAAATGAAACATTGTGGTAAGGCCAAGAACCAACCTTAGGCCACCCTTTAACCCCTCCTTCCTTGCAAGTGTTCTTAGGGGACATAATTTGTATTTTTCGAGTTACCATTAACCTCAGATAATCCCATTTTTAGCTTGGCTCCTTGGTTTTCCAACTTATCTGCTTGGATGTTGTTACCTCTGAGAATGTGATAAAAGGTAGTTTGAACATTTACAAAGGCTTTCCAAATTCACTCATAGATTCTTAGAATTTTGACTGCACATTTATTGTATCCATTGATCATTTTTTGGATAACTTGCTTGGAGTCTCCCATGACAATTATTTTAGTGATCTTGTGTTGCTTAGCCATATCCAAACAAAGAAAAGCGTGAGCCACTCAGCTTCATTATTGGTTTTTCGACCAAGAACCCAGGCATACGTAGACACTATATTTCCACAGGGATCAAAGCTGATCCCACCTGCACCTACCTCCCGGTACTACCTTTTGAGGTGCCATCAAAAAAGAGGGTGGCTGAGTTTTTCCTCAACTGCCAAAGAGAGAGTTCTTCTGAGTTTTTCTTGATTTCCCAAGAGTGAAGCTCAGAAGGAGCTTTGGTTTGAAGAGAGTTCTGAGACATAATGTCTTGGAACCAATTTCTTTTGGACTAGTATTCTCAGGTTGGGGAAAAGAGACCTGTTTTGAATTCAACTTTTTGTTGATCATGTTCATGGCTTTGAAGGAAACTCGTTGTGGTTATTCATTTTTGTTATAAAAAAAGAGTCTATTTTTGGCAAGCTAAATTTTCCAACAAACAATTTTATGAATTGTATTCCATATTTTGCTAAGAGTCTTCTTCTTCCCAATTCTCCCTAGATAATACCTTTTCCAATTTGTGATCAGAATGGAGTGATTTCCTGGAAGAGAGAAGTTCCTGCCAATAGGACCTAGGACGACCTTCCAAACTTGAATTGTGAAGGGACACAAGAAATAGATGGTAGGAGGTATCTTCCTATTCAAGACAAAGATTACATCTTGAGGGCCCGTGTATCCCGCACTTTCTTAATTTTTCTACATTTACGAGCTTTTTTCTTTCCAAGAGCCAAAAGAAAATGTTGATCTTTGGGATACTGTCTGAGCTCCAAACCTTCTCCCAGACTCTTTTTTGATGTCTATCTCCATTGTGCTTCAATACTTGGTAACCTTCTGTAACTATGTAAAGCCTGGTTTTTCACCAACCTCTTATATCTATGGCTCTAGAATTAAGAGGGGCGATGTCTTGGAGAAGAGAAGCGAAAAATTCGTAATCATTACGAAGGTGGGGCGGGGGAGTTAGATTTTTCCATCCGTTCCAATCACCTATTGAACCCCATATAGCTAGATATTTGAGTTTTTTCAAGCCTTGATCTTGCATCCACCTTTGAAGAATAAGGTTATTAGTATTGGACTCTAAGGGAGGTCTCCCCAGGATGGAATCTGACCAAATGTCTATTTTGTTGCCATTCCCAGGAATCCAATACATATTGTCTGTAATTAGGACAACAAATTTTTTGCAGAGACTCTAGATGGAGGTCCCTTACCTGTCCAGGGGAGATCTAAACATTTATATCTTTTTTCTAATGTGTTTTTTCCTTATAACCTCCTTCCACCATTCCTTTTCTTTAGTGACCATCCTACACACCATTTTTTCTCCCAGAGCGCTGTTCATTTTTCCAGGATGCCTGATTCCTATCCCTCCATTATGTTTGTCCTCCTAACCTGTATCCCAGTTTACAAAATTCAAATTTTCTCCCCTGATTCTTCCCACCTTGCCATAAAAACTTCCTTATCTCAATGCTGAAAATGTTGATTACAAATTTAGGCGACAAGAAAATCGCGCAAGAGCATATGGGATAGGAGGAAAGGATGCATTTAACGAGAACTACCTTGCATGATAAATTGATCCAAATATTACTCAAATCCTAAATTTTCTTTTTCATATTCCAAACTGAGATAGTACACTTCCTGTTGACTATAGGGACCCCCAGTTATATGAAGGAAGTCCATTGGAAGTTTACCTTTATTCCCATGATGTTGGCTATTTCTCGGAGAATACTAGGATTTCTATTCTAGCTATACAACCAAGACTTGTTGGCGTTGATTTGACTTCCAGACACTTTTAGGAAGAAGACCAAAGTGATTTTGAAACGCCTGGAAATTTGAGTCGAGGCACTACCCAAAAGAATAGTGTCATCAACAAACTAGGCGTGGTTGATTGGTTAAACGCCTCTGACAAACCTAATTCCTGGGACATTCCTTTCATTCTTCAATCTATCAAGTCTTATGCTGAGTGAGTCTGCTACAAGGATGTAGATAAAGGGGGACATTGGGAATCCTTGTCGGATTCCTCTCTGATCTTGGAATAAAGAGGTTGGCCGACCATTTATAAGTGGAGTAATCCAAGGCTTGCTTATACATGATTTAACCCATCTTATAAAATTAGCAGGGAAGCCATAGTTTTCCATATCTTGAAAGATAAAAGAGTGCCTTATTCTATCAAAATCATTTGCAAGATCTAGTTTAATAGCCATACCTACTTTTTTGCGACTCTGGCTTGAATGAATAGCTTCCTGAACCAGAAAAATGTTGTCATAAATCTTCCTTCCACTTATAAATCCTCCTTGGTTTTCTGATATGAGAAGCGGCATGACCTTCTTCATTCTATTGGCGATGACTTTGGAAAGGATTTTATAGGAGGAGTTGCACAAGGAGATAGGCCTGTATCTTTTAGTGGTGGACAAATTCTTCTCTTTGTAGGGAATAAGAGCAATGAAAGTGGAGTTTGTGGCACCTCCAATATTATCTTTATATTGAGACCAAATTATCATTCTTACTGAATCTTATTTTATTATGTGCCAGTAGCTTCTATAAAAACTTATGGAGAATTCATCCGGTCCCGGAGCCTTGTGTGGATGCAAGGTCCAAACTGCGTTGCGGACCTCTTCAAAAGTGATAGGCTGAGTAAGAGATTCAAGGTCATCGTTTATCAGCAAAGGGATTTTGTTGCTGAGGGTGAGAAATTCCTCATGGGAGACAATATCCTCACTAGAATACATATCTTCGAAATTATCTTGTATCTCCCTTTTATTTGCTCAGTGTAGATTATTTTTTCTCCATTTTCTTTTGAGATCTCTTTTATTGAATTTTTCCTGTTGTTCTCTTTGCATTGATAGTGGAAGAACTTGGAGTTATGATCTCCATCTTTTAGCCATAAACATCTGGATTTTAGTCAAATTTCAACTTCTTCCTTTCACTGGATGGCAAGTATTTTTTGTCAATTTCTTTTTCTTTCAACAACACTTATTTGGTTACTTCATTCTGCTCCATTTGGTCCTGAATTTATTCTAAGGTATTGAACAAGGAAAATTTTTCCTACCCAAGATTCTGGTGTCAGTTTGATAGGCAGGATTTGAGGTCCCTTTTCACATTTTTTAACTTTTGTTACCAAATGAAGTAAGAGGAACCCTGGAAAAACTTCTCCCAGGATTGGGAGACGACATCGAAAAACCCTGGTTTTGAGATCCAAATTGGAGAAAATTTGAAAGGCAGAGGACCCAAGTTGCCAATAGGCTCGAGGGAAAACAAAATAGGCTTGTGATCTCAAACATCAGATGCTAAGAGTCTAAGAAAGAATAGCTTACCAGAATTTTGTCCAACCTCGCAGTAATGTACCTTGGTCCAATGCGCTTATTGATCCATGTATATTTTCCTCTCTAAGTTTTGATGTCAGCAAGTCTCCAAATTGAAATTATATCTTCTAATCTTTCCCCGAAGGAATCTCTCACTTTGGAGCCTCCTTTTTTTCTTCAAGGGAGATAGTGACATTAAAGTCCCTAGCTATATTGATGCACAGGAGGTGCATCTTGCCATGCCTTTTCATTCCAAGATGGGTCCAAAAATATTCCTTGGCTCCATGAATTCTAGGTCCATAAATGTTTCCAATCCATAATATCTCATGAGTGTCGAGACATTCAAGTTCCACAAACAACCAATGATGATTTTCTATTGCTGATTTAAATTTAAAGAGGTTTTTATCCCACCTGGTTAGTAGACTTCCCAACGCTCCTTGAGCATTTACTGCTTTTCCTTATCTGTTCTTCCATAACTTCTTAAAGATGGCCAGAATGTCTTCCTCTTGCATTTTTGTCTCCTGGATTGTGAGGATGGATATTTTTTCTGAGAATTTGAATCTTTTAATGGCTTCTACCTTTTGATTTCCTCCTAGGCCTCTACAATTCGAGGAAAGTAGATTCATTATTTCCTGATTGTAGGTGGTACTACTCTATCCTTTTTACCTTTCTTCTGATCTCCTGCTTGCTTTTCTGAAAGGTAGGACTTGACCAAGTTTTATCAGCCAAAATGGTACTTCTTCGTCCAAGTACCGACATTCCTCAGGTTGGCACACAAAAGGACAAATTTGGATTGAAGTGGCCAAAACACTATAGATGGGCATGACCTTTGATGCATTATCCTCAAACCAGCCTTATATATTTTTATTATGAGTTTTGGGTTGCATACGTGACTATATGCATTGCAACTCACATATCATATGCAAGTATTTGCATTGCAACCCGCATATACTTGCATACGCGAGTTCCCTTTGAGCAACTCGTGTATCATAAGCGAGTTGCCTATATTAATACCCGCGTATACCTTAATTTGATATTAAAAAATATAAATTGAGATTAGATGAGATTAGTTGGTGCCTAATCCATAACTATCCCAATCATCTCAACCATCACAACCTTCAAAACCACTCTATTTCCCAAAGTATAAATAGAGGCCTTAGGGTCGGGGGTAGTAAATCAATTTTGGAGAGCAAAGTTATGTTGGAGGTATATATTCAGAATATTGGAGCAGCAAAACTCAGAGTCCTTTTGTTGCAGAGGAGTCCTTGTGTCAGAAGCTGGGTTGTACTGAGTACTCTTATCTTATTCATCGCTTGTTAATACAAAGAATTCTTCTTCCAATCTTGTTTTGAGTTTATTTCATGTATATTGGTTTAATGAATATGTTTGATTATGTTATTTATATGCTTTTAATCTAGACTCTAATATATATATGCATGAGTTATTACTTGAAGGATTTGCTCTTTGCAGGTGGAGAAGTGCAGCCCTAGAAGCTTTAGAAAGAAGTGGAGCAAGAGAATATCAAGCTTGGATCAACCATTGTTAATAAGGTAAGTCAATATTTTCTTCCTATTCTTTTTCCATTCTCTGTAAAAAGCTGATTGTCTACAAGTTAGTAGTAAGTTGGTAACCCTAGACCCTAGGTTACAAGGGTGTAATATCCTAAACAATAGAACTAGCGATTCCACTAGGGAGTCTAGCCTGCTGTGGGTTTGTCCTATAGGTGTTTTACCAGTCTTTGCTCTGATTCTGAGTGTGGTTTTTTTATCTTGCCTTTGACTTGCAGTATAGTGTGTCCAGAGACTTTTACTATTTTTTCTTCGAATTTTTTTTGTTGTATACACGCATTGCTTTTATACACAGGCGCGTATAGAAACTTGTATACACAGGTTGCTTTTATACACAGTCGCGTATAGCAACTTGTATACGCGGGTTGTTCTATAAGATAGTCGTGTATGGCAACTTGTATACATGGGTTGCTCTATAAGATAGTCGCGTATGGTATGCAAGTTTATCTATAAGACAGTCGCATATATCCTGTAGCAGCATAAAATTTTGTCTAGGGTTTTCTTGTCCCTGTCTTGTTTGATTTTTTCTACTTAGGGCTCTTCTGTTGTTGGCATGATTCTATAAGTCCAAATTCCTGTATGCCATACTTTTCACTTGTTGTTAAGCCTTTGGGTTTCCTTTGTTTCAATCCTCTTTCATCTAGTGACTTGAAGTTGGCCCTCCTACTTGGTCTATGAGTTCAATGCTGTGTGTCTGAGTCAATGATCGGGGATTTAGATACCTTATGCTATGTATTGCTTTGTGTAGTGCCAGTTAGCCACTTGTTCTTTAGTAAATCTAGTGGATTTTATTCATTAGTTTTCCAAGTCAAGTTTTTCACCAAGTTTTCTTCCTGTTTGGTTGAAGTTGGTTATTGTGGGTCCTCTATACTTCATTTTTCTTTTTATATGTTGTGATTATTTAAACTCACTCAAAAAAATTGCATTTAGGTGCATTATAGTTTTTGAAGAATTTGAAAAGGTGGAGAAAAACATATTATGCTTTTGCATTTAGTTGCACTTAGTAGTTTTCTTTTCAGTATTTTCAAATAAAATTTCAAAAATTATAAAAAGAAGTTTTAGTTTTTATGATACTTAGTTTCCATTTGATTAGCTTACATTTACAAAAAAAAAAAAAAAAAAATTGGTTTAGAGTAGTTGCAATTTGCTTTATACGTCATTTTGCTTTTTCGTATCGAGTCCATAATATTACAGTCTTTCATGCCATTTACCTTCTTACTAAGAATAGCCCTTAAAACGAACAATATAATTTAAAATTTATTAGTAAGTTTTATTTTATAGGGTCATACACCAACTAGCTTAGGATAGACTTATGGGATAGGAAGTTTAAACTCTCCACAAGTGTTTAAATTCAGACGTAGTTGGCCAATCGATAGGTAAACCATTTTCTATGTTGATTGTATTTGGAATATCCTCTCAAACGGGAGTTAAGCACGAGGCTGCGTGGAGCCTTGGAATGGGGCGATAACCCTCTGATTCCTTATCAAAGCATAGACCAAGGTTTTTGCACATCTAGGGATTCTATCTTAGATAGGGTTTTGGGCTTTGATACCCTTCCCATGCATATGAACCAGGCTTGCGACTGTCCCCCCAGACTATTGATATAGTTAAGGTAGCCTTTAGTCTCTGTGACATCTAGGGTTTATACACAGGTACACCGAAAGACTATTTCTGGTTGACCTTGGAGGGGCTTGGAAGGTAACCCTTGTAGAAAGTGTGGGAGGGCGGTGGGTGATTCCTTTGCTTGTGCCTAAGAACATCTTAAAGGGTGCCAAGTAACTGTCTCTCAGCTTTTTTCTGGAAAGCATATCTTATATCCCTTGCGTTTGTGGTGACTTTAGGAAATTTTGTAGTGATTTCTCTGTGGTTTGTTTGTGTTTAGTCGGCCTTAGGGTGTGAAGAGTCAAATTTTCAATCGTGGAGGAACTACCTCTCAGAAGGTCAAGAAGGTTGAAAAACCTTCCTCCGCTTGTTACAGTGGAACCTCCACCACCCTCTTAAAGACGGAGATTAGACATAGACAGTTCTTTTGAACCGGTAGGAATTAGTGAAGTTTCGGGTGAACCAGAACTTAGGACAAACCAGGTTGATACAACCACAATAGAGATAGAATACTTACAAGCTGACGAGTTTGTGAGAAACTTTAATTCACCTCTTATAGACCTAAATGATCCAGTGATCATCTAGGTTCGTCCTTTCAATTCACCTATGATTGGTGTTCTTGTGGGAAGACTAATGTCTAGTGCAAGAGAAATCCCTTCTACCTCCACCTCAGCTGCTCCAGCGGAAGGGGTGCCACCTCACCCGGTTGGTGCCCCTAGAAAAAATATACCCACTACTCCTTTAACTCTAGCTAGATGGGTAGTTAAGCCACCGGCTTCAACAAATGTAGTAGGCACTTATGGTGGGGTGGTCACTGGGATCCCTAGTGTACCTTCTGCTTCAACTCCTTTGCACACACTGCTCAGAGTGGTCTTGTTGGATCCTCTTCATTTGTCCAGGGTTTTCCTTTGAAAGGGGGGCACATTCCCCCATCTGTTCCATATGTAGTTCCAACACCTACATATGTAGGAGTGCAGTTCGGAAACACTAACCCTTATGGTCAAGGTTTCCAAACGTCAGTTTCGGCTCCTTTCACGAGCTCTCCTTTTTCTCTTTTTAGTGGAGGGGTACCTGCTCATGTCTTCCAAACTCTAGTTTCAACTGGGGCAGCTAGAACCTCATACACTGCACCACATATGAACAATCCACTGGATTACGGGTGGAATCCTTTTCAAAGCGATCCGACTACTTTGCAACTGGTAGCTGGGAGCAACCCCGCCTTCACATTTGGGAACCAGGGGGCAAGTCCTTCTACTTCCCAAGCGGGTACTTTTCATACTCTAGTTCGGCCCAAGCTTCCTTTCCTAACAACTTTGAATTTGCCAGACTTGTCCAAGTTAATGAATGACCCAGTGAGACAAGATGCCTCGCAGTGGCCTGTTCCTACCAAACTGCCCTCGGATGTCCCAAAATTCGAAGGCAAAGTTGGTGAACACCTAGGGGCTCATATCACCACCTTTCACTTGTGGTGCTCCTCTAATTCATTGAACAATGACACCATTCGATTGAGATTGTTCCAAATAACTCTTACTAGTGCCACAGAAAAGTGGTACATTGAACTGCCCTCTGTTGCGTTTGGTAGTTTTTGGGACTTAGCTAATGTGTTCCTTAACCATTTCCAACTTCCTGTCTAGTATGATGCTAGGACAAAATTATTGTCCATCTTTCGGAAGGACAAAGCCACTCATATTTTGGATCACATCGAAGAGTGGAGAAGGCGGAAGAGGCTCATTAAGGCCACCATCCCTCCCGAGCTTTTACTAGAATGGTTCCTTAAGTCCTTATTGTCGTATATATCTAAGGACATGTCCACTTTGATAGTAACTAATGAGGAAGAGGATATCCTCAGCGCCCAGCAGTTAGATTTGATATATTCTCAGTCTGGGATTCTATATGAAATCATCCTTGATGCACCAATACCAACACATAGTATCAAAAAACCTAAGCCTGGACCCCATGCCGATGGTGTGGTTGGTTTAGTGAAATCTCCCACTATGGATTCTTTGACTAAACAGCTCCATCAGTTGTCCTTCAAGCACTCTACGATGAAGGTAGAAAAGGTTTACCGCTCACCCCAGAATGCGAATGCTTTTGCACAATCCTCTCAAAAGGGAAATCAGCAACCCAATGTGAAAAAGAAAAAGGGGAAGAAAGGTGAGGGAAACCAAAACAAGCCAAAACCCACAAACAATGCTGATGGGGGAAAACAAGAGAAGAAGAAGGTGAAATTTCCATGTAAGTTGTGCCAAGAAGATCACTTGACCCATCAATGTCCCCTTATGGACCAAGCTCCGAAGCTGCTCAAAAGTCAACAACCGGCTATCCTGAAGGATCCTTTTCCCCAAGGACATAATTCAGCTTCAGCTTCAAATGTAGCAGGGAGCACCCCAAATGCCCCTAACCCAAATTATATCAAAATGGTTTGATCCCAGACATTACTCTAGACTAGGAACAAGAACTATGAGATGGAATCTTCAGATAAGGGTAAGTCTATAGGTGAAAATTCTAACCCTCTCACAATTGAAAACCCTACCAAAACTATGCCCAAGATACCAAAAGGTGTCTTCAAGAAAACATTGCACGATCCTAATGCTAGGGCTATAGCTAATTACTCTGTAGTTGAAGATTTATCCCAAACCCCCTGCACGATGTCGGCTTTAGAGGTGTTATAGAGTTGTCCCGCCCAGCGAGATGCACTCGTAGCAGCCTTAGGTAGTATGGATTCATCGAGCCTCATGGTGAAATTTAATTTGTCTGATTTCAATATTCACCTTACGTATCATGTGGCCTTATCGAGAGATGTAATCCATGGTGGAAAAACCATTGGAAGGTCAGTTTTCAACGAGGGCGCTTCCACATGTGTCATGTCCTTGTCTTATTGGAAGTCTCTTGGATATCTAGAGCTAGTTCCATCGAACAATCTACTTGCTACTTTCGACAGAAGGTCATTTCGACCACATGGTATCCTACCATATTTCAAAATAAAGTTGGCAGGGAAGGTAGTGTCTGTTGAGGTAGAAGTGATTGATGCACCATTGGATTATAACTTGCTTCTGGGGATTGGACTTATGCCATGTTAGCTATTGCATCGGTCATTCTTCGGGTAGTAGTGTTTCCGCACGAAGGGAAGTTAGTTACTGTAGACCAACTCAATTTTACTCAGAAGGGCCATATGGAAACTAATGAGTCCACCATGCCATTGGTTGATCAGGTTAAACCTTATTCAGAGAGCTTAGGGGATGGAATGTATTCATCATTGATGGGAACATTCTATTTTCCAGCTCCAATTAATTACTTAGGTTCTACTAGTGTAGGGAAGTCTATTACAACGGTTGTCGATAGAACAAACCCTTGGGTTCTCCCTTCCCATCATGAACCTGAAGTGCCCTTATCGACAATGAAAATAGCTTATCAATATATCTTTCATATCGTTGTTGATCCCATTTTGGTTCCTCTCACAGTCTCATAGGAGCTGGAAGAAGCTTATCTGCCTGCTTGGGCAGAGAACTCTTTGCATACCGAAGACTGATTAGACATGGTTTTTCCAACTGATGAAGCCATTTTGGAAGCTATGTGTGGACAAGATAAGATCTGCGAAGATATTCACCATCTATCCTATTTTCTCCAAGAGTTAAGCAGGATTGAAAATCAAGAGTTCCATATGAGACTGGTAGGTGATGCTGATACATCAATTAATCCCTTACATAGGGAGGTAATATTTTCCAAGGGGATTATGGAAAACATTTCTGTTACTATTCCTATCAACATCTCTGCAAATCTCAACGTTGTGGAAAATGTATATATCAATGCAAACTACTCTCTAGAGGAGATATCTATCTATACAACCTTGTTTAAAGAGTTTCGCGACGTGTTCGACTGGTCATATGAGGAGATGCTAGGCATTTATCCATCGATAGTCGAACATGAAATCCAAACCTATCCTAATGCCAAACCCGTTTGACAAAAACTTAAACCTTTCATTCCGCATAAAGCGGCAGCTATTAAGGCTGAAGTTGAAAAGCTGTTGAAAGGTGGTTTTATTTACCCAATAGCTTTGACAGAATGGGTATCCAACCCTGTTCCTGTTGACAAAAAAGAAGGGACGATACGTGTCTGTACTGACTTTCACGATTTAAATAAAGCTTGTCCTAAGGATAACTATCCCACATGATTCATAGATCAAATCATTGATTCTTGTGTGGGTAGTGAAGTCTTTTCATTTATGTATGGTTTCTCTAGGTATAATCAGATTCAAATCAAACCAGAAGACCAACATAAAACAACTTTCATCTATCCTTTGGGTACATTTGCGTACACGAAAATTCCTTTTGGATTGAAAAATGCAGGGGCTACCTTTCAGCAAGCAATGAATTTTTCCTTTCATGACATCAAGTCTTTTGTTGAACCCTACCTAGATGATCTGCTAGCACATTCTCATAAGAGGATCCGTAACCCAGATCACTTGCATTTAATTTTTGAAAGATGCAGGCATTGTAAAATACGCTTGAATCCCCATAAGTGTGTTTTCTGTTTCGAGTCAGGTAGGCTACTCGGATTCATTGTTTCTAACAAAGGAATTCAGGTGGATCCTTTGAAAGTTGAGGCCATAGTAAATATGCCTCCTCCTCGGTCCATCAGGCAGCTTCAGAGCCTTCAAGGGAAGTCTAACTTTCTTCGACGTTTTATCATTAATTATGCCAAGATCACTAAAGGTTTTAGGCACCTGTTGAAGGAGAACACCCCATTTGTATGGGATGAAATCACACAACTTGCGTTCGAGGCATTAAAGAAGGATTTGTTTTGGGCACCCTTCCTGCGTTTGCCAGATTACTCTCATGATTTTATATTGTATCTGGACGCATCCGAGTCGACCATAGGGATAGTGCTAGTCCAGGAGGATGATGAGCTCCAAGAGCATGTCATCTACTATCTTAGTTGTGCTTAGTTGTCCCTGAAATTAGGTACTCCCACATCAAAAAGTTAGCATTGGCAGTTGTTTATGCTATTCAAAGGTTGTGTCACTACATTTTACTGAGGACTACGACAGTAGTGGCAGATGTTAATCCTTTCCAATATGTTTTGTCCCGACATATAGTTGGAGGCAAATTCAACAAATGGATATTCATCCTCCAGGAGTTTGACTTGGATTTCCAATTCGCCAAATCTAAAAAATCCTTAGTCTTCGTAGAGTTCATTGCAGAATTTCCTATTGAAAAAGACGTAGCCATTAAAGAAGACTCATTCCCAAATGAGAACATTTTCTTGATTTCTACCTCTGACCCTTGGTATGGAGATATACTTTTCTATCTCCAGACTCTGAAGTTCCCTGCAACCTTTTCGTTGGAAGAACGACACAAATTACGCTTGCATGCGAAAAACTACCTCATTATCGGAGATACTTTATATCGTAGAGGGGTAGACTCTATTTTGTGTCGATGTCTTACCCATGAAGAGGCTGAGATTTTCCTAAATGATGCCCAGAGTGGAGTGTGTGGGGGTCATTTATCTGGGTTAACAACGACCCAGAAGATCTTACATGCTAGTTATTTCTAGCCCACGATCTTTAAATATTGTGTGGAAGCCATGAAGCGCTATCATTCGTGTCATCTTTACAGCAGAAAGATGTGGTCGCATTCTCCTCCGTTATTTCCCATAATCTCAGTGGGCCCCTTCAGTAAGTGGGGGATAGATTACATGACGTGCCACCCAGTTTCGGCTGGGAGGCACAAATACATTATTGTCACTGTAGATTACTTCATGAAATGGGCAGAGGCAATGGCCACCTATAAAGCTAACGGGGAAACTGCAGTTTTTTTCATTTTCAACCAAATTATCGCACGTTTCAGTATTCCTAAAGAGATTGTCACTGACCATGGCAATCACTTCCAAAACAGCATGATGACTGAATTGACCAATATGCTAGGGTTTAAACAAGAACATTCATCTTCTTTCTACCCACAAGCAAATGGTTAAGTCGAGGCAGTAAATAATACCTTGAAGACTATTCTCAAGTGTACTATTAATGTAGTCCAGTCAAATTGGTACATTATGTTGGATCCTGCACTTTGGGCTTATCGCACCAATGTGAAAACTGCCACAAGGTTTTATCCTTTCCAACTTGTTCACGAGATGGAAGCAGTAACCTTGGTTGAATGCGAAATCCCATCTTTAAAGATTGCCATTCATGTGATACTTGATACGACTGAGCTAGAAGAATGTTTGTTACACTTAGAACATCTAGATGAACAACATAGGTATGCGCTGACAACAAACGAGGCTCATAAAAATAGGGTAAAAAATTAGTACAATAAATTGGTCAAACCTAGGATTTTTTCTGAAGGGGAGCTTGTCTTGCTTTGGGATTAGGACAAAGAACCCCTGGGGACAGGGAAATTCAGGTCTATGTGGTTAGGACCTTATGTCATGTCAAACGTTTTGAATAAAGGTGCATATGAATTAACTGATTTCGAGGGAAATAAGCTGCCTGAGCCTAGGAATGGGCTCTACATGAAAAAGTACTATGCTTAGGCTTAACATTTTTTCTTGTATTTTTATTGTATGTAACTTTATGTACAATAGTTCGGCGGTTTGTGTTATTATATCATATGTTGGTTGTTACAGATGTCTTCCGAGTGGTTCGTAGGTTTTGCAGATGGCGCTAGTCGTTGCACTTGCAACCTGGCTTCAGCCGCATGGGTTATTTACTCACCCTCAAGACAGTTAGTTGCCTCTGGAGGCGCTTCCTAGGTCCTGCTACCAATAATGTGGCCGAGTACAGGGCCTTCATTGAGATTTTATGGGATTCCTTGTCTCGAGGAATTACCCAGCTAGAAGTCAGGCTTGACTCTCAACTGGTAGTTTCCCAACTCAATCGATCTTATCAGGTGCGAAACCCTATTCTACTACGTCAGTTTACGCAAGTTAGGTTATTGGAGANGTGTGTGTGTGTGTGTGTGTGTGTGTGTGTGTGTGTGAATATCTGTCCATATAGATAGGTAGAGTTTTTGATCCTCAGATCCAGTCATAACTATATAATATACAAAAAATATACAAAATTTGGATCGTAATCCATAAAATGCTCCTTGGTCTAAGATTGACCACCCTGATCATCCTGTTCATCCTGCTCTAGGGCCTCTTCAGTTTGTTCAGCTGCAGCAGCCTCAGTGGCATCCATGTAAACAAGCATTGGTCTGGCTACCCTTCTCATAAGGCGTATCCATATAGGTGCGATACCAACCACTAGTTCCTACATAATGGTGGGGATCTGCTCAATACGTAAAGTAGGTACTCTTTGGGTAAGCCTGGATAGCTTTCCCTCAAGAACCCTAGTCAAACCATGATCCTCTTTAGCCACTGGTCGCACATACATACGAGGGTTCCTAATAGGGTGAACTGGTCCAATATCTGCATTTTAAACATTTATAGGATTAAAAACTTGTATACATATGTATATATCTTAATGATTAAAAATTCATAAAAATTTTAAAAACTTCAAAAACCAAAATACCTGATGCTCCCCATGCTCCTCCAGGAGGGAGGACAAGGTCATTGTCACCCTGGAAATCCATCCCAGCATATGGAAACTGCTCCAGTGTTGGTAGTTGTCGCTCCCACCATAGGTAGAAGTCATCATCATACACACTCTAAACCGATCCACTGCTGCCCTGGCGGAGGAAGATTTCTCCCAACCTACTCAGTCTAGGCTAACAGGGAGAGAAAAAGGGTAAAGGAACTGCAGAGCTTAGACCGGGCACTCTCTCAAAGAAAAAGGCCACTAATATGCTAGAATAACCGAAGTTCTTCTGTCAACCTCTCTTGCAGTCAGAGAGTTGCTTCTTCATTATTGGGATCACTCCCGAACACCATTCAAATAAAGCCCCCTGTAGACAGTCCACCGCAATTCTCATTTGGTTTCGAGTTGTAAGATGAAGTGATGATGATCCTGCAACCCTCAATATTATGCTTACCAACACCTGTAATGGAAAGCTGTGAATATGAATAATAGGGATGCAAGTACCCCTTTTTTGAGTACCAGGTGCACAGTAAGTGTCAATGTAGTTATGAACACTTAGAAGGTCACTCCCCCTACTGGTACCTTCCAAGTTGACAGAAGCTCCCCATCATGACAAAACCAATATGAAATAGATGTCTTCCAGTGTAATATCTAGAATCTCACCTTGTAGGTCAAATGCACCTAGATCATGATCCTAGTATTTTATCAAAAACTCCAGTAAACAGACATTGGATCGCATAGGTGAGGTACGAAAGAATTTAATAAACCCACTTTGCCATAATGCATGCACTGTGGGGGCACTTCGAAGAGCATCTTGGTCCATGTCTTCATGTTCCCTCTCCCTCCACTCCAACACCATGTTTTAGCCTGTCAATAAAGCCATTTTCAAACATTAAATTCATTCAAAAAACTTTGATTTTGGCCCTAAATATCCTTTTCCTATGTTGCGCAGTATACGCAACTATTCTTTGAACATGTCACGTATCATCTGTGGGTTTCTTTCAAGAAAGTGACATATAAAACGTGTGTGTGCGACTGTCTAAGTTGCATACCCACATATACAACTCGACCTTCCTACAACCGTCTTAAAACATCAAATTTTACATATAATTACAAATTTGTTTGGATGAAATGAAAGAGCATGATGAGCTGATTTACCTGGCACTTGCGGATTTGAAAATCGTCCACTGAGTTGTCCACACCGAGCAATTGAAGGTAGAGGTAAAACTTGTCTATGTTGGGTAAAAATATAAAATGGTGATTTTTTATTTCTATTTTGAACTATTTATAGAAATATTTTCAAAATATGGGTTTTTAACCTATAGTTTTTAATTTTTTTATCAAAATCTAACTAATACCATGTCTTTTTTCCTAATGTAACAGGTCCAAGGTCACTTAAAGTTGTTTTTCACTCATATAGGGTAGGATTTTGGGCATTCATATGCATTTTTTCATTTATACCTAATCCGCCTTAACCCTAGGATTACTACTTTTGACCACAGGCTATGGTATTCAACCATTAGTACCTTGTCTATACCATTGTTCTTCCGTGGATAGGGCTTTCCTTCCATGAGTACCCTAGCTTAGAACACATTCATTGTATTTTGGTACTCATGCCACATTTTTCGTAGGTTCAGGGGAGCCTTATCAGTTATTTTTCACGCCAAATTGAGCCTCATTTTGGTCTCATTTTACAAGCTATACCCTTTATAAGGCTCCCCGCCCTTATGGAGTTTCTTTAGGCCTAGGTCTAACTCCTTAAAATAGACTTGATTGTTGAGTAAACTTGTCCATTCAGGCTCGTTAAGAATATGTGATTGGGCATCCACATTGGTGGTAGGTTATCTCTTTCTCGGACCATGTGGAATAATACGAGAAATGATCACTCTCTTTTCTACAAAATTGAGAAGAGTATTCTTAGGCATAGGTTTATCGCTTTTCTGGACCTGAGAGACTAAACTTATGGAAAAGGAATGCCTGGTATGAGCTTAGTTTTCTCTTTTTCACGCTCTATACCTAGACATGAAAAAGATTTCGAGTGTACTTTATGTCTTTGTCATGCTTGTTAAACACCAACAACAAAGCATCGAGTTTACTGTTGTAAGCCTCATTCCTCGTAATCAAATGGATCTTTTCGAGTGATCTTGCTTTCCTTCAAACTCGTAAAACTGAATCTATATGCCGCTTTTGAAGGAGCATTGGGTAGGTGGTAATTTAACCTCTTTTTGGACCTCCCTGACTAAGTACAACAAAGGTTCACCTTTTCTTCTTTGGAAGTTAATAGAGTTCTTCTAAGGTATGTTTTATATTTTTTTGGCTTCAGGAGACTAAATTGGACAAAAAAGGACCCCCTCTGGAGTCTTCTTTGGAGTTTTCAGACTCTCTAAACATGAAAACACCAAACAAGCATGTACTAGTTTGGGCTCATAAAATCCATGAATAGGTAACATTATCAAGAAGTATTCCCTCTTTTCTTCAAGCTTGTCAAAAATGAAGAGAGACCTGAGTTGACTTTCCTGGACTCATTAAAATTTAACAGGAAATACAAGGAAGAAGTTTTCTTTTTGGGTTACAGTCGGTGGTAGCATGTCCTCCTTGAACATAGAACTCTCTAATTTTTTTGATACTCTTGTCTCAGCATACACTTTCAGTTCAGCTATCCCTTCGATTTTCTTACTCCTCCACTTGTCACTTATGCCTGGGGAATCTGATCATGTCTCCTACATGACAGATAAGCCTAGTTGTATTATCTGCAAAGTTAAAAGATGCCTTGGATCATCTTTGTGCCGTGCTCGATGTTCAAGGATTTATCCCTATTTCTGCTTATTATCCTGATTCCATCATTATCCTATATGTTATCACTTGTGTCTACCTTCCTTTATCTAGTTCCTAATCACTCTTGTGATCCTTTGGAGTATCTATTGCCTTCCTCATCACAGCATGGTTTGTCATCAGTACTTCCCAAAGATGAAGACCTAGAGTTTTGACGATGGTACCCTAGGATTCACTTTCATCATTGGTGAATTCCTTTGCTTCAGTTGTCAATTATCACATATTGATTGATAATCTGTTGAGTCTTGTCCATGTTCGACTTCGACACATCTATTCACATGGCATGGGTTGTACTAGTTCCTTTGTATTTTGACGAAGACCTTAGGTTCATATATATAACCTAAGTTGTGCAAGATTTTGTTGTATTCACCTACACAGCCTCCAGATTTTGAAGACTCGTCATTGTATATTGTGGCTTCGATCCACCTTTGTAATATGTGTGGTCTTGTACCCGTATCATATGATGTAATCAAATATTGTAAATGATCTAGTGTTCTAGTATATTGAACACGTCATCCTCAGATATGATTTTGTATATGACATTGATATGTATTTGTTTCAGGCACTTCCTCTACTTCCTTAGACTTCTGAGTTCTCTAAGATAATGATTGCGCCGAGAGGCGCATTCTACAGCCCGGTATGAGGTAGAAGTGTGATTCCGTGCTCAACGTGGAGATGACACGTGTCACATAAAAAAGTTGGCTTATATATCTTATATATATATACAAGTCGGCTTAATAATTAATAATCTTAGGTGTGTATATATATATATATATATATATATATATATATATATATGTATATTTGTAAGTAAATCAAAACACCTATACACACTTCAAAACAATACGTACAAGCTGGACCTTCGGAATAAGGCTGAGAGCAATTACAGATTTGTCTCAGGTATGCGAATGCATATAATTTAAGTTTCTAGATCAAGTATGCATATGAGAAACGATTGAATAATAAAAACTGATACGAGTAGATTATTATAGTATTTGATGTATTCTTCCCGGTAGTCCATTTCTGTGATTGATGGCGAGCACCAGAATCCTTCTCCCTTAAAAAACTGTCAAAAGATCATTAAATGTTAAAGGCTAAAACTCCCACTCAAGAATAAGTTTTGTCATCGATCCAATTGCACATGGACTATGCGATATATGAATCCCAAATGTGCGAAATCATTTTAAAAAAGCAA